>JAJHSJ010000013.1:11269954-11812411 GCA_021015155.1 Magnolia officinalis
CATTACAAACATCCTTTGTTGTTGTTCACAGGTGGTCAAGATTAAACTTCTAAAGCAAACACTATAAAGCTTTATACATTGGTTAATTAGTTGCTGATTTTTAATGAAAAAGAAAAAAAATTATAATTTTTAGACTTTGCCCTGATCTCATAAGAAACATAACTAACCCAAATGTGGTGTAGGACTGCCTAAATCCAACCTTAAATGAATGTGGTATTTGAAAGGGGCAGATTTATGCAATCTTTAACATTTTTTTTTTTTAAATTTATTTATTTAAATTAGCCTTATACATCATAAATACAAGAAGGAAATAAGGTTAATGCAACAATGATCATGGCCATCCATCGCAAACACGTAGTATTAAACTTTAAAATCTGAATTTAGTCGGATCCGGCGGAAAATATGACTTTCGTCTTGCAATGGGTCCGTCTAATGATCCAAGTGGATTTTCTGGATTGGGAAATCTGAAAAATTCAGAAAAAATTGATGGTTCTTCAAATTAAGGCTTTGGGTGAGGGGATTTGAAGAAGGTCAAAATATGTAAATGTGAGGATGAAAATCTTTTAAGATCTAATTTTTAGATAAAAAAGAAATAGGTTCGGCTTATGGATCTAAAGATTTTAGGAGAAAAGGAAGAAAATATGTTTTAAAGAAAATAGTACTTTGAGAAAAGAAAGAAGGAGAGAGAAGTAGAGGATGAGAAATCACTTCTCTGAGCCTCACGCCCTCTTCCAATCACTGTAAGTCGAAGACGAAATTGTCAGAAGCAAAAGTTCTCTTTCTTTTCATAAACATACATAACATGCTTTAGGTTTAGGGCAAAACAAACCCTTATAAATTCGTAATTACATGAAATGACCAAAATACCTCTACTAAAAAAAGTTTCAAAAAAGAAGAAGAAATTCGCACAAAAATTGCACGCACACTGTCTCAAAACTCAAATAAATCAAATGTTTATAAACTAAGTTCAAATCCTAGATGCCTGATGGGCCCCAATGATAGCACCGTGAAGGTGGCGCAATGAAGGTGGGCCGTGATGATCCAACGGTCCGATCACACACTTTTGGTCTAATTGAAGTTATGGCCTTGATAGAGTGGAATGGCAATACATGATGGTATACGTAGTGTCTCATATAACACAAGTTTAGTCAATGTTGTAGTATTCGATCATATAACTCTTACATTTACTATTTATAAATGGAGTAGCTTAGGCCTTAGCCATGCTATCACAATATCTTATAACTTATTTGAGTAGTTGTTACTTTTATTTTAAACAAAATAAATCAACAATTACAAGAATAGAGAGAGAAAAGTGCACTAACTATTGTGGTATTACACTTATGAGAACGGTGGTAAACGTTTCACGTTATGGGGCCGTAACAGCATCATAGAAAAAATGGCCGGTAACGGTCCGTAATGGACGCATAACAGTTGATGGTCTTGTAACGGGTTATTTTAAAAAAATGTTGTAATGGCCGTTGCTGCCCGTATTGTAATGGTAACAGGCGTTACTATTACGGAATACCTTGCTTACGAGTCATGATATGAAACTTTGGGTGAGACTCATAAAGCAAAGGTTAAGGCATGAAACAAATGTTTCAAAAAATCCATTTGGATTTATGTTTGAAAGGTAAACCAACAAGGCTATTTTCTACTTTGACAGCTAATAGAGAAATATAGGGAGGAGAGGAAAGGATCTCCACATGCTCTTTATTGACTTAGAAAAAAGCATTCAATAAGGTCCTTGGAGAATTAATTTGGTGGATGGCGAGAAGAAAGGAGCCTCAAGAGGATATATTGATACAATTAAGCATATGCATGAGGGAGCAATAACAAATGTGAAGACCACTAGTAGAGAGAAAAGTGGGTTTCAAAACTGCAGACTTTCACCAAAGGTCGGCACCGAGCCCATATCTTGTTGCAGTGGTTATGGACGAGTTAATGATGCATTTACAAGAAGTGGTCTTGTTGTGTATGTTATATTTGCAAATGGTATAGTTTTGATTGATGAGACATGTAAACACAAAACTAGAACTATGGAGTGATGCTTTAGAATTGAAAGGTTTTAAAATGTCCAACTAAAAGAGATTATATGAATGCAATTTTAGTAATAATAGTAGTAGAAACAAGGAATCAATTAAGATTGTTGACCAAGAAGTACCCCAAAATGACCATTTTTATAGTTTGTGAGAATGGAGAGGTGGAGAAGGATGTTGCTAATAGAATTCAAGCCAGGTGGAAGAAGCGGAGATGTGCCTCAGGAATTTAACGTGATGTTCACTTACTAATGAAACTGAAGGGGAAATTTTATAAGATGGTGATAAGACTAGCTGTGCCTTATGGGACAGAATGATGGATAGTTAAGGAACATGTTCATAGGATGAGTGTAGTTGAATTGAGGACGTTAAGATGGATGAGTGGCAAGGTGAGGATGGATAGAATTAGAAATGACTACATTTGAGGGGACTTAGGAGTAACACCAATGGATAATAAGATGAGGGAAAGTAACCTACAGATGATTTGTCATGTGCAATGGAGACCAAAGACGCACGGTTCATAGTGAGTTGGTTTAAGTAGAGACTTTGAAAGGGCAAGACAAAGGCCCAAAAGGACATGTGTAGGAGTAAGAAAAGAGTAGATGGCCTATTGTTTAACTAAGGATATCACTCTAGATAGAGCATAATGGCGGAAAAGGATTCATGCAGTTGACTTCATTTAATTAGGATAAGGCTTAGATGGTGATGATGATGACGATGAAAATAAATCAATGATAAGATTATAGGGTAATCTCCATTTACACTACAGCTGCCTGCTATCTTATTTAAACACAGAGAAACTTGATGTTAAAATACTTTGAGCTAATTCTTTTTCCTCATTTAACTTTCATTTTGAATCTTAAAAATGAATAGCATTGCTTCTTCGCATGACGTTTGTGTTCTCCGAAGTTGTCCTACTTGAGGCGATTTTCTAGCCAAATGTAGATTTGGTACCTATCGCCAATGGTTCGAGTGATTTTAAGGGTGTTTCTTAAGTTGTGGATGTTGCGCCTGGCTATAGCATACATTGGTTTAAAATTTATGTTAAGGCTAGCATGTACTTAGAAAATGTTGAGGTTGGTCTTGAGAAGACCTACATAGCCTTGATTGATGCTAGAATGTGTAAAACCATTATAAACTTCCACGGTAGCATCAAAGAAGGTACATACCAATCAAATTGAATGAGAAATTTCATAGGATAGCAATATGACCAACCATTATGGGACAAAATGTTGGGCAGTTAAGGAAAAAGTTGTTCATAAGATGAACATAGCTGAAACGAGGATGTTGAGATGGATGGCTGACAAGGCAAGGAAGGGTTGAATAGACATGAATGCATTTGAGGGAACTTAGGAGCGACACTCTTAGGTACTAAGATGAGGGAAGTAGATAAATAATTTAGTCATTTGTGATGGAGGCGAAGAAATGCATCGGTTAGGATTGAGGTAGTTGAAGTTGAAGGCTCTAGAAGGGCAAGGGGAAGGACCAAAAGGACAGGGGTGGAGGCAAAAAAGAAAAGACTAAGGATATGGTCCTTGATAGTGGAACCGAACATGACTCGTGTAGCCAACCCCAATTAATTGAGATAAGGCTTAAATGATGATTATATCTATAGGTGGTGGTTCAGGCTATTTTGGCGCCCACGTAATGTGTGTATCAGATAAACCCTATTTGTCGTGCACACCCCCTCATGATGACTATTGACCATAAAGTCTTTTAAGTTAGGCAGATCCAAGGCTCGAGTGTGCGACAACATAGGAAACAATGTATAATCATGCATAACACCTTTAAAATCATGTGGTATGGACCACTAAGTTTTGAAATGCCCTGATTTTTTGTGTGCCCCTTCAACCTTGTGGGACATGTCTGATGAATGGATTGGATGGCATATACACAAGGTCTCAACAACAAATATAGAAAATTCTATTAGTTGGGTGTCCCCTCCAAACTGCTTCTGTGGTGTGGCCCACCTAAGTTATTGATCGAGCTGATTTTTAGCCCAATAAGCCTAATATTGAAGGGTGGGCACACCAGTATCATGTCAGTGTTACTATTATATATGCATATGCATAACACACCACACACACACACCCTTTTTTGTACTAGGAGAATTTATTCAATTACGCAATCATGTTCGCTGAAATTATGGTGAAAATGTTTTCATTGAACCATTTGTGGGCCCCAATGATGTGCTGATGACATCCACTCTACCATCAGATGGGCCCCAATCGAACTGAGTTTTGGACCCCTGGCCAAACTAGCTACGGGTGCATTTGATGGACAAGTCGAATTCCATCAACACATTTTGGGGGGGCCCACACAAAAATGTTTTCACTTTGTTTGCATCAAATAATTTCTTCTATAGTATATTATTTTTACACACGCACAGAGAGAGAGAGAGAGAGAGAGAGAGAGAGAGAGAGAGAGAGAGAGAGAGTACCAACTTGGATTTTTCATTGTACATTTCAACCTTACTATAGATGGTGAATCGTTGTGTGTTGTAGCTACATGCAACAGCTCTAGCTTGAGACACACTCTTAAAATTACCCGACCTATTGGTGGTGACTACCGAATTTATATTTGGTTGGAAAATTACTTCAAGTGGGACAATAATGGAGAATAAGAACACCATGAAAAGAAGCAATGACAATTTTTTAAAAGATCTAGAAGTTAAACCAGTGTTTTTAGTAGCGCTGTAGCGTAGCATGTCCCATACGCTACGTAGTGTATGCAAGTAGCGTAATTCCCTGGTAGCGGAAGCTATAGGGTATGTAGCATAAGCTACAGTGCATGTAGCGTATGCCACATGTAGCATATAACGCAGGGGCATTTTCACACAGGGCTTAAGTGGGGTAGCTCGTGGGATGCGGGGACACACTCGGGGTGGGTGACCCATGTGATTTGGGGCCCATGGGGGAGGTCTCGTGTTCGAGACCTCCTCACCGGGGGTGATTAATGTGCATGTCACACCGGGCTCGAGTGGGGTAGCCCGTGGGATGCAGGGACACACTCAGGGTAGGCAGCCCATGTGATTTAGGGCCCACGAAGGGGGTTTGGTCAAGGTCCTAACCCATGCGATGTGGGGCCTGGGCTATGAGATAAAGGGATTAATTCGTCATACTCTAACAGTTTGAGCTTTTAAAGTAAGTGGTCAATTGTCCTGCATCAGCGTAGCATAGTGTGTAGCCTGGATAGCGCAAGTTACCTGAATTTCATTTTTTAAGTGTTTTTTCTATTTTAGTTTAACACCTATTTTTAAATGGTGATGACTTATACCTATGACACATGACACTGCATGAAACTAATCCGGACCATCCAAATTGTGGTCAATATTGTAGATAGAGCACTTAGATCAATCCGGACCATCCAAATGGTGGTCTATATCATGAATTTGTGGTGTTTCAATAAAAAAATAAGTCACACTTAGAGATGTCTAAAGGTAGAGAGAGAGAGAGAGAGAGAGAGAGAGAGAGAGAGAGAGAGAGAGTTTGCATGGAAATAAGTGGTTGATGATCCAGATTCGTAGTCAAGAACTCATAGAAATTATGCATTTTGTAACTTTTATCATATTTTCTATTATTTTAATTAAAAATATAAAGGATTGTATAGCTTACGCTACACGCTATAGAGGGCCAAACGCCACACTTTACGCTACACGTTATTTAAAACACTGAGTCAAACACGCAACAAGAAGAAACTCAAAGTGCTTTAGTATTAAATGTCTCTGTGTTTAAATAAAATTGAAAATGATCGCGATGTAAATGGGGCTGATAATTTAATTGTTGATTTATTTTGTTTAAAATAAAAGTTACAACTACTCGAATAAGTCATGGGATTTGCTATATCATGGTTAAGGCTTAAGTTGCTCTATGTGGGCTTATTTGTTTATTGGGGAATTAATTCCCTGGGTTTTATGGTTCCTAGTGAATGTTAGACTTGGCTTAGTATTTCTTGGGGAATGATTAAATTTTGTTTTGTTGATTGTTGATGTGGTGATAAAGGCCTGGTGGGTGTGGTAGAGCCTAAAGTCGCCATTAGCCTTCTCTTTGTATAATTTAAGGACAACTAGAATCCTTGTTTGTTGCTCGAAAATCGAATTGCAAGAAACACTTCAATTTCCAAAAAAAATTAGACTCCACAAAGGCCTTTTCGCCAAAATCTTGGGTAAGGACCATGATTATAGAGTAGGAAGGGGCTAGGCACCCTACTCTATACACAACATAAGGGCCTTTGTTTGAGGAGATCAAGATTCCAACGATTGAAATTTCAACAAATACTTGATTGGATCCTGGAAGATAAGCAAAAGAAAGAAGAAAATGAGTGTGTTGGAGGGTTAGAGAGGTAAGGAATGTGGAGAATTGGTCCTTCGGCGTCTTCTCTTGAGGTGCTTGTTGACTTGAACCTGGTTGGAACGATCTTGAACTTAGGTGACAACTCCTTGGTAAAGTAGACTTGGTATGTGAAGGGGGGTCTTGTCTTATAACTTGATCTTCAAAGGGAAATGAGAGAAGTAGAAGAACAATGTAATATTTCTCACGTAGCCAAGGTCATCGCTTGCCACTCCTAAGAATGGAGCTACACAGGAGAGCTTCCCCCCTTGAACCCCAACGCATCTTCCCTTGCTATCTCCATAGCATCTTCTCTCTTGCAGAATTTTGGCCAAGTATGTCTAGAGGAAAGAGAAGGAATGATGCGAACACTAGACCATTCAAAGTATATCAACGCAGGAGGCGTGTGTTACCCATGTCAATGTGGTTAGATGACGGGTACGGGTTGGGTCTCTAGAGTTTGAAGACCTTACACATGTGTTCGTGACATGTGTAAGTTGCTTGAAGGAGATATTTGGACCGTTATATTGCGACGATGGTGTGGTCGGACCATTGGATTGCAACGATGGTGTGATTGGACCGTTGGATCGTCGCGGCCCACTTTCATTGCGTTATCATTGGAACCCATTGGGCATCTTCGATTTGAGTTTATCAAATGAATATTTTATTTATTTGATTTTTGAGACTGCGCACAATTTTATTTTTTTTGCAAATTTCTTTTTTAAAAAAAACTTTTTTTAGTAGGAGTATTTTGGTCATTTAGTGTAATCACAAATTTATAAGGGTGTTTTGCCCTAAACCTAAGAATGCTATGTTATCTTTATGAAAAGAAAGAGAGCTTTTATTTTTTCAAGACCAGGCGATCTACTCTTCGACTTCCAGTGATTGAAAGAGGGCGTGGGAGGCCTAGGGAAGTGATTTCTTATCTTCTTCTTTTCTCTCATTCTTTTTTTTCTCAAGGTACTCTCTTCTTTATATCTCTTTTCTTCTAAATTCTCTAGATCTAGAAGCCGATCTCTTTTCTTTTCAACCTAAATATTTAGATCTTGGAAGATTTTCATCCCCACACTTACATATTTTGACTTTCTTAAAATCCCATCACCCGAGGCCTTAGATTTGAAGAACCATTAATTTTTTTTTTTTTTTTTCCAGTTTAGAAAATTCTTATTTCCTGGATTAGAAAATCCACTTGAATCGTTAGACGGACTTATTGTAAGACAAAAGTCCTATCTTTCGCCGAATCTGACTAAATTTAGATTTTAAGGTTCAATACAACGTGTTTACGATGGATGACCAGGATCAGTGTTGCATTCTCCTTATTTCCTTATTGTGTTTATTATGTATAAAGCTGATATATAGGGAAAAGGTACTATGCGCTCGATCTCATGATAAGCTCCCATGAGGTCGAGTTGTGTGGGCCCCACCGTGATGCGTGTCGACCATCAACACCGTGCATTTGATGGGTCCCCTTTAAATTATGGGATATCCCAAAAATCAGCCGTATACGGAACTCAGGTGGGCCATACCATCTAAAATCATGTGACGACATGCCAAAAACATATAAAAGCACTTGGTGGGGCCCACCTGAGTTTTGAATGCTGCTGAAACTTGGTCTGAACCCTCATCCAAGTGGGACACACATAATGGATGGGCTGGATTTGCAAACCACATCTTGGTGGGCCCAAAAAATGATTATGAATGTTTTAATGGTGCACGGCCCCTCTCAACTTCTGTATGTGTGTGGCCCACACAAGTCACGGATTGACTTGATTTTTGAGACCTAGGCCCACGATGGAATGGTGCATCTGACTGATGGGGTAGATGTTCGAAACGCATCACGGTGGGGCCCACACAACTCGACCTCATGGGACGTTCCCATCAGCTCGAGCGCATAGTACCTTTTCCCATATATATATATATATATATATATATATATATATATATATATATATATATATATCTGTTGTTAAAGATTAAATCTGCCACTTTCAAATACCATATTCATTTAGGGTTGGATTAGGCCGTCCTACACCAAGGAACTTAAAGAGAGACTTTGGGACTTAGAAGTTTCAAGTGGCAAGACCCCGCTTGAAGCAAAAGGCCTCTATTTATAGAGGTGAGGGCTGGCACTGTTGCAATTTGAAAAAAGGTAGGGGGTGCTTGAAGGGGTTGGCCGGTTATGGATGACTGACAAGTGACAATATCTTAGAGGTTAATTGGGTGGTTTGGGTGTAAATTGTAGAGAATGAAGGGGCAATTGGATTTAGGAAAGGTTGTAGGGACCTTCTAAAGGGGCTTGGGAATGAGTGTTTAGGGTGAGACACTTAGAAGCATCTTATGGCTTGGGGAGAGGTAGTTTTGGGATTTCATTATCTTAGTTAGGAGGCAATTTGGTAAAAAGATGATAGGTTGCAGTCAAACTAAGGCTCCTAGGGGTATTTTAGTAAAAAGTGGGTCAAAGGAAAATGTAAATTGGGTTTTGGGTTATTGTGTGGGGACAAATTTGCAATTTCAGGGCATTGTTCCCGCACGGTCCAGCATTTGCGCCTTTCAGTTTTTTAAATGCAACTAGGTGCTCAGGTATCGGATTTGGATGCTATAGCCTGTTGGAAAGGGGACTTGATGGTCTAACTAATAGTGCCGGTTTGAGTGATAAATTCCTAGGGATTAGGGAGATATGGGGTTCACAAGTTGGGTCTAATCCAACCTTGCAATGGTCAATCGATCTTTGCACATTGGTCTTTCAATCATAACTTCGTTCTCGTAGATCATATCGTATTAATTAGGCTCGTTGAAAAGACCATATGATGCACTATGAAATGGACCTATGGATCATGGGCTTCGGAGGTAAAAATCGGGGGAATTGAAGGCTGCTGTGGATCTAGAAATGGGCCTTGGATGCGGACAAAGTTCCCAACATCCAAAGGCCATTTTTTGTGAGCTCCTCTTTGGGAAACGAAAGCAGATTTTCCGCGTCCTGTTGATTACTGTCATTTGACCCCCCAGGAAAAACTTATGGGGCCTAGCCTGAGGTTAGGCAGGGTCCGACATCTTCTTGAGTTCATTTTAAGCCCAATTCCTTTGATTTTTGGGGGGTTAGGGGAGTTTTTAAGACATGGCCATGGTCGGGTTGTGTTTGAGCTGTAGTTGAGGTTGGGCTTGGTGGTGGATGCTTGGTAAAACACTGGAAACCTCTCATTTTTTTATGCTGCTAGACCCTCCTTTCATGATAAATGTGTTATTTAGCGCAACACTTTGCCGAGTGGAAGGCTATATTGATATATCAGGGTTTGTTGAGGAAGCTTGTGAAAGTTTAACTACCGAAGTTTTCCATTTCCTAGTTAAGACTTAAGAGCTAGGGCTTTCTTTTTCTTTTTCTTTTTTAAAGAAAAGTTGGGGAAGGGAATTGTTGGGGGAAGTAAAAACAAAAAAATAAATTGTTAACCAAAGTTGTTTAAAAAAAAAAAAAAAAAAAAAAAAGGGAATTGCTAGGTTATGAAATTAAAATAACCAGCAACCAAAACCCCATTTGTAAATAGTAAAGATTGTATTATATGACGGAATACTACATGCATGATTATTCGAACAATATGACATTCCAAAGTCATGCTAGGGTGTTCCTTGTAACCTACGCACTGCATCAAAAGCTGAGTTAATTCCAAGTTGTCAAATTCATAAATCCATCAAACAGCCCGATATAGCATTCTCACCAAAGATTGGACCGTTACACTAGGATAAACATGTTCAAAATTATAAATGAATGCATATTTAGAATATTAATAATTTTTTGGATTTTCTGAATATTTTTCCAGATTTTTTGGAACTATTTTTTTTTACCTATACAGGGGCGCATCACCCGTTACACCCCCCACATCGCCCGTAACATCGATTCAGCGTATCATTAACGATGGGCACCGTTACTCCCACCGTTACCAATACGGAACACCTTGCTTCCCACGCCATTCTGGACTCGTGTGGGTAATGAAGCTAGTCTAGAAGAATAGGATCCTTCTTACCAATTGCAATGTAGGAACATTGATGAATAAGAGTATGGGGGTGTTAATGTTGCTTGCATTCAAAAGACCAAGTGGAAAGAGGCCAAAACTAGAGAAATTGATGGATATGAACTTTGGTATATAAGAAAGGACAATAATGGAAATGGGTTAGGATGGTGGTAGATCAAGATCTAAAGGATAAAGTTGTAGATGTTAGGAGAGTAAGTTATACAATTTTATTAATAGAACTTAATGTTATGAGAGATGATAAACAATGTTATTAGTGCATATGCACCACAAGTAAGGTTGGATAGACTCAAGAGATGATTTCGAGAGGATATGGATTGACTAATGCAAGGAATTTCGAACAAAGAGAGGATTTTTATAGGAGGAGACTTTCAATGATGTAGGAAAAGAAAGTAGGGAGGTTATGATTTTGGGAAAGAAATGAGATGGGGGATGCTCTCTTTAATTTAGGTATGACGTATAATCTATCTCTATCAAACACAAACTTTAAAATGATGGATGAACATTTAATAATTTTTAAAAGTGAATCATATACAAGCCAAATAAATTTCTTTTTACTTAGGAAAACAGAATGGTCAATACATAAGGATTATAAGGTTATATTAGGAGAGAGACTGATTGTGGAACATAGGTTAATGATTATGGATGTTTACATTAAGAGATGAAAGAAATGGAGTGAAATTAATAGGTGTTCAAATTTAGATTGCAGAATTTAAAAGGTGAGAACAATGCATTTCATAAATAAATTGATCAAGAAGGAAAGTTGTCATGGAAGAAGTAAATATTATGTGGAATGAGATAACTGAATGCATTATGGAAGTGCCAAGAGATGTTTTACGAGTATTGGGAGGGAAAAGCCGATCATATAAGGAAACTTGGTGGTGGAATGATTATGTACCAAAAATTCATGTTTCAAAGCATGGCAAGGGAGAAGAGATTAACAAAAGAGGTAGTAAGCAAGACTAAACTTAAGGCTTATGAGGATCTTTGTAACAGTCTAACAGATTCAGGACAAGAGAAGGTGAGAAGATGTCTTCAAACATGAAAAAGGAGAGAGAGGAAGGGTAAGGTCAAAGATCATGTTAGATGCATTAGGAGCAATGACCGAAGGCCCTAGTAAAAGACAATGTGATCAATGAAAGGTGTAGTAGATATTTTCAAAACTTGTTAAATGAAAACCACTTTAAGAGAATATGGATAGAAGGAACGATAGATTCAAATGATGTTGGAGACAATAAATAGTTTCGTAAGATTAGGATAATTGAAGTGAAAGAAGCTTTGAGAAGATGAAATCAGGACAGACCAAATGGTGTGCTAATAAAGGATTGGAAGTGTACGGGAGATGTTGGGTTATTTTGGTTGATAAAGTTGTTCAATAGGATTGTGAGATCGAAGAAAATGCCATACAAATGTAGCAAAAGTGTCATGGTCCCTATTTATATCAATAAAGGAGACAAAGCTTAATTAACTATTGTAGGATTAAACTTATGAGCCGTACTATGAAACTTTGGGGGAGTGTGACTGAATAAAGACTAAGGCATGAGAGGAATGTCTTGGAAAATTAGACCAGTTTCGTGCCTGTGAGGTCTAATTTTCCTACTTAGACGATTGATCAGAAAATATAGGAAGAGGAAGGATTTCCACATGGCCTTTATTGATTTAAAGAAAGCATATGATAGGATCCCTAGAGAGTTAATCTAGTGGGCATTGGGAAAGAATTGAGTTTCAAGAGAATATATTCCAATGATAAGGATATGTATCAGGAAGCAGTAACAAATTTGAGTCCTATTAGTAGAGGTAGACTCAGAAGAGTTTCAACACGAGGTCATTGGTTCGAGTACCCATTGTGTGAAGTCATACTGTGGTGTGAGTGCGTGTGTTAAAAAAAGTGAGCAAGGTGTCCAAAAATGGTTACGTGCCCAAGAAAAAAAATGCTAAAAAAATGGCAACATTTTCTTTTTAAAACCAGTGCTACGACTTATGATAGAATTTTCCAAGCTTCTTCAATTTTTTTTTCATGTTTTTGTTTATGGGAGTGATTCTAAGGCAATTTTGACCACTCTAGTGCATTGTTTGGAGATTAAAGCATGATATCAGCCTGAAAGGAGGATTCTGAGGCAATTTCAACCACTCAAACTTCTGGCATCGAAACTATCAGCATGGAAGGAGGTATTTTACAAAAAATCAGAGAAGTCCAAAAGTCTCATTAATTAGTTGCATGACTTAGAAATCAAAGACATTAATACACACTTTCATGGCGAAACATTGGGAAAATGGTTGAATTTTTCAATGAAACTTTAAGGATTTTTAAAAAAGACATTAATACACACTTCTAAATCATAACATCTCAAAAAGAAGTGCACATAATCGGTATAGGGTCCTAAGCTATGTGTTGTCTGACTGAACTAATGTAACTATATTAAAATTGAATGCATAACATTTAGAGTGTATGTGATAATCATTTCATCAAACACTCCTAAATACTTCGAAATTAGTCTCAATTAACAGCTAGTTGAAGGGAAATTTTGAAAAAAATATTTTAATAAATTTTAATTAAAAAATGATTTTTTTTTTTTTCAAAAATTGACAAGCACTTAACAAATCAATAGCTCAGCCCTCATACATGCTTGATTTCATGTTTGGAGTGCAACATTGCAAGCAATTTGGGAGAAATCGGGGAAATTTTGAATCTTTCCAATTTTCCCCAAATTGGACCACCTACACTCAAATTTCGAAATTAGAGTGTATGTGATGATCATTTCATCAAATACTCCTAAATACTTTGAAATTAGTCTCAATTAACAGCTAGTTGAAAGAAAATTTCGAAAAGAACATGGAAAACATGAAGAACCAATGGATATCGAAATCAAAGCTCCAATTCCATGATTTTTCATGGAAAACATGAAGAACTAATAGATTTTTTTTTAGTGATAACAGACATATTGAGAAACTCGCAAAAAGTGAGAAAAGAACCAATAGATTTATAGCCATTTGACACCGATTTAACAGAATTTCAACAAAAAGGGGGATCGGAAATTGAAAATGCTCACCAGATCAAACATGTGTGATATATCGGCACTAGCTGTACGTTTCATATCCCACAAGTGGGATACAAGATATACCGTGGGATATATATTCCGATATCGTCGATATTTAAAACATTGGATGGAATGTGTATCTTCCGCCTCATTTTCGGTTATGGTTAGCGGATCCCCAAAAGGTTTTTTTAAGGCCTCGAGGGGCCTCATGCAAGGTGACCCACTTTCTCCCTTTTTGTTCTTGGTGGTAGCGGAAGCTCTAAGTTGCATGTTATCTAAAGGTCAACCGGTGAGTCTAACATCTAGATTCAGTCCCTCGAGCGTTGGGCCCGTTATATCCCACTTGCAGTCCAGGGATGACACTTTGCTATTTTGTTATGCAGAGATGGAAAAGATGGTCAACTTGCGGAAAATATTGGGGGTGCTTCGAAGAGGTTTCCGGGCTGAAATTAATTCAGGTAAGAGCGATGCTTGGGAAGCCTCCGAAACATTTTTGGAGCAAGGTGATTGAGAGATTTCAATGGAAGCTATCAAGATGGAAATGGAGGCACTTATCGCTAGCTGGGCACATTACCTTAATAAAAGTGGCTCTTTCAAATTTACCATTGTACATTGTGTCCCTCTATGGAAGCCCGAAATTGGCGTTAGAAAAACTTGAAGAGTTGCGGAGGAATTTCATGTGGCAAGGTGCGGAGGAAAGATATAAATTTCACCTCTTAAAGTGGGAAGAGGTTTGCTTACCCTTGGAAGAAGGGGGAGCGGGCTTGAGAGACCACAACTCTATGAATGTGGCAGTGGCACTACTTGGCAAGTGGTAATGGAGATTCGAAGTAAAAGAAGGCAAGCTTTGGCAGGAGGTAATAGTACAAAAGTATGGGCTAGAAGCTAGGTGGTGGGGGATCAAGAAGGCATCACTCTACCGTGCTTTTGGTATTTGGAAGGCCATTTCCTCGGTTTCTCCATCGGTAATAGCTGCCACATCTTTCAATCTTTGGAATGGCTCTCGGATTCAATTCTAGGAGGATTCATGGTGCAAAGATAGGCCCTTAGCTGGTGTTTTTCCATCCTTAGCTATTTTATCTTCAGAAAAGAACATTGTAGTAGATAAATGCTTTTCCTCTGAAGGAGGAAGGGGAGCATGGTGCCCCTCATGCAGGCCTTTACGATTCGGAGTCAGATACTACGCATGCCTATTGGTTCACCTCCAGCACTATTATCCTTCTCTAGACTCAATTGACTTATTGGTATGGCTCACATCTTCATCCGGTTCTTTTTCAATGAAATCTTTTTACAATAAGATTCGTCCTTCGAGGCACAATCTTGACGGCATGATTCCATATGCATTTTGGTTCTTCGGGGCCCTCCCAAAGGCATCTTCCCTCACGTGACTAGCGGGTAGAAATCAGACACTGACAATATATAATCGTCAGAAAAGGGGAATGTCTCTTTCGAACGTTCTATGCATGAAAAACACAGAGTTAGTCAATCACCTTTTAATTCATTGCCCTTTCGCCAATCAGCTATGGAATCACATTCTGCATATTTTCGAGGTGAAATGGGTAATGCCACAGTCAGTCTCGCAATTACTTTGGGCATGGCATGGAGTTCACTTGTTAAAAGATGGATTAAAATTATGGAGGCCGTCCCTTCAGGCTTGCCTTTGGAACAATTGGGCTGAATGCGATGCGCACTATTTCAACAACAGCCTTAAATCATGTGATCAAATTTGGTGGAAGGAAAAAGGGGATGCATTTGAATGGGCTATGACGCTTCTTCAAGTTGACATCACTGTATCTCATGCTATTTTGTATTTGTTATTTCCCATTTCAATTGCATTCTTCTGTCCTGATTGTTTGTCGGGCATTTTAAAAAAAATAAAATTATTCATAGCTATTCAAAAATAAATAAATAAATAAATAAAATCACGAAATCAGATTCTTTTGAATGAATCGAAGTTTGGGGGCGACATTTGGGGGAAATTGAAAAAAAAAAAAGGACGAAAAAAAAAGTCCTTTTTTTTTTCCTGCTTGAAATATTTAAATTCAAGGTTAACACCAAATTAAACCATATCTTGCTAGATTTGTGGTCGATTTGGATTTTTTTGTTTAATTTTTCTTTTTCTTTTTTGTAATTTTGCTATTTTTAACATAAAATTCAACAAAATTCATATTTATTTATTTATCTTTAGTGTGGATAATTGGAATACATATAGACTCTTTAGATCCACGTGTGCATACATTATATCAGATTTTTACATCTCATTTTCTATTTTTTAGATAATTTTTTTTTTCTTTGGGGCTAATTTTTGGAATGAATGGCGCCAATTCATAGAATTCGTAAAAGTCTTCTCTTTTCTTTTCTTTTCCATATACTTTCCAAGGGTTGACATTGAACCTATGCCTTTTTGCATTGGTTGTGGATGAGTTGATGACGCATATGTGGGAAGAGATTCCATGGTGTATGTTGTTTGCGGATGACATAGTTTTGATTGACAAGACGAAGAAGAGTGTAAACGCAAAGATAGATTTATGGAGGCTCTAGATTCTAAAGGATTTGAAAATAGTCAAACTAGGAGTATATGAAGCGCAATGTTAGTAACAATAGGAGTGAAAACGAGGAATAAAATTAAGATTGCTGAACAAGAAGTTTCCCAAAATGACCACTTTCCATACCTCCGGTCAATAATTCTTGAGTGGAGAGATTGAGAAGATGCTGCCCATATAATTCAAACTGGCTGGAAGAAATGGAGATGTGCCTCTGTAGTTTCATGTGATCATTGTGTACAACTAAAACTGAAAAAGGAAAATATTATAGGGTAGACCAACTGTGCTTTATGGGATGAAATGTTGGGCAGTTAAGGAACAACATGTTCATAGGGTGAGTGTAGCTTAAATGAGGATGTTGAGATGGATGAGTGGCAAGACGAGGAAGGATAGAATAGAAATGAATGTGTTTTTTAGGGAACTTAGGAGTAGCACCAATAGGTAATAAGATGAGGAAAGTAGACTCAGATGGTTTTGTCATGTGCAACGGAGATCAAGAACCACATTGGTTAGGAGTAAGTTGGCAGAAGTTGAAGGCTTTAAAAGGACAAAGGGTGAGGCCCAAAGGACGTGGATGGAGGTAGTAGGAAAAGATTGATGACCTAAGGTATAACTGAAGGTATGGCCCTTCATAGAACGGAATAGAGGAACAAGATTCATGTAGCCAACCCCAAGTTGAGGCATAGATGATAATGATGATGAATTAACTAATGTATAGAACTTCATATTGTTTTCTTTAGAAGTGTAATCTCTGCCCACCTAAGAAAATAACAAAGAGACGCTTGTAATGGCCGAAGGTTTTCAAGTAGTTGCAATAATGGTTTGTTGCTAGTCTATGATACACGTTGATTTACAGTCAATTAATCTCGACCAACTAAACAAACCATGTTAAAGAGATGCTCGTAATGGCCGAAGGTTTTCAAGTAGTTGCAATAGGGGTTTGTTTCTTGTCTATGATACATGTTGATGTATGTTCTGCTAATCTCGACCAACCAAAGTCTGGGTCCTATCATAGATAGACCATGTTACATGATTATGTGGCATAGAAATTGTTGGAATTACCTTGGGCAATTTTGCTCAATAAAACCGAACTTCAGAAAAATTTAATTGAAGGACTATTACTAATATGGGTATCGGTCGTAGTAGTAGATACGGGAGCATAAAGACCGTTACGACCCTTGTAACGGTTCAAAATTCAGATAAAATAGCTAGAAAATCTAGAATATTGTAAATATTCCAAATCTACATTCAATTTTATTTTTTTTTTTGAACATGTTTATGGTAGTGTAATGGTGCACTCTTTGGTGAGAGTGTTATGTTGGGTTCTTTGGTGAATTTATGAACATGGTTATATGTTTCAATTATTTACACACAGTGTTCGAAGTATCGATATTGTTTCAAGTTTCGCTGGCCAAGTATACAGAAATAATATTGATATCGTGGATAATATCGCTGATAACCGGAAATGTGGGGAAACATGGGAAAAATGGTGGAATTTTCAGTGAAACTTCAAGAGATGTTAAAATGTACATATTTGCATATTTAGAAATAAAACAAAATTGGAAAAATACTGCATACATAACAAGTTTCCATTTACTGGGGCCTTAAAAGCATGTGTTGTTGTAAGAAATCAGTCCAACTATCCCCTCCGGCCTATTTAACCTTCCAACCTTCCATCCAAACATCCATTGATATTGCAAAATATCAACAACACATAATACTTCACCAAGAAATCATCAACATTTGGAAAGGAAACAAAAGATTGTGGTCTCAATATCTCGTATGTTGCGATATCGATAATATCGAGATATTATCAATATTATCAATGACAAATTGAACACTACATACAACCATGTGCCCACGAAAAAAAAAATTCTAATAAACAAAATTTTGATGATATCAATACGTATTGAAATATCGTCGATACACTTATGATACAAGCATTACCTAGAATTTACATAGTCGAAAATATTGGCGATATTGATGCATTGGCAATACAAGCAACACTTAGAATTTACATAGTTGAAAATATTGACGATTACATTAGCGATATTGATACGTCGGCGATATTTAGCGATACATTACTAATACCTAGAATTTCTAATATTACCAACATTATCGGTATCGCTACCAGTGTTATCGGTATCGCTGAACTGGAGGTAAAGATAATATCGGAGATATTTTGATAATATTGGAGATATTTCGAACACTGTTTACACATCACAATCAAGCATTAGAAATAGAAATCGAAAAAAAAAAAAAAAAAAAAGAAGCATGTATACCACTTTTTTTTTTTTTTTTTGAAAAAATGGCTCTTGGAGCTTCTATTTGTCCAAATCACTTCAATCTACTAGTTTAATCCTAAAAATTATAATATGAGTGGTCAAAATCTATTGTAGAATGATGTAGGAAAGTTTTTGGAATGAGAAAAGTGAAAAAATGCAGAAAAATGGATTTATATAGAAAAAAGAAGTGGTCGTTTTTCGACCGTATGCCCCATAACGGCCATTACAACCCTTGTAACGGTCGACACGGTTTAAAAAAACCAACTGCCCTGTTTCACCCCAGTATCGCGTGACGGTCACAGCTGTTACCTATAGGTATCGGTTTACAACCATATTGTAACATATATGGAACACTTTAGTTTGGATCGCTCCAACATAATTTATTTGACATGACTTTACTACTTTTCGAGTGCATGTGCATCAACCACCATACTACATAATACGAATCACATGAAATCGGAAACCCAGAAACCTAGACTTGCATAGTGGAAGGGATACCCATGCAAGGTGTGCCTACTCCTGACATGGGAGGAATGCTTCATGTAAATTAGATCTATACCGCCATCAGATGAGCTGCTCTATTTTTTGTCTGATCCCAAAAGTCAAGTTGATTGGCAATTCATGTGAGCTAAATCAGAGGGAACAATGTGAAATCATGCCTATCTTAATTCATGGGGTGAGACCCATTTAGTTTTGGAATGTCCTATTTTTTTCTTAAATTTTTTTTTCCAGCATCCTTAATCCTGGTAGGATGCATCAAATGAACGAATTGGATGGCATGCAGACACTACAGTGGGCTCCACACGCAACCAATGGTGGTCGTGAAAACCTAACCATGACCTCTGGTGTGGCTGAGTTGAGTTTTGGATGAGCCTAATTTTTAGGCCTTAGGGGTATTGTGAGGTGGCACATGTTATGGGATGGTGTGGATCTCATGCATCTCCCTTCTATGGCTACACGAGGCGCGATGAAAGGAACATTTTTTCTTGGAATCCCGCAATCGTCATAGTGTCGCAGTTAATATTGGAGAAAATAGGTGCTTAAGCACTTTATATGCTAACAGTCCTATGACGCGTGCCAAATGGGCTCTTAGAGTCGTTCTTTTTTTCTTTTTCTTTTTTAAAAGGTGAGTCTTTCTAATTTTGACATTTGGTTTTTCTTACTCCATCAAGCTGACTGTCTTGTCTTGTCTTGTCTCAGGAACTCAAAGGCTCCCACGCCTTGTGGGGCTTTCTAAGGCCCTTGAAATGATGTTGGTATGCTGTCATAAATGTCGCATAGACTCAAATGTTTTTCTTATTTCCTAAGATTAATTCACCTTTTCGGTAATGAAAAATTCTGAAGTCATATAAATTTCTGGCTTATTTGCCTTCTCCTCTGTACAGATGTCAAAGCCAATAAAAGCAGAGGAAGCTCATGCCTTGGGTCTTGTGGATTACATAGCTTCACCAGATGAATTATTAATGACGGCTCGTCGTTGGGCTTTGGATATTCTTGATCGTAGAAAACCATGGGTTTTAAGTCTTTACAGAAATGACAAGTTAGAGCCTCTTGGGGAGGCTAGGGAAATACTCAAGTTTGCAAGGGCCCAGGTCCAAAAACAAGCTCCCAATCTTCACCACCCATTGGTTTGCATTGACATCATTGAAGAGGGTATTGTTTCAGGCCCCCGTGCTGGACTTTTTAAGGTATGTATAACTGCCGCTTTCTCATTCAAGCTTCAGCCTACAGATGATGTTTATTCATGAACGGTATGATTTGTCTGGCTTGGCAGGAGGTGGAAGCTTTTAATAAACTTCTTGTCTCTGATACCTGCAAGAGCTTGATCAATATCTTCTTTGCACAACGTGCAACCTCAAAGGTTTGAATGAATTTCTAGTTGATATTGCGTTTGTGTATGTGCATGCATGTGCGCATATCATGTGCTTGTGCAAGCATACTTTCATGTGAACACACACACACATCTGGAAAGAAATAATCCTGTCTTAAGTTATGAATTCCCACCATCATCATCATTATCCTTATATTACCTTTTTAAAAAAAACATCCTTATGTTTTTTTTTAACCTCTTTACGCAACCCAAAAAAAAAAAAAAAAGTTTTGTGTGGCCAATGTAAGGGGCACTTCACCTGTTTCAGTCTTTTATATTGTAAAAAAGGCAGAAGAGTCATGGGTTTTTGTGTTGTTTTCTGAAGCACCAGAAGACATGAATTGAGTATTCTATAATTTCACTAAGGAATGTAGGAAAGCAACCTCTTCAAGGTAGATCGTCTTTTAGATATCATATTGTTTTTGTCTTGGCTTCCAATATTTTTCTTGAAATCATACAGCGTGCAAATGTTTTTTTTTTCCTGAAAAAAGGGACAGTGGATACAATTCAGCAACATTTTTGGAAAGAATAACATGAGGAAAGAGCTCAACCAGCTTAAATTTATACCTTTCATGAGATCATATGTTATTTTCATGGAATAATTAACTCTGACCTTGGCTGTCGGCATTTTACTATTGATGGAATTAAGGACTTAGTTGCAACTGTTGAGATAAGTATCCTTCTGAATTGGTCAGAAAAGAGAATTTTCTTGCACTAAATTAGAATCCAACATGCTATTAAATTTTTTTTCTTTTTTTTTTTTTTTCAAAATTTTAAATCTTGCGGTTCTTTCATGTGTTTCTCTCTCCATACATACTCACATACACATGTATGTTTAAACATGTAATCACAGAAATACATATCTATTTACCTGCGTACATATCCATATCAGTTATTAGTTTCCTCCTGCATTCCTGATAACAGGTTCCTGGGATAACTGACATGGGTTTGGTGCCACGGAAAATAACTAAAATTGCCGTTCTTGGTGGGGGATTGATGGGTTCTGGAATAACAACCGCATTGATACTGAGTAACTATCCCGTGATCCTGAAAGAAGTGAATGAGAAGTTCCTAGAGGCAGGACTTGCTAGAGTCAAAGGTGATCATTACGTTACTTTTGTATTATGGTATTTCTTATGCATCCATGTCTTTTTGTATCCCTTGGAACCTTATTTTTTGGGAGCCACCACGTACACCCTCCCTTATTGATAGATGGACCGTTTCTCCCTACTTTTGGTAACACAGTACAACTTTGTACTATTGTATTGCCAAAAATAGAAAGTAAAAGGTGCATTTATTTACCAGGGTGGATGTAGATACCAATTAATCTTTTTTTCCACGGCTGAAAGCTCCATGCATGCAATGCCTACATCTTTTGCAGCCAATTTGCAAAGTCGAGTCAAGAAAGGGAAAATGACTGAGGAGAAGTTTGAGAGAACCCTTTCTCTTCTCAAGGGCGTTCTTGACTATGAAAGCTTCAGAGATGTCGACATGGTCATTGAGGTCAGTCCAGATAATGCCTTTTTCTTTAAAGTTATCTTACCTCTCTAACATTTATCGACCGGTGTTTATTATGTGGTGTGTTTGGGTACTCATTTCCTGAAACAGGCTGTTATTGAAAATGTCTCTTTGAAGCAACAAATATTCGCTGATCTTGAAAAGTATTGCCCTTCACATTGCATATTTGCTAGCAATACTTCTACAATTGACTTAAATTTGATTGGCGGAAAGACACAGTCTCATGATCGTATTGTTGGGGCACATTTCTTTAGGTATGTATAATTCAAACAGTCTGATATGAATGAGATTCAGACCATTTGTTCAATGGGCCCAACCAGGAATCTGCCATAGACCCATATTCAAAATGATTTGATGATACTAACCATTTGATTGCTGGCACACGAATTGACACCGAAAGACAACTTAATTATGGTTCACACTTGATGTGAAGTTTATTGATTGGAGGGTTAGGTTATCTATACAAAGCAAATTTGGGTTTTTGGAGGACCAATGGTGGGGCACATGGGACGGTTGGTTTGGATCATCTTACACGTGGTGTTACTTGTTCCCTTCAATTTGATGCAACTGATGTATCCATCTCTCTTTCAGTCCTGCTCATGTTATGCCGCTCTTGGAAATAGTTCGTACACAGAAGACATCTCCTCAAGTGATTGTTGACTTGCTAGCTGTTGGGAAAAAGATCCGCAAAACACCTGTTGTGGTTGGAAATTGCACTGGTTTCGCTGTCAATCGGATGTTCTTTCCTTACTCGCAATCAGCATTCTTATTGGTTGATCACGGTTTAGATGTCTATCAGATTGATCGTGCAGTTACCAAGTTTGGAATGCCAATGGGCCCATTCAGGTATCTAGAAATCACTACTTTAATTTGATGATCTAAAAACCATCCTGTTACATCATCTACAATATGATGATCAGCAAGTCTATGGAGTTGAGAAAAAAATTTCATACCATGCACGGAAAATTCCCCAGGAAAAAAAAAAAAGATGAATCCTTTTAAGTAAGGATGATTTGTCTAATGAGAAATGCTGTTAGGACCAGATAGCCATCCCCAACACATGGCAAAAATATAATCTGGTTGGGACCATTGGTCTAGTGGGCTGCCATATGGAGTCTAATATTTGTAGTTATTGAACTACCTGGACAATCCAATTGTTGTGAGTTTCACAGACTAGTGCTCATTGTTTGAACTGCCAGTCCTTTTTCAGGCCCTTGTTTGGATGGCTACCTTAGTCCGATCACCTTGCTGTTTTAGATTTGGCCCATCCATGTGGTAACACATGAAATCAATGGTCATGATTCCCATAAACAGATGCCATTTGAACACTAAACATGTTTTAGCATGGACTTCCTAGAATAGCATGAAGTGCCCATTTCATAGTCCCATTCTTTTGTGTCGAAATGGTTGCATGCTGAACAAATGGATCAGCTATGATCTTCCCTTCATTTGTGCAGAATGGTTGATCTGGTTGGTTTTGGGGTAGCCCTAGCAACAGGTATGCAATTCGTTGAGAATTTTCCTGAAAGGTGCTACAGAGCGGCGCTAATTCCAATCATGGTTGAGGACAAGAGGGCAGGTAAGGGCGAATATGTCATTGCACATATTTAAACTAAGCAATTGCTGTCACCCTTTTTCTATTATAGTCATGTTGATACGTTTTATCATATCCTCTAGGACTCATCAAGGTTCTAAATGTTAAACATTACACATTTCTGTGGCACTTTTCTCAGGCGAAGCTACTCGCAAAGGTTTCTATGTGTATGATGATAGACGCAAGGCTAGACCAGACCCTGAACTAAAAAGATACATTGAGAAGTCAAGAAGCATTGCTGGCGTCACTGCTGATCCCAAGGTCTCCCCTCTCCCTTTCATCATTGTCGTCATCGTTATCATCATTATAGCCTTGTCTCATCATCATCAACCCTACTTCACCCAAGCTTGGGCCAACTAGCGCATTGCTACCAGGCAGTGTTAGAACACAGACACACATATAGGAGGGAAATGGTCTTATACAACTATCATAGGCTTATGATCATGGATTTAATTAGCATTTTTGGAGTGGTGCACCATATTATTGTCTCATCACTCTAAAACCTCCTTCACCTAGGCTTGGGACCAGCCGGCGTATCCTACCAGGCAATGTTAGAGCATACATGCACATATAGGAGCGAAATGATATTATACAACTTGTTGTATCATAGGCTTATGGCCATGGATTTAAGTAGCGGTTTTGTAGTGTGATTTGCCTGGAGACTGAAACCGGTGCAACTTGCATCAACTCGGCTGACTTGGTCCTGCATCGGTGTGGCAACAAGTTTCGTTTTGCACCAAAGCTGATACTATTCGAATGATATGGAGTCGTAGCAAACAATTTTTCAAATTATGCTTATATTTCAACTATTTACTTTGGAAAGTTTGGACGAGTCCAATCATCAATCCGGACTGTCCATTAATTCCTGATGCTTTTGGCTGCTAATGATGCAACAATCACACAACTTGAATGGTCCTAACCATCCAATCAATAAACATATATCCCATGGGCCTGTCTTGGATTGCTTATTGATTGTAAGGAAGTCAAATTATGATGACCATCTGATTTGTGGATTGTCAAACAAATAATTATAGCAAAGTGGCCTACATTCAAAGGGTCAATATCATCTGATTTGTTGTGATTTTTGTGTTGTGGCCTGCCAATAGTGGTCTGAAAAGGGATAATTCAGATTGATGGTTGGACTGTCCCAATTGTCCAATGCAACTAGTTGCATCATAAGCCTACAATACAATTATCATAAGATCTTTTCCCATCTATGCGGTCGTGATTCTTTTTCAATTTACAATCAAAGTAAATCATAGTTCTAAAACTCATCAAGTCGACCCTAAACTCAGCCTTATCCAAAGGCAAACTTCGAGACTAGTAACCATTTTAAGTCAACTCATTTTAATCAATATAAATTGATAAAAGGTTTGTTCTTCATTAATTTTTATTTTGATTTTCTATTTTTTGGAGAGATATATAGGGGAGTTTTATTTATATTTAGTTCTTTAATGCTAGAAATATGGAGGAAGGCTTTAGAATCTTAAGGTTTTAAAATTAGTCAAATTAAAATAGAGTATATGGAATGCAAGTTTAGTAACAATTGGAGTGGAAACAAGAAATTGGTTAAGATTGCTGACCAAGAAGTATCCAAAATGATCATTTTCAATATCTTGGGTCGATAGTTCATGAGAGCAGATAGATTGAGAAGGATGTTAGAATTCAAGCTGGGTGGATGAAGTGGAGCTGTGGAGATTTGTGTGATCTCCCTGTACGAATTAGACCAAAGGGAAATTTTTATAGGATAGCTATAAGATCACTTATGCTTTATGGAACTGAATGTTGGGCAGTTAAAGAATAACATATCCATAGGATGAGTGTAGCTGAAATGAGGATGTTGTGATGGATGAACAGGGTAGCACTAGTGGATAATAAGATGAAGGAAAGTAGACTTAGATGATTTGACCATGTGCAAAAAAGACCAAGAACTGTGCTGGTTACGAGTAAGCTCGTTCAAATTGAAACTCTAAAAGGGCAAGGGGAAGGCCCAATACAACGTGGGGGAGTAGTAAGAAAAGACTTGATGATCTATGGTTTCACTGAGATATGGTCATTGACAAAGTGGAATGGGGGAATAGGATTCGTGTAGACAACCCCAGTTTTTGGGATAATGCTTATATGATGATGGTGGCGGTGACTTCTTTAATGCAGTAGTTGATTACACGCCAGCTTTGCTGTCATTCAGATGTTAATTTGCACCAACACTAGTGTACCTGTATCCCATAAGAACTTTGTAGAAGTGTTGGTGAGAGTACCTCCTGGGAAGTCCACTTATAACACCCATATTTCCATGTGCCCGGGACAAGGTTACGATAATGATGATTTAGAATATTATTTTAATACCTAGTTGTTTTCTTTGAGTCCATCTAAGACAGCTGAACATTGAGTTTAGTTGGCTATTTTGGGTTGTGGAGTAAATGGAAACCACATCTCTTTGGGAATGACCTTAGTACACTATAGGTTTACAACTCAGTGATCTTACTGCCGCATGCTAAATGCAGATTGGTCAAAGTTAATCCCCTGCAACTTGGCTGTATATGCAGATTGGTCAAAGTTAATCTCCTGCAACTTGGCTGTATATGATTGATGTATCAAGTTCGTATCCTTTTTGTGCATTGCTTCTCTAGGCTTCTTCTTCTTTATTATCAGTGCATCTATTTTCTTCTATTTGTTCTAGAAGTATATTTTTGTTCGAGAACTTGCACCCTCATTATTTTAAACTGTAAAACAATTAAATGCTTAAATGATATATCCATGTCAAAAAGACTCATGGATTTTCTCATCCAAATTTGTTACCTGTGGATCGACTCAGTTACAAAATCTTATGGGTTTATTTTTCTTACATGGGCTTGAATGCAGCTGATGAAGTCATCAGATAAAGATATAGTAGAGATGATCTTCTTCCCGGTCGTCAATGAGGCTTGCCGTGTCCTCGCAGAGGGAATTGCAGTAAAGTCATCAGACCTTGACATTGCTTCTGTCATGGGCATGGGATTCCCTCCATACAGGTCTCTGATTTTCCCCGTTAAAAAAATAATAATAATAATAGTTTTCTGTAACCTGTTTGGATTTGTGGAAAGCATGGAAAGAAACACTGTTTCTCGGAAACTCTTATTTCCTGGAAACTGTGGGAAAGAAACATTGTTTCCTTGTTTTTCAATAAGGTCTTCCTAGAAAATTGGGGACTATATTCAAGTCTGTTGTTTGGAAAAGCAAAATTTAGTGGGAAGCTTTTCCTGGTAGTTACATGCCACCTGGACTGGAATGCCTGCATGTGGGACACAGGGACAGTGGCAATTGAAGCTGGATGGTGGCACACACATATGGGGCACAAGTGAAGGTGGACAGTGGCATGTAGCACGTGCACATTGGCATGTTGGCACCTGTGGTACATTTTTGGGCAATTGAAGATGAAGGTAGCACATGGCACATTGGCATATGTGGGGTGCAAGCAAAGTTGGTGGCTCATGCATATGCCACACTGGCACATGGGGGGCACTTGAAGCTAGACAGTGGCATGTGGCACATGTGGCACATGCGCACATTGGCATATTGGTACATGTGGAGAGTTGAGGATGGACTGGCCAATATGTTTCCCACAAAGAAAGAGTTCAAAAACAAAGTAAAGTTAGCTTCAAGGGAAGGACACCTCCTTTCCAAGAATCCAAACTGGCTTTAAAAAATGACATAGAACCATAATATCTGGTACTTTTGTGTTCAGGGGAGGGGTCATGTTTTGGGCTGATTCCTACGGATCCAAGTACATCTGTTTGAGACTCGATGCATGGGCAAAGACATATGGTGATTTCTTTAAGCCCTGTGCCTACTTGGCTGAAAGAGCTGCCCAAGGCGCTTCTCTGGTGAGAAATAAGAGCACTTTTCTTTCTTCTTCTGCACAGCAATTTGCTTGTATAATATTGGAAATGCTAATATCAAATGCAACATGATTGGAACATGCATATGAAATCCTGACCACCCATTTGTTAGACCCGTCATGTATGGGCCATAGTCCAAAATCATATTTGTCAGATCACAGATGATGTCAAGTGCCCAAAAGGACTGCTGACCAGTGAGAGTGAGCCATTAGTCAGCTCATTCTAGTTGCCTAGTTTCAAATTGCTAGGATCTTCTGACCAGTGTATTTTGTATTATGGCCCATCCTTGATGAGCCTGCTGCACAAACAATTTATATGTCATACATTTATTCCAGTGTCCCATGGAGCTTGTTGGATTTGTCATGATATTAGCATGAAAGATGCTAAGGCTATCTGCAGGGGAGCTTGAAAGTTGATTCACATCAGCCAAGAAGTTTGCAGTATCCAGGCTGTTCATCACACAGGGCCTACAGTTAACATGTCCTAGCCCAAACATCAAGTCAGACACACATGTATGAACCAACAGTGACTACAGTCGATATTCAATATACATTTGTGGCCCACATGATGAAGAACCAGCATGTTTTTTGAGCCAGGGAATGTTCATGTTGGGCTGCCTGGATCGCACCCTTACCACATTGGCATGTGCACCTCATGTCCCCCCTTCAAACTCTCCTAGCACTAATCACATTATCACTTCTTCTTTCTGAATTATACCATGTCTTCACTCTCTCCTAACTGTAGAAGACATTACCACTTCTCAGTGTGCATTCAACTTGCTTGCTGATACTAACCTACTGATGCAGTGTGGCCCAGTGGAGCAGGCGCAGGCGAAGTCTCGACTATAAAAATGATCCACTTTGCAATCTTATCCTTTGTTCTCCCTCTCCCAGAAAGTGGCCCTCTTAACATCCATGCAAGCCAATCTACAGTTAGGCCATTAAGAAGGTAGCATTTTAAACAAGCTGGACCGCATGCATCTCAAGTCATTGTGGTACTAGTTTTCATAGAGGCTGGTGAGAGGCTGTAGATATCATGATACGAATCCTCTATGCATTTGTGTTGTTTAGCTGATTTAATAATAAAGCATTAGTTTTTATCTACATTTGTTATGTTACATTCTCCAACTTGGCTTATGGAATTATAAGATGCATGGCACCCTTCTTTTGCACAATTTAACTGGGTTTTCTGTTCTGACCTGTGGGACTTATTGTTTGTTTTCTAGACCATTGGTTTGTTGCATTCCACTCTAACAGTGTCCAAAAATAACCATCCCAGATTGGGTTTGAGGTGTAGATCAGCGGTAGACAGCCTGCGTTTCAACACAGAGGTACTTCCTCAGTTGAATATGGGACCATTGGTGTGTTTCTCCCCGTAAACTGTTAATCTGTAGGAAATGAAATCGGGAGATTACATGAGCTTTTTATGGCATGGTGCATCCCTGGTGTGGCGCAGTAGATCATTGGTCTAGAGTATGGAGCCATGGGCTCCACTTGTTAAGAGTTGAGATCTGTGGATGCTGTGGAGAGATGCCATCTGCTAGCAGGTAAATCTTCACCCCACGCTGTATGGGACAGCTCCTCTACTATTGAATTGGTGATGTAAGCAGACTCTGATAGAAGAGTTGTATCCGGGCCATTTCTGCAACCAGTTAGACAATCAAGGTTAGGGTTCTGGATCTAAGGACAAGAGATGCATAAACATGGATGCCTATCAAACCAAAAACAGAATCTAGAGCATGGAAGACTTTCAAGACGTCACTCCGAGTGGAATTTTCATAGATAAATGAAAGGTTGAGTAGCTATTTTTAGAACTTGTTAAATAATAATCACTGTAGCTATTTTTAGAACTTGTTAAATGATAATCACTCCGAAAGCATAGGGATAAAAGAAACCACAAGCTCAAATGTTGTCAGAGACCATAGACACCTTTGTAGGTTTAGGATTTATGAAGTGAAAGAAGCTTTGAGAAAAATGAAAACTAGAAAGGGACTTATTCCAGAGGGTGTATCAATATAGTTTTGTACAGGAGAGATTGGGTTATTTTGGTTGGAAAAATTGTTCAATAAGATTGTAAAATCAAAGAAATAATAGGTGAATGGAGGAAAGGTATTGTGGTACTTATTTATAAGAATAAATGAGATATATAGAGTTGAACTAACTTTTATGGGATTAAACTTATGAGCCATACTATGAAACTTTGTGAGAGATCGATCAATTGCTAAATCATTAGACTAATGTATCAGAAAATTAGTTTAGTTTTATGCCTACGAGTTCTATCAATGAAGTTATTTTTCTACTTAGGGGTTGATAAAAAAATTATTTTCAGCACTAGTAATTGAAATTTATATTTTTAGTGATTTTCACAAATTCAAATCGTTTGAGAAATCCAACTTATTAAGTGCTCCCAATTATCATGGTCTTGCATTGGGGGTGGGCATTAAGCATGTTCATTTTCACACTCGTTAACAATTCATTTGGAAGATGAAATCCAATGGTTATGTTGTTTGCGAATGATGTAGTTTGTATTGATAATATGAGGGAAGGCGAAAGTACAAAGCTAGATTTATGAATGGATGCTTTAGAATCTAAAGCATTTAAAATTAGTTGGACTAAAATAAAGTATATTGATTACAATTTTAGTGATAATCAATGTTTTCAGTATCTTGCAATATTACTGATATATTCCATGATATATCTGTTATCTCAGCTGCCAATACAAAACCCAGTTATTATAACCGTTTTTAATGGTATCGTATAATATATCTCATGATATCACAATATCATGCGATATATCCGCATTCTCCTTTTATAAATTCTTAATGTATCGTGTGATATATTGATACCTAATGCGGTATCAAAGGTAATAAAGGGAAACTAATGCTATTTTGTCTGAAAAGTCCTAAAAAATTCATAAAAATCATTTTTTTCAAAGAATAAAAAATAATAAATTGTCCTAGTACATTATAAGTCGATTTTTATGAATGTACCGCGCGCAAAAAAAAAAAAAAAAAAAAGGTCGATTTCAACCATTCCACTCTAGTTTGCTGGAAAGGAAATTTTCAAATTTTTTCTGAAATCGCAATCGAAAGCTTTTTGGGCCGGGTTCTAAAATGTACATATTTTTTAAGTTTTGATTCTTTTTTTATATAGTTGTAAATAGTGTCAAATGGTAGGAAATTTATGATTCTTTATATTTTGTATGAAAAATTATGAAATTGGAGTTTAGATTTTGAGATTTGAAGGAGATGAGTCAAGTTACAAAAATTAGAAAATAATCAAGTTTTATTTTTTAGTTTTTTCTCAAATTAATTACAATCTTAGTGTCTAAACACAAAATCAACAATAATATAACCTAATCTACACATTCTTGGCAATTTGAAATTTTTTTCAATTTTTTTTTATAAATATAATTGAAAATTGTTAAATTTTTTTTTTTTTCAAAATCCATAATTATATTTTTAATTTTCTACTTTTTCTTTTGCTTTTAAATGTAATGCTTGTATTTCCATACGTGTCCTTTTACATTTATAAGTTATATGAATTGACTTTGAATATAATTGCATCGGTATAATTAGAAAGACCCTATGGAAAAAAAAAAAACCTTTTATGTGCACTTGTTTTTTTTTTTTTTTTTAAAGCGTGTATTGGTGTCTTTTTGAACAATCCTTGAAGTTTCATTAAAATATTTGACCAATTTTCCAATGTTTCTTCATGTTTCCCAACAATAGTAATAAATTACGTGATACAACTTATATATTGCATGCGATAATCAATATGTATTTGTATTCCAATGGTGTGATACATTACGTTATAATGATATAGAAAACATTAGTAATAGTATTATTGAAAAATGATGAATTAGTTGAGATGCTAATAAAAAAGTTTCTAAAATGATCACTTTGATACCTTGCATCAATAATTCATGAGTGGACATATTGAGAAAGGATGTTGCCCATAGAATATCAAGCTAAGCGGAAGAAATGAAGATGTAGCTTTAGAGTTTTATGTAATTGTCCTGTACCATTTAAATTGAAAGGAAAATTTATAAAATAGCTATAAGACCAGCCATGCTTTATGGAAAAGAATGTTGGGCATTTAAGGAACAACATATTTATAGAATGAGTGTAGCTAAAATGATGATGTTGAGATGGATGAGTGGCAAGTTATGGAAGGATACAGTTAAAGATGAATGCATTCAAGAAAACTTAAGACTAACACAAATAGGTAATAAAATGAGGGAAAGTAAACTTAGATAGCTTGGTCACGTGCGATGTTGGTTATGTGTGAGTTGGTACAAGTAGAAGGCCCAAAAGGACGTGGGGGACATGCTGACCTATGCTCTAACCAAAGGTATAGCCCTTGATAAAGTTGAATGGCAAAACAAGAATCATATAGCCAATCCCAATTAATTGAGATAAGACTTAGATGATGACGATAATGACAACGACGAATAGAATTCCTGAAATCAAGCATCCCATTGTTTGATATAACAGAATTCTTGGAATCCTCGTGTGTTAGCATGTCATGTGTATTAGATGTAAGATTTCCAAGTAGGCACGTTGATTAGATTTTTCACTTAAAAAATTAGGCACTTTTACCCAAGTGGGGAAATTGATGGTCCTATTGATTATACAATTTAAAAACTACATTGGTTACACAATGCTAAGAATCAATTGGGAGGCATCATTGTGACAAATGTTGCTCTGATCTTCAAAATATCACAATATTTTCACGATTTCATTTTGAAAAGCAAACAGTTAAATTATTAATAGAACCGATCATAAAATCTCCATGTGTAACTATTTACATCCCTTCTAATAAATCCATCATTTGGATCAAGTTCTTTTGAACAAGAAATTTACCTATGATGTACATCTTAGCCATTTTATATATAACCACTTTCGATTTGCTTCCGCCTTGGAAGCGTGGATCATTTCTCCCCTCAAAATGGCCCATATAATCGCAAACATTACTAGCCTACACCAATTAGCCTCCTTTTTTTCATGCCACCACTTGTCCACGCTGGTAGAAGATTGATAATGGATCCTGGCATAATCCATTCCGTGTGAAAGAAAGTAATGAATCTCTCGTTAGAGTTAGTGCCCTAGAAAATCATCCGTGCATTTATCCACTAACCACGTGGATGTGATCGAGCAAATCTCGGTTGTTGATCGTGGTGACCTTGGGTCCTAAATTGGATATGCAATATGCCTTAGACAGATTTAGTGTTGCTCTCATTCTATGATCATTAGGCTGGTTGAGGAGTGATTCCTCTGGCAATCTTTGGGAATTTGAGATTGGATAAGGCAATCATTAATATAAAAGAGTCGTAATCCATGGATCTTAATACCCTGTTAGACCATGACTGTCGCAGGTGTGTAGGATATAACTCTGGACATTAGTTCATGAGATGTATAATCATCTTAGGTAAGGGGACTAACTTATGTCAGGATGGATGGTTCCACCATTGGAAACTGACTTGGTGTTGGTTTATGCCTTGCCCTTATCTTGTACAAGAGTGTGAATGTGTCATGAACAAATGATCCAGGTTCGAACCTTTCGGCACTTTCATTGGTGGATCGAGACAAGTCAATCATCTAGGAGCCCAGTAGTTTAGACTGTGATTGTGAGATCAAGACTTCATGATGCATGAAAGATAGTTTGATCCTTAGACATGTATATATGTAAGGGTTATAATCTTGATTGGTCGGCTTTGGCTCTTCCTACTGGGTCCATGCATGGGGCAATAAAGTGAATGTAATTGGGTACTTCCATCAAGAGTCGTTAATTATTGCATGGGCCAACAAGAGATCTACTAGTTTGCTTAGGAACATATTTATAACTATATAGATTAGGAACTCATCAAGTGGTTTTTCTACTGGGACCAACACTCTAAATGTTTTAATAACTTTTTCAAAAGTTTTTAATAGTTGAAGCTTTATTTTAATTGTTAAAACTGTTTTGATCACACTTAATGATAGCATAATGGCCCAAATTTGATGGTCCACTTTTAATTGGCATGAGATATGATCATTAGTGGATACACCATGGTAGTGGAAGGACTAAATCATGAATATATGTATGGATTAAGTAGATTGACAGGCTTCCTTCAAACTAGATTATACCGAAGTCTATTACAATATGGAAAAGAATATTGTACCATATTCTCTTCCACCTTATGCATTGCATCTTTGCTTGAAAGGAGCGGGAGAGATGTTGGGTCCGTGGCGTACAAATGCAATAGAATATGGTACATCATGATTTGATTATGTGACTCATCCTAAGAATTTCTATTTATAATAACATCAAATTTATACAATATAACAATATATATAAATAAGGGTTCTTGAGGCGTATAGACCTTAGGTTTTAGCCAGCAATTTCATTCGCCGCAAAGAAACCTTAATTGTGAAACTAGACCTCTGGTTGTACGGATGAACTCAAAAAGACTAAAATACCCCTCCTTCTACAACTACTTGCCCTAACAGTCAAGGGGTATTTTGGTCAAAATACCAGCATCCGAACCCTAAAAAGTCATTTTTTGCAAAATAATTTTCTGGCCAGTAAAAATAACAAAGGCATCGTACGGACTCGTCCGTTCCTCTAATTATTTCTATAAATAATGGAGACCATATTTGCACATGATATGTATGAAGGAGATGTTTATGGTGTTGATCTGTCAATGTAGATCTCCTAAATCAAGAAGTCTCTTCCTTATCTATTTCAATATCTAAGAGTTAAGATAGCCCAACGTTTAATCCCCTGGTAGGTGTCAAGGAAGATGTAAATATACCCAACAGTTACAAATAATTACATACCTCTTCTGAAGATTATCAGCAATAAGATTCCTATTCCTACCCACCAACCATGTAAACACCGCCACTTTAAGCAGAGCGACCATACGAAAGATAACCTCTAAATTACCTTCACTTGGACCCAAGTCACACATTGAGCATAAAAGGAACAAACCATGAACCTCCCCATCTCTCATGTGTCCATGCCATCAAATCCTTCTCTCCTAGATTGCACTAAACCAATTCAATAACTTAGCCTACTCCACTTCCTCATTTGTTAAGTTTCTTTTGGACAATGGAACCCAACCAAACCAATTGCCAAAAAAAAAAACAAACACAACTATCAATGGTTGCCTCAAAATCCTATGGACAAGAAGGTTATAAGAAGCTAGCTCTCTCCAATTCTCAAATTCTTTTCCCATCACTCCAAGAAAACAGATTTTAGCCTTAAACATCTTCTTCCCTGATAATTTGATATTACTCCCATAACCCAGACGTCCTATAAAGTGAGGAAGACTTAAACACCACCAACCACCATCCTATATTCCATATTTAAAGAAAAATAAATATAATTAATTTTAATCCAGTGAATGAAGAGTTCATGTCTAATCTCCTCTTTATAGCTACCATAGGAGCATTATAATGGACGGTCGACGGTCGCTTTTATAATGAGGTGGGGTAGGTATGGATAATTTTTTAAAGACTTGAGAGTCTTTTAGCTTCTAAATCCTACCTAAATAGATGATCGTTGGATGGGCAATCTTTCAACTTGCAAGAGAATCTATATGCTACGTGGTGTCTCTTCGTACACATGTTTTCATATTCTGGCAATTAGGGGCCATGTTTATGTGATCCAGACCATTATCTGTCCCATTGTGGAGATTTTTGGGGCAGTCCATCTACTGTGAGATGCATACCGAATCATGGGCCTCACTGATCCAAGTTGAAGACTGGGAAAATAATAGGATAGAGAGTCAACCTCTGTGAGGTCCTTTGTGTTGTGTACATGACATCCAATCCATTGATCCGATGCACTCCACCAAGATGAAGGGACTTGCCAAAATCAGGCCATTATAAAGATCAGGTGGGCCACATCAAGAAAATTAAGAAGTTTCATGCATGATTTCATCGTGCCTCAGGTGTGGCCCACCTGAGTGTCTGATTGGGCTGATTTGTGTTTAAACAGTGAAATGAGACAGTGTGCCTGATGGACGGAACGGATGTTAGCAGATTGGGAGCGAATTGTAAAATGGTGGGTGGTCTATCTCAACAGCTTCTGCATGCTTTTGGCGGAAGTGGATTGGCTGGTGTGTCACACACCACCGATCTGGCTGGTGTGGGTACGTGTCGCGCCAAGACGAGCGCTGCGGCTCCTCGGGTTAAATGATATCAAAGTCACGTGGCCGCCAAAATGATGTATTTATTATATCCACACCGTTCATCCATTTTACGATATCATTTTAGAGCGTAAATCAAAAAATGATTCATATCCAAAGCTTAAGTGGACCACACTACAAATAGCAGTGGGAAAATGATTCTCACCGTTAAAACATTTGTAAGTCCATCATACCTGTTATTTTTCATTCTCATAAAGTCATTCACCTGGATGAAGGATGAAGAGGAAAAACAAATATCATATTAATCTAAAACTTATATAACCTGATCTTGGATGAGAGGTGGCTCAACATTTTTGGGGGCCTTAGGCAAGTCATAAAACGAAGGCATTTTAGTTTAAAAAAAAAAAAAAAAAAATTAATAAATATAAAATTAAACCATAAATTTACTTCTTGCCTTTTTAGATGCAAAATTACCAATTAAACTTTTGTATTCAAGTTTACCTAATAAATCAGTTTCAATAGATAAAATTGTTAAACCATTTAATCTATCTTAAGATATAATTGTTTGTAAATATTTTTTTATAATCTTTAGTTTTGAAAAACTTCTTTCTACTAATGTAACTGTAACAAGTATGGTAAGTAATATTCTATATGCAATAAACCAATTTTAAAAACAATCTAGTTCTTTTATTAGATTAAGTATTTTAATTGGAGTATTAATTTTTGTTTTTGTAACTTCTTTTTAAGCTTTTAATTCTGAAAATAAATCTAAACGGTTAGAAAAATGGAGTTAAAATTTAATGTTTTGAGAACTTAATTACCAATAAAGTAAGTAGTTGTGGTCCTAGGTTTTAGGAGAAGAATTTATTCGGAATAATGCTATTATTTTGAAAAGAGACGATAGAGTTAGACTGGTATAATTAATAGTATTAGTTTATAAGATTTATTTTTTATTTTCAATTTCAAATTTATAAACTAATTTTTAAATTTTCCTATTTTATACGCCTTTTAATAAGTTTTATTTTAAAAATTTTAGACTTTTTTTCTTCTTCTGAATTTTAATTTTGCTGTAACATAAGGCCTTCGTAAGTAGGAGCCTTAGGCGATTGCTTCACCTGCCGAAGCCGCCCTGCCTTGGATGTCTTTTTTTCTGTTTTTTTTTTTTTTTTTGTTGGCATGATTTACTGAGGCTTCGGCAAACTTATGTGGGGCCCACTATGATACTTGTGATGAATCCATTCCGTCCATCCGTTTTGTGAGCTCATTTTCAAATATTGGATCAAAAGTGAGCAGGATCAATGGCTCAAGTCAGCGGTACTAAAGGAAAAGGTGGTTAGGGAAATTTCTACCGTTGAAACCTTCCTAGGGTAGACAGTGATGTTTACGTGTCATCCATACCATTTATAACGTCATTCCTACTCGGATGAACTGGAAACACAAATATTATCATGATTCAAAGCTTCTGTGACCCTACTAATATTTCAACGGTAGATGTTCAATTCTCACGTCTCCAACCTACTTGAGTATTGGATACGGCTCAGTTTTGTAGACATGTCTTAAAATGAACTCACCAAAACGGATGGACAGGATGAATTTATCAGCGGTAGCCCCACCTGAGTTCGCAACGCAGAAGCTTCCTGCGACGTCCATATAACACGTACATCATGATGGGACCAATAGAACTTAGTGACGTCAGCACACCAGCCACATCGGTGGTGGCTGGTATACCGGCCAATCCGCTTCCGCTTTAGGCGCGGTTGTTTTACTTAATTACAGTGTTTTACCGACGGATAAATAGTTATTCTTTACACCTGTAATTACAACCCACCGCCTTCACATGACGTGACAGCTACCTTTATTTGGAAGCTTATGTCGCAAAACTCCAAGGAAAGAAAACACTTTTCAGTAAAAACTGTGGCGCTCATCGTTGCCTACGTCTGATGTCCACATGCTCAGAACTTATCAGGATCTACTCAACTTTCATAATAAACTCATATTTGTCTAAATCTTTCATCTATGTTTGTGGGGCCTCATAAATACGATAGATAATAGGATATATCTCTGTGAGGGCATGTTTGATTTTTCAGAGTAGAGTAAGAGAAACAGTAAATACATTGTAGATATGTACTAATTACTTTATAGGATAATTACTTCATTGTTCCTTCTCTAGGGTTGATTCGACTCTTATTTTTTCTAACATTAAAGTTGATATTGCACACAAATATATGTGGGGCCATCATGATATATGTGAATTATTCACACTGGTCATCCACTATATCAATTGAATTTAGGGCATGAGTTAAAAAATGAGGTAGATTCGAAGTTCAAGTGAACCACGCTACAGGAAACGGAGAGTTAAACACTCATCATTAAAAACTTCTTAAGGGCACTGTTTACTTTGGTGTGGGTCATTTGAATGTTAGATTTGACTTATTATTTTACTCATATTTTAAAATGTTGTGGTAAAACAATGGACAACAGATATATTATTATACATCACAGAGGGCCTATAAATTTAAACTAACACTTTTAAATTGGTTTTCAAGACCAAAACTTGATGAATTGGAAATAATTACTCATTTACAGGTATTTACATTAGCATAAAAAAAGATGAAACAGGCAGCTCTAAGGAAGTTTCAATTTTTAACGGCGGATATTATTGTTTTACAACTTATGAGATATTTAAAGGGATGAAAACCGTGGATCACACTCACAACTAGGTGTGACCTACAAAGCATTCAATCCTCATCCGATGGTGGTTTTGGAGGCGTAATAAACAGGTATTACCTTTTTCTTTTCTCTTTTTTTTTTCAAAAGGTTTGCGAAAAGTAATGATAAGCCTTTGACAGTAATTATAGTAATTGAGAAAAACAAAAAGATCATTACAACTCTCAGCTGTTGGGCACTCACTTTCAATACCTCATCTAAGATGCCATACATGCATGCATGGCGATCTGGACCGTACATAGCATGGGCCAATTGTAGATAGCTAGAGCATAATACAGTACTGTACGATGATCATCAAGTGGATGCTAAAAAGGAATATTGGATGGTCAACATCCAATGAGAAAAATCAAACCGTTGAGATCCTCTAATTAGTGGCTGCTTCGCTGGACTATGCTCCCTAGCCGCGACCACATTTAGATGGTCCAGATTCGTCTCGCTGGACTATACCATCCAAACCGTTCATGATGTTTATTTTCCATCCAAAGGGTTTATAAGGTCACAAATACCTGAATGAAGAGAAAACTTCAAAAATAAATAAAATAATAAATAAATAAGTTTAGATTGAACTAGAAATTTTGTAGAAATTTTCAACTGTAGGTGTTTAATCCCCTCTGTTTCTTATTGTGGCCCACTTAAGCTTTCAATCTATTTTTGGGCTCATGAATTTAAATGGTCTAGAAAAACAGATGAACGGTATGGATAAAACACATACATCACGGTGGGCCCCACATTATGGGGTCATCTGGCCTCCCGGTGATCCGATAAAACGGATGGATGGATTGGATAATATACATACATCAGTGTGGGCCCCACATAGTTACTTTACTCAGTACGCTACATCCAACCGACTTAATAGGCAATTCGGCCCCACATGGTTACTTTACTCAGTACGCTACATTCAACTATAGAAACGAAGCTAAAGCCATCTTCTCCTTTCCTCCTTCAAATGCACACCAACCATCCATTTTCCAGGCCCATCTAAGCTTCTACAGCCATGGTGAGCCCAAGCTTCATTGTAGGAATTGTGGGTATGTATGTCTCGGAAACTTCAAAAAAAATATAGATTTTTCATTAGTGGGGTCTCTTCATTTTTTCAAATTTCATTAACACATGATATTTTGTACATGCAGGCAACATAATCTCCATGCTAGTCTTTGCTTCTCCTATGTAAGAATCTCTCCCCCTTTCTTCTTCTCTGATCATTTCAGTCATTTTAGTGGGTTTTGTATTTTAATTGTGTATGTAGAATCTACTCCGTCCATCAGGTGATAACCATTATTTGGACCGTACATACATAAGATAAGCATGATTAAAAACCCATATGGGCCACACCAGTGGAAAGAATGTAAAATTGCTACCTGAACTGCTAAGTTCACACGGTGTGACCCCCCTGAGTTTTGTATCAGGCTTAACTTGTTTTGTTTTTTTCGTCTCTTCATCCTGGTATTAACGGTTGAGATGCCATCCCCATTGTTCCATGTGGTGTGGCTGATCTGAGTTGCGGATCTAGCTGGGCCTTTTTGTCTTCTGGCCTAACATCGAGGATAGAACCTGATAGACGGAGTTGATTTACATGTAAAGCATGGTGGGTCCCAAAGACTGGCTATTTTATGCACTGCCTAAACAGGTTTTTGTAGAGGATTCCAGCACTGAGCTAACTTGGGCAGATGTGGTTATTGGGCTTAACCTACGCATAATCTCTATTTATTTATTTATTTATTTATTTTTAATGAAATGGTAGTGGTACGTTTAAGAAAGTGGTGAAGAAGAGATCGACTGAGAATTTCAAGGGACTACCGTACGTGTGCACGCTACTGAGCACGTGTTTATGGACTTTCTATGGGCTACTGAAGCCAGGCGGTTTATTGATTGTAACTGTCAATGGAGCTGGTGCTGCCTTGGAGGCCATCTATGTCACCCTTTTTATCATTTTTGCACCCAAAGATGCAAAGGTAACTCTCTCTCTCTCTCTCTCTCTCTCTCTCTCTCTCTCTCTCTCTCCTGACTCGGACCACCTATATGTTAAAATTGGGCAACTCAGGCCCAACTTGGTCCAGCTTATTTGGAATTTGGACGAGTCGGACCGACACAGACTGATTCAAACTGGTTTGCACTAAATCAGACCAACATGGACCAAGTGGGCCTGAATTGGACGAGTATGACTGATAATGATGACTGAGTTGAGATCGATATGGACCAGGTTAGGATTTATACAAGACCGACATTGCCCAAGTCGGACCATGTTGGACTAGTCTAATTTTTTAAAGTTTGTTTGATTCATCCAAGCGACTGTATCAGGATCGCTATACTATATGACTAGATGCAATTTTCTTGGATGAGTCACACTCCGAAACTGAGTTTTAAAACCTTTGTCTGGCCTCGTGAACTAAATACTTGTGCCCTGGCTCGGCTAGAAACTAGGCCTGGGTCTTTGCGAAACCTGCTGAACAAGGATCTGGGTCAATAGGGTTAGGGGTGGCAGTGGGCCAGGCAGAGTTGGCCCTAGCACGGCCCTAACCCCATTGGTAGAGTTGGGCACGGGACAACTCGACTCATCCGACTTGTTTAGATCCAACTCGATTCGAACTGAGTAGGTGAGTCAATCTGAATCGAGTTGACTTCGTCCAATCTGAACTCAAACCGAGTTGAGTTCGAGTCACCCAGTAACTCGACTCGACTCAACCCAAAATCCAACTTGGTACTGACTCAACTCTCACACACACACACACACACATATATATATATATCAAAATAGGTTTTGAGTTGATGGAGAGGTTGCAATTCTGGCAAGTGAATCTAGGTTTTGAATCATGATTTTAGCCCATGGATACCCATTGCACCCGACCTGACTCGGTATTGTTACTGGATCGGACTCGGTTCGGATTAGTCCAGGCCGGACCCGAACTTGGATTGGGATCGAGCCAGGCATGTTGGACTCGGTACCGAGTCGGGTCAAGTTCGGGTCAGGCCTATTTCAAAACTAGATCGAGTCGGGTCAGCCTAACTCGGTCCGACTCGACTCGATGGCCCAGCTCTACCCATTAGTCCTTGCCCTAGCTCGGCCGTAATCCCTTTAGCCCTCGCCCTAGTTCGGCCCTAGCTCTAATTGGCCGGAAAAGGCCCTGGCCCTGTGGCACTATAAGGAAGAGAATTAAGTCATCAAAGGTTTTTTTAAGACATTTTTGGGAAATCCTCCATCTACAAATAAATCATGCATATGAGCAGGTTGGATCATTGAAACATGGTCCCAGATTCAATGATTGTCTTTAAACCACACATGTATGTTGAATGGGAACCATTAATTAATGTCTTTAAACCATAATAATGGTGGTCCACTTAATGATTGGATTGGGCCAATGAGCCATGCCAGGCCAGGCCATTAGGGCTGTCAACGGGATGCGCTTACGTCGGCCCAGGCCTGTGAAGGTCCAAAAAATTAATCCCGAGTCACGCTGATCAAATTACTAGTCATCATCATCGCCATCGAAATTCTTAGCATAGCCATCATCATCATCATCATGGTTGTCCATAGTTACCCAGCTAATGATCAATTCGACCTGCATTAGTACATAATTCATTGCATTTTCCACTAAATTAACATAATCCATGTATTTCAGGTTAAGATGATCAAATTGGTCACAATCTTGAATGTAGGACTTTTTGGAGTTGTGATTGTTGTCGCCCTTTTCGCCGTCCATGGAAGTGTCCGCCTTACAATGATTGGATTCATGTGTGCTGGCTTAACATTAGGCATGTATGGTTCGCCAATGGCAGCAATGGTGAGTGACATCGTCTTTCCCTAATCACTTCATTAAGTGTGTCAGCTCATGCACTAATCTCACTTTATGCTGCGTTTGGATACTCTATCCAATCAAATTGCAATAAGGAGTCCACCATTTTCACACCCATTATTGATAGATACAATTATCCTTTTTCGACTTCTGGTAATAGATAAGTATACATTCTTACTTCATTATATTACCAAAAGTAGAAAGAAAATAGGGTTAGCTTCTTTTATGGAGGTTGCTATAATTGATCTAGACGAATTGAAATAAGACACGTCATCTTGCAATGATCCAGACCATTTATATGATATGTCTCACATTGTTTGATGGATATGTGACAAAAACGAACTTATAATTGGATTATTTCAACCATTTGATAATCTGTCTCTTTTGTTTTGGATATGGATGGTCACGAAAACTTTTGTATATTCAAAGGGTTGAAACTCTCAATCTGAGAGTTTTTTCGGGAATCCCCTCTCCAAGGGGAGCCCCATCACTAAGTAGTTTGGGTTGTTGGAAAAAGAAAACGAAATCCCAAGGGCTAGAGTCCCAATGTATTCTAACAAGTGCTTTAAATAGATATGATATGTATACGTAGCATAGCATAATTGATGAAAATAGCTTAAGCCGTGTGTAGCCTAGGGTACATGATAATTTGCATACATTATACACTATATAGACTATGGTACATGTTAATAGCTCAAATTACAAGTTATTTTTCCTTACAACATTAAAATCAATTAATGTTTTCAATAATTTGTTATGTTTTTTTTATTTTTTATAAAAATTAGTTATTTTTTCAATGTCTATAGTAAAATAATATAAGTGAAAATATTAAATTAGTTTTGCTGCTCTTTATTTATTTTTATTTTTTTAACTTTATACTTGATCATTACCCTTTCATATTACTTTAGGTTCTATTTGGTTGCACCAGATATCATAAAGTTTTGTTAAATTTCATTATTAATTAGGCTTAACTTGGAGTGGCATATCATGAACAAAGTGCAACCTTGATTAAAAATCTATGAGTAGTGTGTCACTTAAACTACACGTATATAGCTTACACCTCACGCTTTAGAGAAGCGAACACCACATTATACAATATTCGCTATTTACAACATTGACCATCCAATAAATGTCCATGAATTGACTTGTTTGCTGAATTGTGAGCAGTGGCTATTTTTCATCTTGACCATCCGATAAATAGGATCGTTGGCTTATTTTTCATTTTCAATCGTCCAACAAATCTACATCAATTCAATAGTCAAATGATCAAATAAGCTTAATTTTGGTTCATGATACATCTACGCAGCTAGGTACCATAAGTTGGGTGGTTTGATTTGATTACTCGAATGCCACATGCACACCTGCTAAGTAACTTCTAAGTGCCTGCATATCATCCATGACACTCTGCTAGAGTATCAAAGTTTTCCTCAACAGTGTATGTGTATCAACCATCACACTGCCAGAGTATCAAAGTTTTTTTAAATTGCAATTAAGGTTATTAAATTAGTTATTACAATTCAATTAAATAGTGCATCCAAACGAAGTCTCAGTATCCGGAATACCCTAGATGGTTTTGTTTATGAGCATTGTTTTAAGAGTGAGATTAATGGAGTTTTGTCCAAACAGAGAATGGTGATAGTGACAAAAAGCGTGGATTACATGCCTTTCTCTCTCTCCTTCTTCCTCTTCCTCAATGGTGCTGTTTGGACGGTTTATGCCATCCTTGTAAAAGACTACTTCGTTGGAGTAAGTTTCTATCTCAATTCTCACTAACCAAGATAGGAGGCGTAGAAAGATGCATACTTTATTGGTTCAAATTTCAGCAATGGTACAGGTGGGGCCCACCTTCCCGTAACTTAAAATGTTGGTGTGGTGGGGCCCACCATGGGCATGACACTACTGCAAGTGATCACATGCAGGCGAGTATGGCACTCGTGCAGCACATCAGTACCATTAAAATGGTAGGTCTCATGAAGAAGATCATCTGGGACAAATCAGGCTCTTCTGATCATCAGGTAGGCCAAAATGTCGGAATCAGTGGACAACTGGTCTGACTCAACATTCAGCTGTGACCCACCTAGCGAGTGCATCAGCCTAGTTTTCAAGAACGTCGTATGATACCATGGCTTGTATGTGATCAGCTCTACACCATGGATAGGTCATGCCTTCATATCTTTTCTATTCAATGATCCTGTTTGCTTGATGATAATGGACGCTATATGCAATGGCCTATATTTAGTGGGGTCCCATTGACCATGGTCCCACATGTACCCAGTGTTTTAAATATCGACCATATCGGCCGAAATATCTCACGATATATCTTGTATCCCACGTGGCTTGTATGTGATCAGCTCTACACCATGGATGGGTCATGCCTTCATATCTTTTCTATTCAATGGTCCTATTTGCTTGATGATAATGGATGATATATGCAATGGCCTACATTTAGTGGGGTCCCATTGACCATGGTCCCACATGTACCCAGTGTTTTAAATATCGACCATATCGGCCAAAATATCTCAAGATATATCTTGTATCCCATGTGTGCGATACAAAACACACAAGTAGTGGGATATATCCCACATTTTCGATCTAGTGAACATTTTTTATATTTGATCATTTTTTTCGTGTAAATCATGTTAATTCATTGTCGAATTGTTACAAATCCATGATTTTTTCATTAAGAGGTTCGATTTCAAGATTTGAAGGAGATAAGCCGAGTTGCGAAAAATTGAAAAAAAAATAAAATTAAAATTTTTCAATTTCTCACAAATCGGTTACAATATTTGTATCCAAACATAAAATCAAACACACATATAACATGATTTGGTGATTCTTCTTTTGTATTTGAATATATTGCTGTGTTTCCATACATCTTCTTACATTTATAAATTATACGAATAAACTTTGAATATATTTGTATCAATTCAGTTACACAACGCGTAAATTAGGACCCCATACAAAGAAAACATATTATATGCACTTGTTTTTAATAATGTTTTGATTTATAAGTGTGTATTGATGTCTTTTTAACAATCATTGAAGTTTCATTGAATAATTTCCCATTTACAACAACAGCGATACGTTATGTAATCCAACCGATATTCCCACGCGATAACCGATACGTATCCATATCCCAAGGGTACATGACGCCAAACTGATATTTCGAACACTGCATGTACCTTTTGGATCCCCAAGAAGTGGGCTCCACCTATACGGTTTAGCAAACTGAACATTGCATATTTCCTCGTATTAGTTGAACTGTTTGCTAAACAGCTCATTTGTGGGCATCTGACCATGCATCAGGCAGGATTGTATAGATAACCGGTTCAAAAATCTTGCCAGAGGCTACTCATCAGGTAGCACACAGCATGACCTAGCTGAGTTGACCGGCACAATCTTTGGACCAGCCATCAACACTTATGGACCAACATGCGATTAGCAGCTGATTGAGAAGTGGATTGCAACCATGCAACTTGAGATGGGCTCGACCATGACCCAACTGGCTGATTTGGGTGGGGCTGAAAATTATCGATGCAGCCCTGGTTGAGTTACCCAACATGAACCTAAGCCCAGCCTTGTATGTATCATATATGCATATAAGTATGCAGGCGAGCATGATATGGACGTAAAATCATGCCTTGCATGGAAAATAAGGTTCATGCATGATTAGAATCATCTATACGTAGAATTATTCCATGCAATGTCGTTTTATTATTAGAACAATCAATAATAGAAAATAGGGTTCATGACCCAAATTAACCTGCCCCACATGCTAAGTGGTCTAATATTTCAAACTATTATGTCATAGACTCTGTCACAGACTCTGTGCCTATGTTATTTAATAATTAGATGTTTAATTTTATGTATTAGTTTTCTAATAACAAATATTAACCTGACCTAATCCGTTTTAACCGAACTCAGTATTCAATATCTGAGTTTGAATTAAGACTCGAGATAAAGACTCTCGAGGTATAGGTTGCACCCTTACTGGGATTGATCGGTAATGGGTGGTACAGGTGCCGAACGCAATTGGCTTTGTCATGGGATCTGCACAGCTGGCCATCTACACTGTTTATAGAAGCAGGAGGTCTACAACCAAAACAAGCCATGAGAAGGAAGAAGAAGAAGGATCGGCCCACCTCGTCAAAGATCTAGAAATGCAGTTACATCATGAAAATGAAGCAGCAGCAGCTGATAAGAGTAGAATCCTTGACAAAGGAAGGAGTCTCCCCAAAACAAGCGTTTCACGTCAGCTCAGCTTCCAAAAGATGGTCAAAGCGCTTTCCTTGACTTAGTATGAGTTGCACTCCAGCTGGGCCCACCAAGATGACGTGGAAAACGGAGAGGCCAGATCTGACCGTTGATGATGAGTGTAGGGATGTGCGGGGAAATGGTAGATATTTGACCCACGTTGCAAAGTGGATCGGACCGTTCATCTTGTGGAGTTCACCATGGATGGCTTATAATTCAGAAGTCACACCAATCAATAAATCTCGGTTGTATGAACTCGGGAGTCCGTACGATCCACAATTTGGTAATTCGGATCATTGATGTGATGGCCCCATAATGGATGGCTGATACTGAAAACCTTCCAGGTTGACGGATCCTGTCCGTTCAATGCTTGGCCTTTTATCTCCTTCGGCATGTACCACTGCTATTTTATATTCTCAACTGCCCTTTTTCTGACCATAAATCAAAAGACTATGGAGTTCCACCAGTGAGATTTTCCAGCCATGGTCTACCCACATCAGAGGCTATCAGATTAACGGTCTGACAATAATCTATCAGTGGACCTCCACACTAAATATGGTTGCGTGTACAGGAATAGCCAGTGTTCCTCCGGTGTAACTATCTACCATCTTAGCCGTCCAATCTGTCAATAGATTTGTGCCCTTAAAATGTCAACTGCAGCCATTTATTTTTAACTTCTATCATCCTTATGTGGGTCACTAATTGGACTGGAAGGATGGACCCATCGATGCGTACTGAGTAAACTGTGGGGCCCACCGTGTTGTATTTTCTTATCCACGCTGTCCATCCATTTTATCAGCTCATTTTAGAGCATGAGCCCAAAATTGAAGAATATCCAAAGGCCAGGTGGACCACACCAAAGGAAACAATGGGGATAATGTTGTCCAGCGTTCAAACGTTCCCAGGGCCCACAATTTTATTTTTTTTTATTTTGTCAACCAACCTTTTCATAAGGTCACGTCTGCGTGGATGTAGTGAAAACGAGAAAATCAGCTTGATTCAAAACATCTTTGGCGCCTGAGAAGTTTTCAACCGTACGCGTTCAATCCCGACCGTTTCCTCTCTGTGGGTCCCACCATGGATGTATGTCTTATCCATGCCGTCTATCAGTTTTTCCATCTCATTTTATGGCGTGAGCCCAAATTTGAAATATATACAAAGCTCAAGTGCACCACACCGCAGGAAACAGTGGGACAATGATGTCCACCGTTGAAACTTTCCTAGGGCCTGCAGTTATGTTTATCTGTCATCCAACCTGCTTATAAGGTCACACAGACATGGATTAAGGGAAAACACTACATCTTGATCCAAAACTTCTATGCCACCGAGAAGTTTTCAACGGTAGGCATTTAATTCACACTGTTTCTTGTGCTGTGGACCTGTGGTCGATACGCCTCGATTTTGGGCCCTTAAATGTGATAGTAAAATAGATGGACGGCATGGATTAGACACATACATCACGGTGGGCCCACAGTTTACTACTTCACGTTTGTCCATCCAAAACAGGCGCACCCATTCTGCCCATCTCCATACACGTGGCATTGGGAATTGCGAAGATGGCCAGGTACGTTCCTCCACGGTTTCCTAGGGCACCAAAACACCCCTCATCCGAGAAAATGAGAAAAGATTTGAGACTCTGGCAGAGTGTGATAGATGATACGCAGGCAGGCAGATATCACTTTCAGAATTTGCGTTCATAGAAAACAAGTATTTCAAATTAAATCGTCCACATTACGGGTCCCAGTTAAGATGTGTGATTAACTAAAAATTAAGAACATTTTATTATCTGACTATTGGATTGGTGGACATTCATTTTGACGGTTAAAAATGAGAATATCCAACGGTCCTATTTCAACGAACTAAGTATTACAAATCAGGGGCTAGAATTGTTCAACCAATCTGACTTTGGGGTCACGATTTTAATAACGTAGCTTCCACAGTTTAGTCTGTTTAATTTGAGTGAATTTATGCCACGTGCACAATTTCTAAGTGCCTGTGTATCAAGCAACATACTCTAACCGAGTATCAAATTACTCCCCCGTATAAAAGTAAGTTTCCCCCACCTTCCCCTGAAAGTTCGCCGTCTCGCTTGGACGATTTCCTCGATTTACGAAGTCAGTCCGGTGATTTCCGTCTACTGGAAACGGTTTTTGTTTGAGAAACGATCAAGAACAGGCACTGTTTGTGACTTTCACGTACAACCCCGTATTTTCTCCAATGTATCATTTATGTGGGAAATCTAAGCCGTTGAAGTAATGACACAAAACATGAAGGTTTGTATCCTATCAATTTATTAGGAGATCCAGAAGTATAATTTGGTCAAACCATCAGCTACCCATTGATTTCAATGGTGTGAATGAAACAAAAATTAAATCATTCCGATTTCGTCTTGGGTGAATTTAACGGTGATTAAAAATTTTTAAATGGAATGGATTTTCAATATAAATACCAAGTTGGTAGGAAGGCAGTGCTGTATATGAAAATTAACATACAATGGCTGTACGTACTTGACTTCGTCCGACGTAACGGTTCGCGCCAACTCCACCGACGTGGTATGTAGATGGACTTCGAAGAGCCCTAGGGCCCGTTTGGCTGGGTGGATTGGAAGGGAGTGAATGGTATTATGGTGAATGGCGTGGATTTCTAGGTAATGATGGTGTTGTCGGCTGATTGTCTTGAGATCCATGGGATTGCTATATCCCTGCATTGATACATCCAGTCCGTTTGGCACGCCAGGCCAATCATGAGATTAAAGCTTCCGATCCCTTCCAATCCCATGAGCCAAACACGTCGCAGGTTAATTTGAACGGATTAGGATGGATTGGATGGCATTTAAAGGTAATGATGGTGTTGTCAGTGAATTGTTTGAAGATCCATCCGATTTGGATTAGATCACCTACACGGTTTGGCATGCCCGGCCATTCCCGGAATTTACCATCCAATCCCTTCCACTACCATCTAATCCCTTCCAATCCAACCGGCCAAACGGGCCCCTAAAGTCAAGTGCGGACCGGAGAGGACACGGTGCGGCCTCCGTCTTACCGAAGACGGTGTGGCCCTCGTGAGGCCCACTTTGATGTATTTATTTTGTATTCATGCTGTCCATCTTCATTTTCCGATTATTTTATGGTATGAACCCAAAAATGAAGCAGATTCAGTGTCACGCCCAAAACTCGATACTTGAGTTGGCCAGATTCGAACCCGAATTCCAGAACTGTGGGTTGTGCTTAAACAAAATATACATCGCAACCCACATTATTTTCAATTAACCCACGTTATTTTCATGCATTTTTAAGATAATCAGAACAACTAAAATTATAATAATCATTGTCATTAAATAGCGTCCACTAATTAATTCTTGAATATTTAATTACATTGATAAAATAATAATAATACTAATAATAATAATAAAATGCATTGGATTTTAATAAATCTTCATATAAAACAATAGGAAAAGTCTTCGATCTTGCCCAATCGGTTCTTCATGTACAAACCCTGTAAAATAGTTTATACGGGTGTGAGCGCGATGGCTCGTAGGGTCAAATCATTCCTAAAATTGAATTTTTTTACGTTAGCACGACTACAACTCGATAGAATAAATAGGATCAATTGAATCAGCATTTTCCATGACAACAATAACACTTTGTTTTTCATAACAACAAAATAAGATAATACAGTCATCTAAAATCTTTTTTAGTTCAATCCAGGGCAAAACATCCGTGTGTGTTCATCATTTTAGGGAATGACGCTCGGCAGAGCACTGGTGTCAATCCTTTTAGGGAATGACCCTCGGTAGAGCACCTGGTTAATAGACTTTTAGGATAAATACTCAGGGCAGAGCACCCTTGTGTGCATATCTTTTAGGGAATCACCCAGGGCAGAGCACCCATGCCGATCATTTCGGGTATGACCTTGGGCAAAGCACCTGTACCTTGTCAATCCTTTCGGGAATGACCCTGGGCAGAGCACCCATAAACAAATACACATGGTAATCCTTTTAGAGCAGAGCACCCGTAAATTGAAATGCATTCATCATCATGTAATGATAAAGAAATAATTGTAATTTAAACATGCCACGATAATAAAATAAAGTCAATTAATAACTCAAATAAATTATCTCTAGAATATGCAACCAAGAAATCAAATAAAATGCAACTAATAACGATGATCAAATAAATTTAATACATAATAAATAATCAACTTAATCTATATGTTAACCTAAAATTTTCAACAGGGAATGTCACCTACCTGATTTTGTGTGACAGATCCCATGTATAGTTAGATTAGACGAAAAGATGTAGATCGATACAAATGCGGTCCATTCGTTCCAGTTAGATCAAGTTCAACTCAATTCAACATAACGCCACTTGGTGAGCATTTTTACATGAAATGCTAGAGATCTCTACAGGAAAACACACATACTAATTATACTTCTATTATCTTAAAATTTATATATTCTAAACTTGAATCCAACTACATCAACACATCGACTCGCTGAGTCAACTTAGTGAGTCGACTCAATGAGTCAAGCCTTATGAACTACAACTATGAATTGATTCCTAAATAGAAAACTTGGAAGGGAAGCTGTTGAGGGTCAAATATTGCATGTTAGACCTCATTTATTACCTAGATTTATGATCATAGTACTGTTTAACGCCCGATTTTAACTGTGTTTGTGATGCAGGGTGTATTTGCGAGCATAGGATTAAAAAGGATACTAAAACATGAATTTAATGCTCTGATGATGCCAAGGCAAAGGACGGACTCCAGAGGACCATAAATCAACCGTACAAGTCAATTTTCAACCATTAGATCCTTCTGGAAGTGGTCCAGCGGACAAATCAGCCCATAAATTAGCAAAATGGGGCCCACCTGGTACCTGGATATGTTTCAAATAAAGTATCAACCCATTAAATAAGCTGGAAAATAAGATGGACGGAGCGGATTTCTAACAAACATCTCAGTGGACCCCACGATGAGGGGCGTGTACACTATGTACACAAGGGGCGCTGCCCACCGAATGCACCAAGTCGGGTCAGCAGGCGCTGACCCGACTTCCTTACTAAAACGGGATTTCCCGTTTTCTTCTGCGCAACAGGGAGTTGTGGTCCCTTCCTTTGGGCCACCATCACGAGTCAACACTCTGATCCAGACCGTCCATCAAAGTCTGACGGGCCCCCGGACCAAGACCTAGGTGGACAATTTCCAAGAACTAGCGAGGATTCGTTTTCAGTCATTCAAATATAAAACGGACGGTGGAGTAGAAGTATAGGTGGGCCACACTAAATCTGAGAAAAAAATATCCATTTTCGGGTGGATTTTCGAGATGAATACAAGTAACAGATTGGATTCTGCCACTAATACAGACCATGGGCCCCACCATCAGAACAGCGGAAGAGAATCCGCAGGCCCTGTTTCGCAGAACCAAGAAAATCAGCCGCTGTGGGCCGGTTTGTGATCTTAATCACGTTTGGATTAGTAATCCGAACCGTTCAATGTGTAAATGATCGAAAAAAATCCCCCAGGGACGTTGCAATTTTGGACGAGATGCAAGAAAAAGTGGAGTTAGGAGGCCCCGATTCTGACGGTGTAAAGGAGTTCTGCACCGACTCCAGCTATACACGCAGTGCGGAAAGCCTCCGCACCGACTCCTATTCAACACGAAACCGACATCCAGCAGCTATATTAACAATAGAACGGGGAGAACAATGGGCATCCAATTTTTGGCATCTACGGCTGACGTGAAGCAGAGAAGAGAGGGAGAGTAATATAATATTTTAGTTCTTTTGTTTTCCTTTCTTCTTTTAAGATGATTAGCCCTATCATGTGTGGCTAAACCTCTTAGCTAGGGCTAAGAGGTGAAGCTTGTAGCATGATGGGAGACTCTATTTTATGCCTTTAATTAATTTTAATTATGAACTGAGTTTGATTTTAGTTTGATTATTAAGGGAATGTTTTTAGTCTTTAACGATCTGTTGTGACTGAAATTACAATGGGTCTGCAATGGCTTTGAACATGTTCATATTCCTTTTATGTTTATGACGTCAGGAAGCCCTATTGTTCACCATCGTCTCCTAGGCATGGTCGGATGACGATACCCTTCCTAACCTTCATACATTGATTGGTTGGTAATTAATTTAATTTTGTTGTTTACTTTGTCTCCTGGGCATGGTTTGGTGATGGAATCCATTCTAATTCATACACATTTCATCTCTTGAAAACTATATCAAAGAAAGTTCAGTTTGATTTTCATGGTTACACCCTTCAACTGGATGAAGATGGACTCTAAGTCAGTTGAGTTCTAGAAGCAGGCATAAGATCTCCCTGATCTCTACAAGTGGATCCTCTGAATCCCTAGTTTCCTTCCCTGAATACTTTAAAGTTTTAGATAAATATTTCACCATTATTCCTCAAATTATATTTGATTTAGATTTCATCTTAGTCTAGTTCTAGTTCTACTTAGTTTCAGATTATGTACAGGTTTCAATCCCTGTGGATTCGACCTCGGTCTCACCGAGTTTATTACTACATCACAACCCTATACTTGGGGAGTGAACAGAAGCTTATTTGATAGATGGCATATATGGGTTGGATTTCAACCTCGGAACCAGTGCAGATAGATAATACAGATTCAAGAGAACTTTCAACGCAACTTTGATCGACATGAGGATGGTAGGCTTTAATGGCGATTTTCTGTTCTCGGCATATTTCGATGTAGTAATCTATCTAGATAGCATGGATTCATCCTGTGAAGCTTTTAAATGGTTGAAAATAAGCTATATACCCATTTTGTTGGTGGTTATATGGTTAAGAGTTCTCAATTTTCTTACGTTGAAGAAGCGGAGAGAACATGAGAAGTAGTGTTTTTTGATTGCTAGAAACGGGAGAAATCACTGAAAATTAAAGGTCCATTAATGGAGTTGGTTGAAGAAATTACAATGGTTGAGATTTGTGAGATGGGTTATACACAAACCGCTGTGCTGTGGAAGAAGTGCTAGCTTTTTCAGTCATGAAAGACATTATAACCGTGAGGAGTTGCGAACCGAATATGAAACGAAAGTTTAGGTGGGGTTTTCCATGAAGTCTTATGGGAATCAAAGCTGATCACGAGGTTTGTAATATTCCCATACAATGTGAGCTCAAAAATAAGGCAGATCCGCTGATTAGGTGGGCCACACAAGAGGTTTTAGAGCAAAGGACTGAAACGGATAAGGTTTTATGAGATTTCGATTTGGATGGACAGTCCAGATTTAGAAGGTGGGCCCTAAATGATGGATGATGCTAGCCTCAGATGGGTACGGGGTCTCACTGTGTGAAACGGTAAAGGAGGAAGAAGAGAAAAATTTCCGGGCGATTGTCTCAAGTGGTGACGTGTTGAGGCACGTCACTTAAAATATATTTTTTTTCAATTACACGGTGGGCCCCACAGTGATGACGTGATGAATCCACTCCACTCACCAGTTTCATTCAGACATGTTAGGGTATGGGCCAAAAAATGAAATAGATCCGAAGCTCTAGTGGGCCACACCATAGGAAATGATAGGATTTAGTTCCCACTGTTTACAAAAAAAAAAAAAGTTGTTACATCTAGTTCTCAAGTGGATAATACCATAGGAAAGAGTGATTATTGTCCACTTCTGGGCCACAAAAGTTTTGGATCAAGACGATATCTGTTTATTCCCTTCATCCAGGTATATGTGACCTTATCAACAGGTTGGATGACAAATAAACATTATGAAAACATCACGGTGGGTCCTATGTAGTTTTTAATGGTAGGGCATTCAATCACCACTGTTTTCTATAGTATGGTCCACCTAGTTTTATTTTTGGTCTCGTTCCCTAAAATGGTTTGGAATAGCAGTTGAACGGCGTGGATGTAAAATACATACATTAAGGTAGGCATGTACGACAGTACTATTAATGCCCGTTTATCATCCTCTTTCTTAATTGAGGACCTATGGGGCGCCCTTACTTCAGTATACCATACCAAAGAGCTAATACATGGACCCTGCTTTCGATGACCCATGCACGTAAATACATGTGATTGGAAGGATGTTAACCCTCCAATTAAGGGTGTACACCGAATCGAACCGATTTCGAGCTGGGCTCGACTCGGTTTAGTCAGCAAACACACCCACCTCGTGTTCAGCTCGGCTCAGTGATCGAGCCATCATGTCAGCTTGACTCGGCTCGGTCAGCAGATTGGACCAATTTGAGCCAAGTTCGAGCTAAAGCTTTCGAGTCGAGTTCAAGCTCGAGCTTTCAAGTTCGAGTTTTCGAGCCAAGTTCGTGTAATGCCCCGAAAATCGGCACCCAAGTACAGAGGCCCCGATTCCGAGTTCCCGGGTGTTAACCCAATGAGAATGCACATGTGACCTCATTCAGATTTACATTCATTCCGCACACGGATAATCAAAGTAATGCAATTCACTTAGCGGATCCAAAGTGCGGTAGAGATAACAAAAGATTCAGAATAGTAGAGCTAAACAATCAAACATACAATTTCAATGGTGGTGATCGCCTAAAATGGGAATTATACAAGCCATAATATACATACTCAAAATGGTTAAAGTGTAAAACTTTCAGTTTATACCCAATTCTCCAAAATATAACGGCGTTGGCACAACCTAATATAAGCATACCAGTCTGATGTCTCACTAATACCTGCATCAATGATACTCCTGGTTGGTGTTTTAAAACACCATCCCAGGTAGGAGTGAGTAGTTAACTCAGTGGTTCCATTAGTTCTAAGTTATACATGTTATCAACACAATCAGCGTAGTTAATGATAAACAAGAAATCAAATAATTCCTAAATACTCTTGTTAAATGTGCATATGGAGATATGACATGATACATGCATTTCCAAATAACACACCCTCACACGCGACTCCGACCACCTAATTCGCAAATGACAACACTTCCTCAATATGCGACTTCAACGCATGTATCGCCACATTATAAACTAATGCGACGCAATAAATGATCATGTTAGCCAAGTAATTATTAAGTTCAATTCATCCAGCATATTGGTGAAGTTATGATACCGACGTTATATCACGAGTCCTTATCTGGATCACGTGGCTCGTTGCCGCACGTAGCGACTCCTTACCAGTGTTCCTTGATCTAAATTTAGGTGTCACCCATTTATCTCACAAATCAACAATTCCAAAGGTATTGTATGATACCTAAATGTATGAGGATTAACCCGGTATGGGTCGTCACCTAAACCGAATATGATCAGTCAGTTTCGAGGTTGTAACAGCCCACAGCACGCTGCCCCAACCGATTGGAGCGCTATTTTCGAAGCCCGACCGATCCCACACACGGACTCGGATGACAACCCAAGCTCGGACCATAGCCCGGATGAACAGTGGCTGGGGTGTTAAAGAGGTGTGGGCTTATCACATTAAATCAAATCAATACAAAGGAAAGGGCTCGTCACCTAATTCCATTCACGCCCGATCGTTTGAACGGTACTCTGGCACGGACCGTTAACGGCCGGATAATTTGATGGGGGCTGTTCGAACAATGATTTATCACCTCCATCAGTACTCACTGGTCACTATGGGGAGGCTCATCACTCCATCATATGCCGTCAGCTCGGACACGTTGTCCTATACCACCATGTCCGGCTCAAGAGTCTAAATTGCTCATTGGTTACTACGAGGAGGCTCGTCACCCCAGCGTAAGTCGACAGCTCAGACACGGTGTCTCATACCACCATGTCCGGATCATGAGTCTTAGTGGGATCGTATCGCACTAACGATTATGAATGGACACATCCATTGGGAACGGGGTATCCTAGATTTCATTTAGTCGTGTCATACATTGTGAACATACATGATCAGTTGGCTAGTGGATTAATTTGATTGACATGTGAGAACCACGACACAACCAGCATTGGGTGCAAGCAGCTCGTGTAGTCTAGCTATTGTCAGTCATCCGTGTTCAACCCAGGTTGATCGAACAAGCCTAGGATGGTTGCCTTAACTTGGACCACCCCTTGATTTGGGTGATTTACCGACTGACCCAACATCTTAGCAATATTAAGTGTTTTTATGGACTAAACTTTATATCAACAATTATAGTATAAATTTCACTACGCAACCACTTAGGCATTTCATCGAACACATGAGCATCCATGGGGTATTACATTCACTAAAACATTAAATCAAACATGTGGGCATGTATAAAGTAATACAAACACTTAGGCAATAAATCACGCATGTGAACATTGACAAATCAACACATTCTACCACTTAGACATTTCGTCGAACATGTGAGCATCTATATCCAACCAATAACATATAATACAATCAAATATAAAATATGAACATGCTAGCTATTACAACTCATTCAACACAAGACATCATTAACTAAGACCCTCAAGGGTCGATAAATAGAAACCTAGAAATAATAGTCCGCACCTTTGCAATTATTCGTTCAACTTAGAGCATCCAAGGTTGGGGGTTTTAAGAAAAAATACAAATTCTTAATCAAATAAAAGAAATCTTAAGTAAGATTCATAGAATCTAACATGAGATAATTTAAACGTGAGGTAGGAATCATTTATTACCTCCGATCATGCGCAGGGGTGGATTCGACAAAGGAAAAATGTAGTAGCTTAGGTTGTGTCAAATGGATTCCAATGCAAGCAAACACCAAGGGCCTCACTCTCTTTCTCTTTCTCCATCTCTTTCTTCCTCCCTTTCTCTCTTTCTCTCCAATTTTTATGAAAAATTCGTATGGGGAGAGGGGGTGTGGAATGAATGGGTATTTATAGTGCCAGATGTGGTGCAAATGGCCCTAAGACCTATGTTTTCATTATACTATCCCTATGAGAGTTTGTTTCTAACCTTTGGAGTCTATTATGGGGTGTAAGGATCGATATACACCATAACATAGTTGACCCTAATGATGATTTATGTATGGATATGATCGACCCACCATTTGGATGCGTCAATCAACAGATATGATTAGAAGTCTATTTAACGGTCACCGATGGTCAATCGGGGCCATGACTATACGGATATGAGCATGTAAATATCATTAACTCATGCCTCGAGTTTGGTTGTGATCTAATGGTCGGAAAGCCACAACTTCACGAAAGAGCAGAAGGTCTATTTCACTTAAGGGCTTGTTTGATTTTCCAGTTCACTGGTAAATGCAGTGTAAACGTGTCATAATTATTTCCTCATGTATTTACCGCACTCTTCCCTATATCTGATTTGACCGCTTACTTTTTCGATGCAAAAATTGAAAATGTTGTAAAATATTTGTGGGTCCCACCATGATCTTATCCACGCCATTCATCCATTGTGGCATGAGCCTAAAAATGAGGCATATTAAAAGCTCAAGTGGACCATGCCACAAAAAAAAAAGTGAATCATATGTTTATCGTTAAAAACTTCTCAGGGTCACTGTTTCTTTTGGTGTGGACCACATGAGTGTTGGATCTACCTCAATTTTTAGTTCATGTCTCAAAATGTTGTGGTACAACGGATGGACGGAACAAATATGTCATATCCATCACCACGAGGTCTAAAAATTTAAACTAACACTTTTAAACTGATTTTCAAGGCAGAAATTCTCAAGGATTTTCAAACGGGCGAAATGGTAATAATTACCCATTTACCGGGTATTTACACCCGCATTCAAAAATCAAACAGGCCCTAAGTTTCATATTTCGACCTAGGGGATTCGCGCGTTGCAAGCACTTAGCTTCCGGCCCAAGTCGAGCCGTTCTAGGTACTTTCTTGGTACCACCGATGGGAGTCAAGCCCAGTGAGACGGATATTATCTTATAGTTTTGGAACTAGTAGCCCACTAACGAGCGGTCTAGAGCTCGTTTGGATAATCAGTGCATTTTAAAAATGAATTAGGCAGCTAGATTTCTCGTGAGCAATGATTAGGGTTTGGATTAACTATGTTCATAGTGTGGCCTATTCGCAATTAGTGAAAATGGCGATTCAGTCATAATCACTTTAAACCGTTGGTTCGTATGCTAAATGGATAATTAGATCACTTTGGTTTGTTAATTACGATCCGACCCCTAGTTGTCTTGTCTTTGGGTAGATCTTTAATTTAGTTGTGGTCGTCTTGATTAGTCAGTGATAGGTTGGGTAGATTTGGGCCCTATGTGAACAAATCACGAGGCTAAACTCGATATTTAAGTGATCAGGAAGGTTTATGGGCTTTATACAGTTGATTTATTGAATTTGTGCAGTTCTTTACCAGTATCACCCATGTATAGGCTCACTTTGAACATCAAGGGCCAATAAGTGACAATGTGGGATAATTATATCAAAAATTTTCACGAATTTTTGTAAATTCAAAATATCAAAAATCTACGACGTTACAGTTCGAGTTATAGTTTTCGAGTTTTCAAGTTATTGAATTTAGGTAACAGGTGAGTAGCAAATGACCGAGCAGGGCAGGGACCACTGGATAGCGCAGGGCGATGGACGGGAAGCCAAGCAGGGCGATGGACGGGCAGTCAAGCAGGGCAACAACGAAGGGCTGGTCGTAGGGTTGTTGGTCTAGCAAAGAGAGAGAGGCTAGGGTCGTTGGTCGAGCAGAGAGAGAGAGAGAGAGAGACTATGGTAGCTGGTCGAGCAGAGAGAGGCTATGGTCGTTGGTCGGGCGGGCAAAGTTTGTTTTCAAATAAAAGGAAAAGGATAAAGTAGGAATTTATGGTTTTTTTTTTTTTTTTTTTTTTAAATTACACTACATGACCAAGTCAAGCTGATTTTGAGCTATACATCGAACCGAGTCGAGCTTGAACCAGCTCAAACTTGGCTAAAAATAAAAAAAAAAAAAAAAATTGGAGCTCTAAAAACCAGCTCGACTCGGATCGAACTTAGTTTTGAACCGAGCCGAATCAAGCTTTTTCGAGCCAAGTTGAGCGAGTTGACCGAGCTTGCTAGATTCGTGTACACCCCCACCTTCGATAGACGATAAAAATAGATATAAGAAACTCTAGGAGACTTTTAAGGCCTGTTTGATTTTTGAGGGAAGAGGTAATTACTTGGTAAATAAGTAATAATTACTTATTAGGTAATTATTGCATCGTTTCTTGCACCGACGTTGATGGCTTAACTTTTCTGCGTTAAAATCAAGGATGGCTGCCAAATGAATACAGGGCCCACTGTGATGTACGTGATGTATCAACACCGTTCATCTTATATGTCAGCCTCATTTAAGCCATGAACCCAAAAAGGAGGCAGATCCAAAGCTATAGTGGACCACACTACATGAAACAATGGAAATTGGATGCTTGTCGTATAAAAATTTATGTGGCTCTCAGATGTTTTGGATGAAGCTGATATTTTTGTTTACCCCTTATCAATGTTTTTATGACTTCATAAATAGATTAGATGACAAATAAACATTAATGTGGGCCTAATAAACAAAATAATTTTCAATGGTGGACGTTTAAGGCCATTGTTTCCTATGGTATGGACCATAAGAGCATTGCATTTGTCTCAATTTTGGATTTAGGCCTTAAAATCTTCTGATAAAACAGATGGATGGTGTGGATATGTCATGCACATCACAGTGGGGTTCACAAATGTAAGTCAGATTTTTTGGACTAATTTTCCACAAGAAAATGCATTTGAAATTTCAAACGCGAGAAAAAGGTAATAATGACCTTTTTCAATGGTATTTCCATTATGGACAAAAATCAAACACGCCCCTTAGTGCATGGGCCATCCAAGTTGAGACCCGCCCCCATCAACGATTTAATCATTAAACCATGCCCTTTGAATCAGATCCACGCACCGAAAATGGGGCTGACGATTTGGACGGTCCGTATTGACGTAGATGCAGATGAGTTGCCACCATTCCATATATGGTGTTATACACTTTTGTCAGAAGTACCCTTGTGACCCCGAACCTACGTCAGAAGTACTCTATTCATTCAGGGGCATTATAGTCAACTAAAGTCACTTTCTATCTGCTTTCTTCTCTCTGCGTAGGGCGTTGGCTCGCCCGCCCGACCTAACTTAAAACCGCTTACGCGTAAATGTCACGATTACCCTTCCAAATCATTAGGCAAATACACGAAGCATTTTTCCTTCTATACGGTTATTTTAGTCAATGAAAATCTACTCCCTTACTTCTAAATAATAAACCTCCATTTTCTTTTTCCCTCTTCTGGAAAAAAGACTCATTCTCTCTCTGCAACATCTCCTTTCCCTACCTAACTTCAAACCACTCATTGTTCTTAAAAATTAAAATTCATTCCAATGACCAATATGCCCTTCAACGTCATGTCGACACCCATGATTTTTCAGGGACATTTTAGTAAAGCAAGCAACTATTTCCATCATCTTTCCTGCGATATCTCTACGTCCACCTAACCTAAAACCACTCATCCCGGGGAATGATTGCATACGTCCGTATGTATACAAGTTCCCATACGTTTAAGCTTCTGTGTGGCCCACCGTGATATTTATGTATAATCCAAACCGTTCATCGTTTACATCGTCTCATTTTCACCGTAAAACCAGGCCGATCTAAAACTCATTTGAGAAATACCACAGGAACAATGTAAAATCACGCCTAAAAGTTCCAAACTCACGTGATGTAGACACATGAGTTATGAAATATCCTGATTTTTTGGAACGTCCCTTCATCCTGGTGGGGCACGTCTGATTCCTGGATTGGATGGCATATAGACAGTATCCTCCCAATCGTTCCCTTTGGTTTGGCTAATCTGAGTTTTTGATTGAGCTGATTTTTTGGATGTAGATATAAAATGGGATGGTCCATATCATGGACGGTCTGGATGAAATAGAAAATCACATTAGGGCCCACGCAATTTGAACGTATGCGATCGTTTTTAATTCCCTTATTTACGAAGGAAAGGGAGTCGTTAGAGAGGTTAGAGAATAGAGAGTAGAGACTCTCGTAGGGTACGATGGTCGACGCATATGCACCGGTAATTTTTGATCATGACATACTTATAACTCAATCTAAACCGTTAAAATTGTGGGAAGCTCTTTAGATATATCATTACCCTAAAATTATATACGATCGTAACCTCTAATTATAGACTTTTACATAAATCAGACCATTGGATACTTTTCATTTTAACCATCCAGTTTTCCAATTAAGATTTTGATTTAGTATTTATGAACCATTAAAGTCGGGATACGATTTGGACGGTTTGATTTGAATTGATTTATGGAAGGTGTACAAGTTTTGGAGTGCATGCGTATGAACTATCACATCCTGCCAGAGTACCAAATCTTTCTTATGGATTAACTCCTGAAATAGGCTTTTTTTTTTTTTTTTTTTTTAAAAAAAAAAAAAAAAAAAATTTAAAGCTTGTTAGTACACCCACTGTCAGTTCACACTTCAGTGGGTTAACTCCTGATGATATAGTTGACTACCATTTTTGAAAATTTTTAAAATGGTGGTGACACATGCATCCTCCTTAAATGTGGCAATTATATAGATCAATTCAGATCATCGAAACTGTAGGTCACTTGTGGATGGATTGTGTATCTAGAATCAATCTGATTTAGAGATTCTAACCATCCAACCGTTGAAATTAAACAATAAAGTGTTCTAACTATGAGTTATTTGTCTTATACACACTACTCATCTGTCTTACCATATTATTTTAGGGTATGAGCCCAAAATCAAAACAAATCCAAAGCTCAAGTGGTCCACACCATAGATGAAATTGTGAAGTGAACAACTATCATTGAAATCTTAACGGGGATACAAAGGTTTTAGATGAAGTTGATACTTGTATTTTTTCCTTAGTCCACGTATGTGTGACCTTATGAATGAGTTGGATGACAAATAAACATCATTATGGCCCTAAGGAGGTTTTGACAATGGACATCATTATTTTCATTATTTCCTATAATGGGTCCACTTGACGTTGGGATACAATTCAATTTTGAGGTCAACTATTAAAATGAGCTGAAAAAATAGATGAATGTTGTGGGTAAGTCAACTACAATCATGGTGGGATTAATAGAGTTTCCTTAGTAGGATAAACCACACCGAGTTAGTACGTAATCTGTGTCTATAAAATACATACACAATAGTGGCCCCCACAAAGCCCCTTTTTTAGGACTACATCTTACTTGGTAGGGCTAACCTTTTTCTTATTTGAAGTATATTTTTCTCATATACTAATAGTTAAGGGGATTGTTGATGATTGAATTGTAAGAATTCTATAAGGTGGGTCTTATTGATCAACGGTCTAGATGGGTCCCCAATCCAACACTATCGATTGAAGCAACTATCCTATTAGAACTTCTCTAAGAGTGTAAGGAGAGGAAGACTCCAGCATCCGACATACAACAACAGTGACATCCTAACAAGGTACACCCTATAATTCTTAAGATCTCCCTATCCAATGTATAGTAAGATCTTTTGGCAATTCCACAATCAGATCTACTATAAACTTAATAATTAGTTACAGGACATGATATGTTTACCTTTTATAAAAAGTTTTTTTAAAAAAAATGGGCGAGTTCTAAATTAGTTGCTTATGTGGGGCGGGCCCCACATAGCCCCTTATCAAGACCGAGTTTGTCCTAGTAGGGCCGCATCCTAAGTTTAAGGGGACCATTGATCATTAAATTTAATAGTGGCCACATGACATTATACTTTTACCTTTTATAGAAAAGAGACAAATAGGTAAGATCCAAATTACTTGTTTTTATGGGCTCCAACATGACCATAAGATCTAAATATTAGTAATTCATCCATGGCTTTTGAATTAGATTATTCATCTTATTCATCTTATGTATGCAAACTTATAGTGTGCAACAAATGACCTTTTACATTTTCATGCATGTAAATTAAGATTTTTTCTCATGTTTATAAAATTAAAAGAAAATTTATTATTTAATGCGGTCAACAGTTAAATTTAATAATCTACAATCTCTTTAAAGGCATGTTTGGATACCACCAAATAAATTACTTTTTCTACTTACAATAGTAGATAAGTAACTTATTTTAGATGAATGAGTTTAGTTTATCATTAGTTATAGGTAACATTTTTACTTAAAATTACTTAATTATTTTAGTAAATGTTTTTTCGCTTTTCTAATTTTCATAAATTGCTGAAGAGAGGCATCAAAGGAAACAGAAGAGAGGAGAAGTTGATAAGCATTTGTTTATGGAATATACTTATTTGTTTAAAAGTAGAAAATAAAATAAGGTACTTAAGGCATATCTCATGTAACTTAAGATCCAAATTGTAAGGCTCGTATCCTAGCTCGTACTATTCTGTCGACTCCCGCGATCCTTTCCGATGAATTCCGGCGACCTATAATCGACATTTGCGTGTGACAGTAAGTTGTATCTCATATATTTGAGTCGGCTTAATCTGAGACTTGTACTATTGCGACCGCACCGTCGCCGCGTTTCCAACGCCGTGTCTTGCACACCGATCCGATACCCTGGGCGGGAGATGTGGGCCGACATTTATTTCGAAGAAACGCCGCGCTTTTACGAACCCAAGAAAATATCTACAACCCATTCCATCAATCAATCAATCAATCAAAGTACACACCCATGCTTTCTTTCTCCCCAAGTCAAGTAACCATCCAAGTCAACTTTCAAGTCAAGTACAACTATCACCTCACATCCATCACCTCTCTTACAACCACCCCTTCTCTCTCTCTTTCTCAACCCAAATTCCAAGCAAAAGAGAGGTGCACGTCCAAGCTCTTCCAAGGTGAGAAAAGAGTGAGTTGTGTGGTCCACTTCCCATCCTAAGATCCACTATCCTAGCCCTTCAACTCTCATCATCTTTCATCAAAATGAGACACAATGATATCGGCGTTCCATCGGACCAAGAAGATCGAACGGTGGGTGTTTTATAGGCCTAGATTTTTATGTTTTGATGATGGAGCAAGTGGGCCTATCGATTGATGGTATAGATCTCACTTTGGACCCTAGATGTGGTCGATGACCCACTATGATTCTCATGATCATTCCATGATGGGGCCAATCTCCATGGCCCCATCATGATGTTTACTTTTTAGCTTGAAGAGGTCATCTAAACCTTCTATTTTGGTGGAGAAAGGATCCCTACCGTTGATTTCTGATCGATGGGTCCACATGTATTGAGACCCACTTGATGTATGATTGAATGCATGGAAGGGAGGGCCCATAGTGTTGGGGTCCCTCCATCACACGTGTCCCTCTCTCTCTCTCCCTCTCTTTTTCATTTTCTTTGTATGATGATGTGGCCATGATCCCACCCGGATGCACCCCACCTTGATGTATGTCTTATCCACACCATCCAACCATTTAGTGGCTCACCTAGGTAGCATGCCTGCAGGTGGGGTCCACCTTAGATATGTGTTATACACAAACCTGCTTGGACGGTGTGGATAGAAGTGTGAACGGGCAGTGTGGTGTATTGACGCCCAACCTACGTGGACGCACGCTGGAGGTTGGGATGAAAACAAAAATATCAGTTTGATTTTTTAAACTTCTTGGGTGGACCGCTCATGCAGGCCTTACCTTGATGTATGAGTTTAATCCACGCCGTCCATGAAAAGGCCAAGCTATATGTCCTAGAGGGGGGGGGGGGGGAATAGGACTATGCCAATTTAAAATAAAAATCGTGGAAATAAAATAAACCAATAGCCTTACAACTTGAATCAATTCACAAAGCTAAATTTAAATCACCTTGATAAATAGATATCGAGAGATTGATGCAAATTCAGTTCTAAGGACAACCTTACACCATAATCAACAAGGGCTTATGGTAGGACAACCTTATTTCTAGAACCTCTTTTGGATCAAGGACTCAATATTAATATAAGTAAATGAAATAGCAAGGAATTGAATTTAAATGCAGAAGTAAGATCTAAATTATTACAACAATCCCCACACTTGCTTGAAATGTAAATAGTTACAACATTCACATCCACTTGTACATTCCACAAGATCGAATGATAAAAGATATGAAAATTAAGCAAGCATTCAAACCACAAGTCAAAGAGTTATAGTGGTTCGCTTGTGTGTACACCAACTGTTTTCCAACAGCCACACAAAAAGCTACTCCACTCCTAATATCCTCACACATGGGATATTAGCGTTCACTAACAAATAGGTTTTCACAGGTTCACCAAAAACCTTTACAATTGTGTCTTTTTCTCTTGGGCTTACACAATCCAAAAACCCCTCTTTTCTGAGTTTTCTGGTTTTCCTCAGACAACCAATACAATGAGATTTTTCTGGCTTAACCTCAAACAAAACCAAAAGTAAATGAATTTTACAGAATTGTAAAATACCTGGATTTCTCCTTTTTCGTAGCAGCCCGGTAGAACCAATCGGAGTAGATGATTTGAATGTCAAAGTTCAATTTCCAATACTCACATTCATAAGGTTTTAAGTTCTAATTGATTTTAGATTTAACTCGTTGGGCGTAGCTAAATTTGATTTTGATTCCAAGAAGAAGGAATAAGATAATTCCTCTTTTCAAATAAGATTGGAATATAGAAACAAAATCAAATTAAATAAGCTAGCAAAAAGGAATATTAAATAAGCACAATCTAGCTTAAAATAAACACAAACTTATCTCAGAGTGATCACTTGAAAATTCTTGAATTGAATAGCGTTGAAGTTATAAAAACTCTGAATTTCGTGTTCAATTTATAGAAGCAGAAATTGCTCCTACGACTGGTCTTAGAAACCTACGACTGGTCGTAGCTCTAACAGATTTTTGAAAAAATAAGTGCGATCTTTAAAAAGCCGTTCTACGACTGGTCGTGAGTACCCTACGACTGGTCGTGGGTCACCTACGACTGGTCGTAGATTCCTACGACTGGTCGTAGGACCAGTGATTTCGTTGCTGGACTTTAAGTCGTAGCTCCACGACTGGTCGTGGACGAGTCGAAGCCACACCTACGACCGGTCGAAGGACCTCCAGGACTGGTCGTGGGCGTACCAAAAATTCCGAAAAATCTTCAACTACTTAGGACTGGTCGTGGAATTTCTTGGACTAGTCGAACCAATGCTAGGACTGGTCGAACAAGAGCTAGGACTGGTCGTAGAATAGACCAACCTTGTGTAATTTAAATATTTGATTAATGTATCCAAAGTGACCTACTTAAAGGGTCAACCTAAGGTCATTCAAACCTGAACCATGTCGTATGGACATTGAACTTCAACCATTCAACGAATGTAGATAATTTGAATTATATCAGGCTTGAGATCTTGAACCATATCATGCTTGAGATCTTGAACCATATCATGCTTGAGATCTTCATCAACATAGAACTACTTCATGCGTTGTTTCTTTAGATTTGAATTTCAACATCGTAGCTTCTTGAGGCTTCAACATGTAGCTTTTTGAGGCTTCAACATGTAGCTTTTTGAGGCTTCAACATGTAGCTTCTTGAGGCTTCAACATGTAGCTTTTTGAGGTGTCTTGAATTCCAATAAATGATCATACAAGTACAGAACACCGATAGATGTTTTGGCACACAAAATTTGACAACCAAAGGAGCATGAGATCATAACACTTACAGTCCATTCCATTCCCCAGCTCATTTTAGGCGTTGAACCAAAAAATTAAGCCATTCCGATAATCAAGCGGGTCATACCATAGAAAATAGTGATATTGACTATTAAAGGTTGTTAGAACCCACTCTGAGGTTTCTATACACCAAAACACATCGAATATTGAGCTCATTTGGACTGTCTTCAGTCGTAGAGTCCAATGGGTGAAGTGGATTCACCTGATGCGGGCCCCACCTAGAAAAAATCTTGAAAAAAATTATTTTTCAAAAAAAAAAAATAATAACAAGCAGCAGGCGCTGTTGCTACTGGGCGTCCAGAGGACGCTGCAGCAGCGTCCTCTTACGTTTGACGCTGAAGGCAGGGGGTCCCAACTGTGGGCCCCACCGTGATGTGTGAGAACATCAACACCGTGCATTTCATGGCCCCTTCTAGTTGTGCGCCACCCCAAAAAAATCCGCCGTGTAAGAAACTCAGGTGGCCCACACTACAAGGAACAGTGAGGGATTGAACGTCTGCCATTGGAACCTCTCTGGTTCTAGACGTTTGGATGAAATATGTGTATATATATATATATATATATATATATAGGAAAAGGTACTATGTACTTGACCTCACGATAAGCTCCCGTGAGGTCGAGCTGTGTGGGCCCCATTGTGATGCGTTTCGACCATCAACACCGTGCATTTGATGGGTCCCCTTTAAATTATGGGATACCCAAAAATTAGCCGTATACGGAACTCAAGTGGGCCATACCATCTAAAATTATGTGAAGATCCGTTAAAACATATAAAAGCACTTGGTGGGGCGCACCTGATTTTGCATGTGCCTGAAACTTGGTCTGAACCCTCATTCAAGTGGGACACACATAATGGATGGGCTGGATTTGCAAACCACTTGTCGGTGGGCCCTCAAAAATGGTTATGAATGTTTTAATGGTGCACGACCCTTCTCTACTTCTGTATGTGGTGTGGCCCACACAAATCACGGATTGACTTGATTTTTGAGACCTAGGCACACGATGGAATGGTGCATCTGACTGATGGGGTAGATGTTCGACACGCATCACGGTGGGGCCCACACAACTCGACTTCATGGGACGGACTCATGAGGTCGAGCGCATAGTACCTTTTCCCTATATATATAATAATAATAATAATTATTATTATTATTATTATTATTATTATTATTATTATTATTATATATATGTATGGGTATGTGTGACCTTATCAACAGTTAGATGGAAAATAGACGTTATGGTGGGCCCCACGTAGGACCCACCTGTGAAGGATTTGGATTGTTATTGCTGCTTTGATGCAGCAGGTTATGTGGAGCCCACCTTGGTGACGTGTGCACCCAATTGTGGGGTCCTCTTTGATGCATGTGTTGCATCCAAGCCGTCCAACCATTTTAAAAGCTCATTTTTAGGGTTGAGATAAAAAATTCAGGCAAATCTAGTATCACGTGGACCACACTATAGAAACAGTGGGATTGAACATCTACCATTGAAACCCTCGGATTCCAGAAGTCTTGGACCAATAAGGAAATTGTTTTCCTTTTTAATTCAGGTCTGTGTGACCTTATGATCAGATTAGATAGAAAATAAATGTTATGGTCGGCCTTGAGGATTTTAATGGTGGAAATCATTGTCACCACTATTATTTGGAGTGCAGTTCAGTTGATCTTCCGATGTGATTCATTTATAAATATATTATATATACATATTGATGTACTTGGTCGTCCGTTGAGACCTACCTTGATGAATACATGAGGCCCGTGTGATTAGGCCCATCTTGATGTATTTGTGGCCGTCCGTTGAGGCCCACCTTGGTATATATATAAGGCCCATATGATTAGACCCATCTTGATGTATCTAAGGCCCATGGGTCGAGGCCCAATGGGATGTACATAAGTCCATTACAATGTGTGATTCTACCATGGTTTATGTAATGATGTTTATGGCGGGCTATGCCTTGGGAGCAATGATGTTTTGACGCCCACATTGTAAGTACAATGTTGGTTAAATGTCCGCATTGTAACTCTCCTTAAGGTCCATTGGTAGGCCCATACTTGTTGTGTGTAGGCCGTCTAGGCCCATCTTTGTTCTGAAGATAGTTCATCACTTTATAACATGCTTAGTATAATTTCATGACTCATGCCATACGCATCATATGTATGCTTGATATGAGTAGTGACTGATCATAGCATATGCCATTGGACAGATTATTTATGTGACTCACTTATAGGAGTTACATACATGAGCGCGCCTTATGCGCAGGATTGTTGCATGACTAGACAGTGTGACTCATGCATCTTGCATCGGTGTATCATGATCATTGTACGCTCTAGTGACATCAGGGTCGTGGCTCCACAAGCACATCGTAGATGACCGTATCGAATACCGAAAATTTTGGTTCTAGCACTGTGGGCACTTAGGATGTCCTTGGGTGAGAGTCCCAACACCTTTTTGGTACCAGGAGATGCTTCAACGTTTAGACCGAGTGGATATACGAGCGCAGGAATACCAAATACCAGTAGGCCGCGTCTCCCACTGTGTCGTGGTCGGTTGGAAGGGGGTATGACCTTATCCGCCCGAGTGAGGGGGTTGTAAGCTAGGATGAGTTTGACCAGCTGGCAAATGAGTCCGCTATCGACGAGCCGAATAGATATTGGCAGACTACTGATCAGGCGGATAATGTGGTCTCTTCCACTTGCTAGGTTGTGCGGCTAGGGAGGCGGCAGTCGGTATGAAGTGTATTAGACCCCGGTGATATCCCAGAGAGAAACTGTACTGATATGTATATTTGATGAAGACTGACATGCTTGCTTTACATCTTGCATATGACATTTGGCTACATAAGCCTCGCATCGCATGACCTTTGTATGGCCGATAACATTCATGCCTTGCATTGCATAGCCTTAGTACGGCTGATAGTATTCATGGACTTACCGTATATTTCCGCATTACTCTAATATTGTATATTTGGTACTCGCCTTATGCACACACTTACACCACCCTTTAAGCTTTTGTAAGTTTATGCACGACCGTTGCGTGCAAGTGTCGTTGGATTGCAGCAGCGTTAAGATAGGAGCTCGTACCAGACTATTTTGGAGCTTTTTGATCACCTTGTATTTCCCTTTTTACATCATACTTAAAGTTTTTGATATAGTGGATATGTGGTGATGCCGTTTTGTGACTGGTTATGCTCGTGGTTATGCTCCATTACAATATATATATATATATTATATATATATATATATATATAGATATATATATATATATATATATATATATATATATATATATATATACTGAAAATCCTCCTTGTAGGATCCCAAGATCGGAATCTAGCATATGAGTGCCGAGATCTGAGAATGGGGTACTATGGAGGCTGTTAGCACCAGATTCGACGATTGAGAATTTTGTGAGCTCATTTTTCAAGTTTGGAGCGTGACACAAACGCCCCCTTAACATATTGTAAAAAATGAGATACGGATTGCCTACTAAACCTAGGGATCTATCAGACAATGCTCTGTAGGCTCTACCATAATATATTTGTTTTATCCATGCCTCTATATATTTTTTCAGATCAATTTAAGCTATAATCCCAAGAATGAAAAAGATCCAAATCTCATGTGAACCACATCATAAGAAAACAATGGTGATTGAATGCTCACCATTAAAAACTTCCTAAAGCCCACTGTATTGTTTAATTTCCATCTAACCTGTTAATCAGGTCACATAAATTTGCTTTCCATCCAACGTGTTAGTTAGGTCACATAAATCTGGATGAAGGGTAAAAAAACAAATATCAGCTGCATTCAAAACCCTTGTAGCCCATGTAGTTTTTAATGATTGACCTTCAATTACTGTGGTGTGGTCCACATGAGATTTGGATCTGCCTTATTTTTCGACGTATAACCTAAAATAATCTAGAAAAATGGATGAACAGCATAGATGAAACGATACATCATGGTGGGCCCACAGACCACCTGTCAGTAGCTGGTGGCCACTGAAAGCGTCAGTAGGCAATCCGCCTGCCATTACCACATGACCTTCCATTGCAAGCACAACCATGTGTCTCATGAGTTTCGGGCAGAAAGAAACTGCGTAGGCCACTCAAGATCCCACTTGCTAGTTGCTAGCAGCCCAATCGTCAGGTGGGTCCCGCTGTTAACATGAGCTGGCCTACAATCAGTCCTTTTAACTCAAATGGACTACACCATGGGGATTAAATTCTTACCGTTGAAAACTTCTTGTGGGCCACAGAAGTTTTGAATAGAGCTGATATTTGTGTTTTATCTTCATCTAGGTATATGTAACTTTATGAATAGTTTGGATGGCAAATAAACAACACGATGGGCCCTAGAAAAGTTTCAACGGTGAGAATCATTATCACCGCTGATTCCTGTGGTGTGGTCCATGTGACCCTTGTATCTGCCTCTTTTTTTGAGTCAATATACTAAAATGATACCAAAAAAATGTACGGACGGTGTGGATAAGACCCATACATCAAGGTGGCCACTCAAAGCTCCTGCCCGTTCCCAGCTGGAGACGGGCGGGGGTAGGACGCAGGGTCAGGGAAAGGATTGGCTACGCCCCCTGCCACCAGCCCGGTGGCTGATGGCCGGTGCTCTGTGGGGCCCACCATGATGTATGTGTTTCATCCATTCCATTCATCCATTTTTCAAGATCATTATAGGGTTTAATGAAAAAATTAAGAGGGATATAAATCTAAAGTGGACCACACCACAGGAAAACAATAGTGATTGAATATCCACCATTAAAAACCTCCTAAGGCCCACTGTACTGTTTATTTGACATCCAATATGTTAATTAGGTCATAAAGGCTCAGATGAAGGGATGAAACAAATATAAGCTTGATCCAAAACTTTTATGGCCCCCAAAAGGTTGTTAATGGTCGACGCTCGTTCAACACTGTTTCCTGTAATGTGGTCCACGTGAGATTGATATATACCTCAGTTTTTTTTTCTTATCATAAAATGACATGGAAAAATACATGGACGGCATGGATGAAGCACATAAATCATTGTCGGGCCCACAGAGCACCCATTGGCTGGTGGTAGGGGGAGTAGCCAATCCGCGTCCCTTGGGCTGGCAGGATTCGACGTGCCAATCCTGATGAACGGCCAGTTTCTTACACGCGCGTGCTTCAGGGAGAAATTGAAGAAGTGAATTGCTACAAACGTGTCCCAGTCTTCCAGTGGACCACCTAAATCATGGACCCGGCGTAAAAACCAGTTTTTTCACTCATCAGGTGGGGCGCATGATGGAGTTAAACCATTCATTATCCTTCTGACTGTCTATTTTTCTCATACTGGGGTTGACTTCGTGATAAGTAGATCTTCCTAGTTTACTACTCAAGTAGTATACAAGGTTGGATATTCCTAACCAACGGTCCAGATCTTTCACACGCATTCCTCGATAGGCAGTGTGCCGCGGCACATCTATTCGATTTATCTACTCGCGAATCGCCTTAACTTGATATAAAAAAATCCAGGGAGGGGTGTCAATGGGCCGGTCTCGGGCCTACAAAATCAGAAATTCAGAATTTCGATTATGGACGGCCCAAAGCCCGGAACGAAACAGTTCAAATTCCGGGCCGAGACCTACCCAGGCCCGGCCCTTTGACAGTCCAAATTGTCCAACTCTCCTCCAGTAAACGTGTTACCTGGGTAACATACTAACACGTTCTCCCCCAGTAAACGTGTTACATGGGTAACATAACACGTTAACGGGTGTTGCCCTGACCGTGGGGCCCACCTTAATTTATATGTTATATATCCACGCCGTCCATCAGTTTTTCCAGATCATTTTAGAGCATGGTCCAAAAACTGAAGTATATTAAAATATCAAGTGGAGCACACAGTAGGGATTGAATGCCTACCGTTAAAAACTTTTTTGTTGGACACAAACACAAAAGTTTTAGATCAAGCTGATATTTGTGTTTTACCTTCATCCGGGCCTGTGTGACCTTATCAAAATATTGGATGACAAATAAGCATTATGGTGGGCTCTAGGAAGTTTTTAATGGTGGTCGTTCAATTACCACTATTTCCTGTGGTGTGATCCACTCGAGATTTAGATGGACTTCATTTTTGTAACAATGGTCTAAAATGATCTGAAAAAATTGATGAACGGCGTAGATATACATCACATACATCAAAGTGGGCCCCACGGTCAGGGCAATACCCACTAATGTGTTACCCGGTAACACCTAATCTGCTCCTCCAGTATACCGTATACGTGGCAGAGTGAATCGTTATTAGGGCCATCCATCTTGATCTAGTCTTCTTGCGGTGGATGGAAAATTGATAAAAACATACATAGACGGTATGATCCCATCCGTCCAATCATTGTCCCACGGTATAACACGAAAATGACGGATGGGAAGTAATGGCGTTGGAGTGAAGAAAGCTGATGGCTAGAATTGTACGATAAGTAGACGGTATAACACGGCATGCCTTTTGAAAACACAAACCACCCCTGACAGGTCACCCTAACTAGACTGTCCTGATTTATTTACTCCCCTCCCACATGTACTGTGGCCACTTTCTGGAAGCGGATTGGCTAGTGTACCACACACCACCGAGGTAGCTGATGTGTTGACGTGACCAAGTTTTGTGGGTCCCATAACGAGGTATGTATTATATCCAAACCGTCCATCCATTTGAAGAGCTCGTCCCTAAGCCTTGAGCAAAAAAATAAGACAGATCGAAAGATAAAATGAACCACACTGTAAAAAGCAACAGGGGATTGATCATCTACCATTGAAACCCTTATGAATGTCACAGAAGTTTGGAATCAATGTGACATTTGTTTTTTCTCTTCATCCAGGTCTTTTTGACCTCATGATTAGATTGAATGGAAAATAAACGTTATCGTGGACCATATGAAATTTTAAACATTTTAAAACCGTTCGTGCAACTCAAGAGGAGAGTGTCAGCTACTCAGCGCTGGACTTCGCACGGGAAACGGATCGGCTACTCACCCTGCCACTAGCCAATGGCCAGTGGTCCGTGCTCTGTGGGCCTCACCATGATGTGTGTGTTTCATCTTTGCCGTCCACCCATTTCTTCCATATCATTTTATGGCATGAGATCAAAAATGAGGTTGATCCAAATCTCAGGTGGACGGCACAGTATTGATTGAACGCCTACCATTAAAAACTTCTTGAGACCATATATATATATATATAATATATGACCTAATCAACAAGTTTGATGTCAAATAACCCCATAGTGTGATTTACCTGAGTTTTAGATCTACTTCATTTTTGGGATCAAGCCCTAAAATTATTTTTCAAAATGGATGTACAGCGTGGATAAAACACATACATCATGGTGGGGTCCACATAGCACCGACCACTAGCCACCTGTCTGATGGCAGCGTCACTAGCCAAACCACTTCCCGCACCTTCGCACGACACATACCCACTCCAGCTAAGTCGGTGGTGTGTGGTACACCAGCCAATCCACTTCCCTATTTTCCTGTTCTACCTTACACATGTACCCTTTTGTCGAGAGAAAAACATTGATACTCTGGCAGAGTATGACGATGATAGGCAGGCACTGACAGATTATAAATTGCATTTGTTGCATAGAAGTCAAATTAAACTTTTCAAGTTATGGTCCCACATTAGATATATCATCAAATTATGGGTCCCACTTTTCAAATCAGGCAGGCATTGTCCCACTTTTCAAATGATGGGTCCTACCATTTGTGGGCATTTATTGGATGGTTAAAATAAAATAAAAATCAAATGATTTCCTATTAACAAACAAGCGTCCATGAATTAGAATTTAGGATTTTTTTTTTTCCAATAATCTTATTTTGAGACCTTTACCATCTACAATGTTTAACAGCTTAGATTTCGGCTACTATCTGTTATACATACAAATAGCGTCATAGGCTGCTGCAGCTAACTTCTACTTCAAACCCCATCTAGACGGTCCACTTATTATTTAACCGTGATGGCATACTTCATGCACCAAGAGCCACATGGGTCGAAGTTTCATGAGATCCACCCAGCTCGCCAGGTCCATTGTTATGTGAGAACTTAATCCGCTCCCATTCGGAAAAAGATGACTTAATAGGCATGAAATCTATCGTCATCCATCAGTTCCACTCTTAATGTTTGGCCTTGATCCAAAAATAAGGCTGATTCAACACTTAAGTAGGCCACCTCATGAAATTGTATTTAAAGATTTTCATGTTTAATTAAGTTGTAGAACTTGTGCTTTAGATTTGCCGACTTTTTAATAATTCTTTTATCCTAACTATACAAGGTAAATGGATTGGATGGGATGTAACACTACGATGAGCCTTGCAAAGAACGAAGGCAAGGCCTACCTAAGTTTTGGATGGTCATGGCTTTTAAATTACTAGGTGAATATGTTGTTTGAAACATGAGAATAGGTGGTATGGAATTGCCTTGGGTCCAATGTAAATTCCTTAAGATGTATAGAAACTATAGGAAAGATTGCATAAATCTAAGCATCATATATATTATCTAGTACTAACAAGAGATTTGGCAAGATTTTAGGCCCTGTTTGGGGAACGGGATTAGAAGGGATTAGGTGGGATTGGATTCATCTGATTCCGTGCCAATTCCATTCCATGTTTGGCAAAGCTTGGAATTAGATCGGATGGAATTGCATTGGTCCAGTGCCAATTTCACTCAATGCTAGCAAGTTGTGTAGGTCCCACCCTGATGTAGCTATATCCACACCGTCCACCCATTTTTTTGAGATTATTTTAGAGCATGGGCCAAAAATCAGGTAATTCTAAAGCTCAAGTGGACCCACCACTGAAAGCAAGGGGGATTAAATACTTACCGTTGAAACTTCTTTGGGGCCACATAAGTTTTGGATCTAACTCATTTTTCGGCCCATACCATAAAATGAGGTTACAAACAAATGAACGGCTTAGATATAATACATGTGTTTATTCTGGTAATTTCAAATGATGGTGAGTATATCCATTCAATGTACCACATATTACCAACAAAGCAGAGCATTAATCCAATCCCATGGAATCAGGGGACAATCCCTGCCATGGGTAATAATGATGTTTTTTTGAATTCAATCCCACCTAATCCTTCTAATCCCGTTGCCCAAATAGGGCCTTAATGAATTTCAAAATTCACTACATCTGTGAGCCTTAAGTTATTGTACATGTTTTATTAGGGCTCTCAATGGGTTGAACCTAGGTTAATTTCAGCTTGAATTTTGATTTGTTTAAGGTCAATTGCCTATTTAAAATTTTGATTTTGGTTGCTCAAGCTTAGCCCATTGTCAACCCCATGTTTTACCCATGTCATCCATTCATATGTATCTTTAATGTGATAATCCAGTTACATATGAATACAGGTGACCAATATCAGTTGTGAAATTTGATTTGTTGTTTACAATTTTATGGTCTATTAAATGTAAGTTTCATTTCATACAATGTTTTTCCTAAATGAAGAATTTGATCCCAAGCATTGAATAGTTACAATACCATGGTATTTTCAAATATGTAATTAAAGTGTCAATTCCACCTAATGCAATTCAATACCATCTAATCCGTGTTCTAGGATACAATGGTATTGAATCCGAACATATGATTAAATGGTATTGAATTACATTAGGAGCCCTTGGATTAAAGTAAATGATGGTAAATGTCGAATTAGGAGTAAATGAAGGTAAATGGTATTTAAAATATGTTTAGATTGAAGTAAATGCATGTAAATAAAATGAAATAAAAATGGAAGTAAACTAAGGGGCTATTTGATTTTCTATTTGCAACAGTAATTCAAGGTAAATGGGTAATAATTCTTTACCTTTATATTTCTAGTTGGATTTCCAATGTGATATTGACAACCACCTTTCATTTATAGCACCCCTCATGTCACCCGAGGAGAAAAATGTTAAATCGTGGGGCCCACCATAATGTATGTATCTTATCCACATCGTCTATCCCTTTAACCAACTCATTTTAGGGCATGAGCCGAAAAATGAGGCGGATCCAAAGCTCAAGTGGACCACGCCACAGTAAACAATGGGAATTGAACTCCTACATTGAAAGCTTCTCGAGAACCCCAGAAGTTTTGGAACAAGCTGATATTTTTGTTTCCCCTTTATCCATGACTGTGTGACTCCATGACTGTGTGACTCTATGAATAGGTTGGATGACAAATAAACATCAACGTGGGCCCTAGGGAGAAAACAACTTTCAACCGTTGATGTCTTTATGATCATTGTTTCTTAAGGTGTGGTCCACTTGAGCTTTTGATTTTCCTCATTTTTGATCTCATGCATTAAAATGTTTTGTTAAAAGGGATGGATGGTGTGGATAACTCACATATACCATGATGGGGCCCACATATTTAAATCACTAATATCAGGGTTTTTATGGACCGATTTTCTAAATGTAATTCCTGACGAATTTCAAACAGGTAGAGTAAGTAATAATTACTTATTTCCATGTATTTACCAGGGAAATTTAAAATCAAACAACCCTCCCTATATTTACCAAGGAAATTAAAAATCAAACAACCCCTAAATGAAATCCTCCATAATAAAGGATTTGGAAGTAAATGAGGTGAAATGCCTTTTTGAGCTCCCTTAATAGTTGTGCGAGTAAACAAAGGTGGTGCTACGCACATGTCCACCATACACATGACATGCTAATTGTTATGGGTGAAACTAGACTGGAGTAACCTGGATGAGAGAAAAGACAAAGCATCGAGAAGGAGATGAGCTCGTCCCGATTGCGATGTAAGACCTTCATGAGCAGCTGTAGCACCGACTGCCAACAATGGCCTCGGCCTCGGCTGGCGTCTTGTTATCGCGACTAGCAAACGACTTTAAGCACTAACCTGACCTTGAAGGTGAATTCCAACCGTGATCAAGAGTCTAGCTCAGTCCGCGGGACCTTGAACAACCCAACCTAAAGGTCTGCTTCGGCCATCTACCTCGATCTCCTCGGAAGACGACCTCCACATAGGTCATCTTCAACCTCCTCGGATGCCGACTACCGGGAGACGACGCCTCCATATTCAGAAATGATTAACTTCTGGGATCCTCAGCAAGAACCATGCCGTGGAGAGATTCCTTGCGTGATACGCGCTTACGTGATAGACTCACTACCATATGCGGAAGAGGCTTGGGAAAATTATAAATAAGAGATCTACGCATTGTAAAAGGTACGTAGAAAAAAAAAAAAAAAAAAACCCTAGTCCTATTAAACACAGAGTGCCTGATCTAACTTTGGCATCGGAGAGTCCCTTGTGATAATCAGGGTCCCTGTTGTTATTTGGTTTTGTAGGTACATGATGGTCTAGGAAGGACAACTAGATCTTAACATCAACACTAATAATGCTCCAATACCATTTAAATACCGAGTACATCACCAAAATCACATCAATAAAATGATTCAAACTATATAAAAGTTGGTCATCTAAATAGACAATTAAAAAGCATTGACAAGTTGCTTGTCTGTGATTCTTATGTTTGTAGCTCATCTGATGCTCAGGATTCTTTTTTGACTAAATTATATACTTCAATGAATTTATTACCATCAATCTATTAAATATCATATATGTATACTAATTTCAAATATTAAAGCTGATTTAAGATATTATGCATTTTTCTGTAAATATATTGAAAATTTGTAATGCATTTTAAATCTTACCATTTACTTTATCCAAACCAAATATTCAGATTTTAAATGCATTTTATTTACTCCCATCTAAACAAATGCTGAGTAAGTCATTTACTCTCAATTCATTTATCTCCAATTTCAATTCCCATTTACCTCATATCACAAGCTCCCAGTCAAGCCCTTAGGTGGAATTATCACCATTATCATGCAATAATTACATGTCTAAAAATACTATGGTATTTTGATAGTTCAATTTCATGCTAAGTATTAAAATCATTCTTTTAGGGCCTGTTTGTTTTTCAGGACATTGGTAAATACCTGCAAAAGGGAGTAATAATTATTTCCCAGCGCATTTACAACATTTCAACAATGCTTGATTTGACTACCTACTTTTTAATACGGAAATCGAGAATTTTGCAAATGTCCCAATGTGATGCATTTCACTAATCCACACCGTTCGTCCATTATGCCAACTGAATTTATGGCATGAGGCAAAAAATGAGGCATATCCAAAGCTCTACTGAACCACGGAAAAAAGTAAATCATACAGTTACCGTTAAAAACTTCTAAAGGCTACTGTTTCTTTTGGTGTGGGCCACTTGAGCATTGGATTTACATGATTTTTTGACTCATTTCTCAAAATGTTGTGGTAAAACATATGAACGGAACATATATGTCATATACATCACTGTAAGGTTTAAAAATATTAACTAACACTTTTGAACCGATTCCCAAGGTAAGAATTTCCAAATATTTCCAAACGGGTGAAACGGTGATAATTAGTCATTTCCCAGGTATTTGCACTCGCACGGAAAAATCAAACAGGCCCTTAGGAAAAATGTAGTAAATTACATGATCAAAATCACAATTGATGATACTCAGTTATATACATAAGTACTTTGATTATCATATATGAAGGGTGCATATATTAGATGGCATGAATAAAATACATGCATAAACCTGAGCCCCATAGATGTAGTGGATTAGGAAATCTCTCTAATTAAGATAAGATGATATAATACCTTCCTTTCCATCATTTCCTAGCACCAGTTTAAATTTATATTTAATCAAATGTAACTCCATACCACCTAATTTCACCTAATCCCAACTTTCAAATAAACCCTTGTTATTGAAACTTCAAGCGTATCTCACAATATATTTAATGTCAAATAAATATTATAATGAGCCTAAGAAGTGTTTAACGGTGGACGTCCAATCAACTTGAGATTTGGATATTGGTTCATTTGCCTAAAAGGAGCGCGCAAAATGAGCCCTTTGATAAGACATATATCTTGGTGGTTGGTTGACGTTTGTGTCACCAGACAAACGGTCGTTCAGATATATCAGCTATATCCAACACTTTTGTGGCCCATATGATTTTTTAATGGTAGTCATTTAATCCCTGCTGTGTGGTCCACTTGAGAATTATCTCTACCTTATTTTTGGGATAGTGCACTAAAATGAGATGTAAAAACTGATGGACGGCGTGGATATTAGCACATAAATCAAGGTGGGCCCACGGTCAGGAAAACACCCACATACGTGTTACCCGGGTAAGTACCTACGCGAGAAACGCTAGCTGTTTCCTCATCATCAGTGGCATTTTGGTCAACAAAAATCCAACTCATCTCCCATAAGCCGCCTTCCTCTCCTCCTCCTCCTCCGGTTTTCTCTCCCCCCACAAGATCTCCTCCGCCCCTAACGGATTCCGTCAACCCAGATGCCAGTCTAACCCCTCCGTTCCGTCACCATGCAGCAGTCCTCAAAAAATCGCCGAAAAGTTGCCCCCGTCACCTCCGACACCCCCGATTCCTCGGACAAGCAAGACCACCACCACCTCTCCTCGGCTATCTGCAACGGCGAGGACCTTGGACCCTTCGTACGGAAAGCCTTCGCCTCCGGCCACCCTGAGACCCTCCTCCACAACCTCCGCCACTTCTCCCGCTCCAAGGAATCCGAGATCGAAGATCTCTGCCGGGCCCATTACCAGGACTTCATCCTAGCCGTCGATGATCTCCGATCCCTCCTCTCTGACGTTGACTCCCTCAAATCGTCCCTCTCACACTCAAATTCCCTTCTTCAGTCCGTCGCCGGTCCTCTCCTTTCTTCCCTCGACGCCTTCATCGAGGCTCGCAGCATCGCCCGCAATGCTACCCTTGCTTTAGATGCCGTGCGATTCTGCGCTCGCCTCACCGAGCTCTGCTCTCGCGCCAACGCTCACCTCACGTCGGGCCAGTTCTATCTCGCTCTGAAGTGCGTCGATGCAATCGAGCGCGATGCTGACAAGACGCCGTCTTCAGCGCTGCGGCGGATGCTCGAGAAGCAGGTCCCGGCGATCCGGGCCCACGTCGAGCGGCAGACGAGTAAAGAGTTCGGCGATTGGCTGGTCCAGATCCGCGTCGTGAGCCGCAACCTCGGGCAATTGGCGATCGGGCAGGCGTCATCGGCTCGCCAGCGGGAGGAGGAGCTCCGGATCAAGCAGAGGCAAGCGGAAGAGCAGAGCCGTCTCAGCCTCCGCGACTGCGTTTACACCTTGCACGCGGACGATGATGATGATGAGGACGAGGATGGGGCTGGCGATGATGATAAGGATAAGTACGGACGGCTGGGATTCGATCTGACGCCTCTCTACCGGGCCTACCACATCCATCAAACGCTAGGCCTCCAGGACCGGTTCAAGCAGTACTACTTTGAGAACCGGAAGCTGCAACTGACGTCGGATTTCCAGGTATCTTCCATGACACCATTCCTCGAATCGCACCAGACGTTTTTCGCTCAAATCGCTGGATTTTTCATCGTCGAGGACCGGATTCTGCGGACTGGCGGTAGTTTGATCTCGAAGATTGAGGTTGAGAACCTGTGGGAGACTGCTGTGAGCAAGATGTGTTCTGTCCTAGAAGATCAGTTCTCGAGGATGCAGACGGCGAACCATCTGCTGTTGATCAAGGACTATGTGAGCCTGCTCGGTGTCACGCTGCGGCGGTATGGGTACCCTGTCGATGCTTTGCTGGATGTGCTGAGCAAGCACCGGGACAAGTACCATGAGCTTCTGCTGTCAGATTGCCGGAAGCAGATTGCGGAAGTGGTTGCGGCTGATAAGTTTGAGCAGATGCTAATGAAGAAGGAATATGAGTATTCGATGAACGTGCTGTCGTTCCAGATACAGACGTCTGATATCGTGCCAGCGTTCCCTTATGTAGCCTCATTCTCATCTACAGTCCCAGATTGCTGCCGGATCGTGCGGTCGTTTATCGAGGATTCTGTTAGTTTCATGTCATATGGGGGGCAGTTAGATTTCTATGATGTCGTGAAGAAGTACTTGGACCGGCTATTAGGGGAAGTTTTGGATGGCGCTCTGTTGAAGCTTATTGGATCATCTGTGCACGGTGTGTCCCAAGCGATGCAGGTGGCGGCAAATATGACGGTTTTAGAGCGGGCCTGCGATTTCTTCTTCAAGCATGCGGCGCAGCTGTCAGGGATTCCTTTGCGGATGGCGGAGCGGGGCAGGCGGCAGTTTCCGCTCAAGAATGCCCGTGACGTAGCTGAGGAGCACCTCGCTGCACTGCTCCAGGCAAAGGTTGACGAGTTCATGGTGCTGACGGAGAGCGTGAATTGGATGGCTGACGAGCCCCTGCAGAATGGGAATGAGTATGCGAATGAGGTGATCATCTATTTGGAGACATTGGTTTCAACTGCGCAGCAGATATTGCCAGTTCAATTGCTCAAGCGGGTTCTACACAGAATCCTCTCTCATATATCAGAGAAGATCGTGGGAATCTTTCTTGGGGATTCTGTTAAGAGGTTTAATGGGAATGCTGTTATGGGGTTCGACGTTGATCTACGGCTGCTTGAATCGTTCGCGGAAAACCAATCTCATCTGTTTGCGGATTCAGAAGCTGATGCAAACCAGTTGAAGCAGGCATTTGCAGAAGCAAGGCAATTGATCAACCTGCTTATGAGCAATCATCCAGAGAATTTCCTCAATCCAGTGATTAGGGAAAAGAGTTACAATGCTTTGGATTATAGGAAGGTGGTGACGATTTCTGAGAAGTTCCGGGATTCTTCGGATAGGCTGTTTGGGAGCTTTGCGGGAAGGGGGTTGAAGCAGAATCCAAAGAAGAAATCTCTAGATGCTTTGATAAAGAGACTCAAGGATGTGAGCTGAATAGTGCATGTAAGAGATCTTCATTTCCTTCTATATCTCGCTATGGTTTAATTTGGCTTATTGGTTTGTTTTCTTTGTTGTGGTCATTGATCAATTGCTAACTTAGCTTACAAAGTTTCCTCGTTCAGTCGTTGTCTCATTGTTTCTCGGTCATTGCTAATCCCATTGTGTATCCATCCTGCTGTCGTCTTCGTTTGTTTGGTATATTGAATTCTTTCTAGCCTTCACTATAGGAAATTCTGTTATCTATCCTTTTGTGGATGTAATAAACTTAGTATGATGATTGAATGAGCAGGCACTTCACTTGAATTGATTATTTTCTTGGACGCAAATGCATCTTCACCATGATATTTGTCTCTTTTGTCATTTGGCTTTGCCATGGAAACGATGATCTTGGATGTGCAGGCACTTGAGTTGATTCAGTTTATCAAAAACCAATGTAACATTGCCATGATGTCTCTCTACTCGTTTAGCTGCTGCTGTTGCTTCTTTTTTTAATTTTTTTAATTTTTTTTTATTTAAGGCAATGGTAATTTTATTGAAAACGAGCACCAAGATATCTGTCTTTCTACTCATTTAGCTGTTTCTTCTTCTTCTTCTTCTTCTTCTTCTTCTTCTTTTTGATGGCAATGGTAATTTTATTGAAAAAGAGCTCCAAGATGGCACTAAAGCATATTACTTCACCCTACCAGAAACCCACTTCACCACATTGCTCTTGTTTCGAAAGCATCTTCCTTTCCTTTCCCCCAAATCACCCATAGGACAACCAACAAACTCATCCTCCATCCCACGCCATAAGAAGACCCCCAATTGAGAATAACATTGACCAATACACATTGAAGCTCCTTAGAAGGCCATGCCACATCTGCTGCGTGAATAGGCAATGAATAAAAAGATGATCGACTAATTTGGCACTCATAATGCACATGAGACATGTTAGGGACAATCATTGACCTTTTTAAAGATGATCAATGGTCAAGACCCTTCTCCTTCCCACTAACCACCCGAAGGCCATGACCTCCATTAAACCACACTTGCTGCGTCTGCCATTCACTTCATCCCAGCATGAAGCTTGAATTATATAATAAAAATAGCAAACCAAGAAATGCCCCAAATTTTCTTTTAGTCAGACCATCATATCCGAGTCCCCACTCACTGGGCAGCATAACTGGAGGCGATCTAGGAGCAAGATATACTCCACCTTGTTGTCAAGGAGGTACCTTTAGTAAGGGGGTGATCAAACTACTGCCTCTTCACAACAAGAGAAGCATTTTGCAATTGGAACACTGCGATCTGAAGAGAGGCGAGCTATCCTCGGAAATGCATTTTCCAAGGAGATTTCCTCGGCCCAAAAATCCTCCCAAAATATGATCTTCTCTCCATTGCCCAAAGAGAATCCGATGCCCTTAATAAACTTCGGATTCACAAAGATTGCCCCTTTCCATATTGCAGATGCCTTATAGAAAGAAGAATCCCTTGTCTACCAACCCCCATCATGGCGCCCATACTTGCTGGCTATAGAAAGAAGAAGCACTTGTCTACCAACCCCCATCGTGGTGCCCATACTTGCTAGCTATAGAAAGAAGAATCACTTGTCTACCAACCCCCTATTGTGGCGCCCATACTTGCTAGCTATTATCTCTCTTTGCAAGACACCTTCTTCCGCCCCAAATCTCCCTAGCCACTTTACCAGCAATGCGAGGTTCATAGGCTCCAAGTCCCCGATGCCTACTCATTGAGCTTCTCACTTGCTGTTTTCTAAATTCGTTGTCATGTTTTGAGTTGCTGAATTTCTCACCCTTCATTCAAGTCGTAAACTCTCGTCCATCAAGCTTCTTTCCCAATTACAATGTTTCCTACATTAATCGCATACACATAGGCAGGCAGTGAGATACCATCCATATCATTTTGTGTGCTAACTTGTCAAATGTGTATGACATCTAAGCCATGCAACCCACCATGAAGATCCCCTAGCGCAGAAGGTCGATCCAATCATCAGGTTGGCCACACATGTACATGCAAAGAATCAGAATAGTCCTGGAAAAAATGGCATTTCTAGGCAAGTGGTGGTAAGGATATGGGAAGATCTGAAGGATTTGTGGAAGGAGGTTATTGTCAGGGATTATGGCAAGTCAGATGGGGTTGGCATCCCAGATTACCCAACTGAAGGTCGGCACCCATCTTGTGGAGTGCAATTAGCAATCTTGGAAGGAATTAGCGCGACCCAACATGGATGCCTCTCAAATAAGCTATGTGCTATATTTGATGAAAGCGTTTGATTCTTAATCAAGATAGGAGATATGATGTGATTTTTGAGACATAAGTGGATAGCGGATTCTCCTTTAGTAAAATACTTTTGATCTATGTAAAGTGTCTTTCACTTTTGTACTTTTGGAGACAAAAGTAAAGGATTCTACGAGTTTTAGGGTGGCTTGATTGTATGGAAGACCAATTTATGAAGGAATCTAAAGGATGAAGAAGTGGAGGTGTTTGGAAACCTCCTTACGCTCTTACTGAAGTTTTCATCGATATTAACCTGAGGACACAAAATATTTGGACTAGGTCGGTTTACAATGGGTTCTCCTTTGAGTCTCTTTCAAGCCTTATGTCCTTTTGTTAGAGTGACCTTCCCATTAGTGGAATTATGAAGGATTGGCTCCTAAGATTCAAGTGTTCTCATGATTGGCCACGAGGCCCACACCAATAAAAATTAATGTTTGATGGTTTGAGAAACTGAAATGGTAGTGGTTTCCCTCCTTGCTTTCTTTGCTGAAACAAGGAGATGGTGTACCATATGTTTCTTCTTTGTTTGTTAGTCCAATCTATGTGGACTCGCCTCTTTGCTTTCTTTGGCGTTATTTGAGCCATGAATGCTTCTCTCAAAGAGGTGATTGGGGGTTGGACGATCAATATGTAAGGACTGCAAGGTGATATCTGGAGAGAGTTTGACCACACAACATAGGTTAATGGTTATGGACATTAAGAAAGAAAAAAGTGAATGAAATTTATAGGTGTCCAAAAACTAGATGGTGGAATTTAAAAGGAGAGAAGATAATATTATTCATAAATGAGGGAAGAAGGAAATTAGAATATTGAGGAAGAAGTAAACATTATGTGGAATGAGACGGCTGAGTGCATTAGGAAAGTGGCAAAAGATATTTAGGAGTAACTAGGTGGAAAAGCAAATCATATAAGGAAACTTGGTGTTGGAACGACGATGTATAAAAATCTACTAACTAGAAAAGTGCATGTTTCAAGACCTAGCAAAGGACTAGAAACATTGAAAATTTTGAACAATATAGAAATGCCAAAAAAGTTGCTAAGAAAGTAGTAACTAAAGCTAAATTAATGATTTTTTACAATATATTTGGGACAAGAAGGGGAGAATTTTATTTAAGCTTGTAAAAATGGGAGAGAGGAAGAGTTAGGGACCTAGATCATGTGAGATGCATTAAAAGCAATGACTGGAGGGTATTAGTCAAGGACAATTAGATCAATGAAAGGTGGAGAAACTATTTTCAGAACTCGTTAAATGGAAATCACTCTGAGAGCATGGATAGAAGGAAACATAAACCCAAATGATGTCGGAGTCCATGGATACTTTCCTAGGATTAGTATCTCAAAAGTGAAAGAAGTTTTGAGAAAGAGGAAAAATGGAAAAGGCCCTTGGACCAAATGATATACCAAACATTGTTTTAAATAGCGTGTTGCTTATGCTACACGACACTTCTATTTTTATTTTATTTTTAATGGGAAAAATATGATAAACAGTAAGAAAATAAGGAAAAAAAATATAAAAAAGCCTTAAAGATGATTCATTTTTTTCAAGTATTAGCATGTTCAAACAAGTTATTAATTATCATTGATCAAAAGCCATTCCACATATATATACTGAATCAAATAATTACATCAAGAACTTTCTAAGCAAACCACTTTAATTAATACATGTCTAATTGAAACCATAAGTCGCAAGTATGAAAAGAAATAAAAATCTCACAGGTTAAAAGTATTAAGTATGATACAAGTGTCACATTCTTTAACATTAGATACAAAGAAAACGTAAAATAAATAAATAAATAAAATAATAATAAATACATTGTAGCGTACACTACGATTATGCTATTTAGTATGCTACATAGCACTATGGCTACGCTACATAGCATACGCTACCGCTATGCTATGAGTGCTATTTGAAACACTAATACCTATAAATGTTTGAAAGTGTGAGGGGGATGCTGGGTTACTTTAGTTGACAAAGTTAACTAGATTGTAAGATCAAAGAAATGCTAGACAAATGGAGAAAAAGTACGGTGGTACCTATTTATAAGAATAAAGGAGACATAGAGAGCTGCACTAACTGTCGCGCGGTTAAACTTATGAACTATACTATGAAACTTTAGGAAAGAGTGTTTGAGCATTGACTAAGGCATGAGAGGAATGTATCAGAAAATCAGTTTGGTTTCATGTTAGGGAGGTCTACCACAAAAGCAATTTTCTTGATGGAGAAATATAGGGAGAGGAGGAAGGATCTCTCTATGTGGTCTTTATTGATTTAGAGAAAGCTTATGATAGCATCCCTAGAGAGTTGATATGGTGGGGGTTGGGAGAGAGGAGTATTAAGAGGATATATTGACCAAGGTGTGCCGTATCGGTATCGGTTGGCGTAACGGTGACCTCCAAAACCGATACGGATACGGGGGCGTAACGACGATACGAGGGTGTAATGGCCCGTAACGGCGCAATTTATTTTTTTTTTTGGCCAAAAAAATATGAAAAAATATGGATTAAATTCGGAATATTCTAAGCATTCCAAATATGCATTCATTTATAAATTGGAACATGTTTATGGTGGTGTAACGGTCCACTCTTTGGTGAGAAGTTGTATCAGACTGTCTGATGAATTTATGAACCAGATAACCTGAATTTGACTACAAAATTCATATATTTAATTTTCTACTATCATGAGTGTATGACCTATGTTAATAAAGATGATTTTATGTTCTAACTAAAATACTAAACCCTAAGAAGCTCCAAAACCTGTCCAATATAAGCAAATAAAAATATAAAGTCACTAATTCGAAAATACAAAAAAAATATTAAATGGCACCCCAAATCTGTAAAATGCACATTAACATTTTCTACTATGATTAACACATCATATGACATGATTAAAACAGCAAAACAACCATTAAAAATTGATTTTTCGAATTAAAAAAAAAGGGTCAAAATTCATGCATAAATAGAAAAAAATATAAAAAAATTATTAAATGGCACCCCAAATCTGTAAAATGCACATTAATATGTTCTACTATGATTAACACATCATATGGCATGATTAAAACAGCAAAACAAACATTAAAAATTGATTTTTCGAATTAAAAAAAGGGGTCAAAATTCATGCGTTAATAGAAAAAAAATATTTAAAAAAATAAAATGGCACCCCAAATCTGTAAAATGCACATTAATATGTTCTACTATGATTAACACATCATATGACATGATTAAAACAGCAAAACAATCATTAAAAATTGATTTTTCGAATTTTGAAAAAAAGGGTCAAAATTTATGCGTAAATAGAAAAAAATATTTAAAAAATATTAAATGGCACCCCAAATCTGTAAAATGCACATTAATATGTTCTACTATGATTAACACATCATATGACATGCTTAAAACAGCAAAACAACCATTAAAAATTGATTTTTCGAATTTAAAAAAAAAGGGTCAAAATACATGCGTAAATAGAAAAAAATATTTAAAAAATATTAAATGGCACCCCAAATCTGAAAAATGCACATTAACATGTTCTACTATGATTAACACATCATATGACATGATTAAAACAACAAAACATATTAAAAAAAGTATAAATACCTATTTTTGACGAATTCGGAATTTCTGAAAAATGGCCCATCGAGCTTCGATTCAACAAAATTCGTAATATAATGTGTTTTTATCTCAAATACCCAGCCAAGGTTGGTCGAAATTGGTAGTAGAAGGAGTGAGAAACAGTTTGGAAGCAAGAAATTTGAAAAAAAATAGCAAAAAACGAGCTTAAAATGAAAAAAAAAATGTTACCGTTTTTCGACCGTTACAGGTGGGCCGTTATGTCCGTAACGGACGTTACGCCCGTAACGGCCTGATACGCCCGCCCGTAACGGACGTTACGCTCATAACGGCCCGATACGGGCACAAAAAATCGTAACGGCCGATACGACCCCGAAATGCGTATCAGCCTAAATCGTTACCGTTACGTATCGGCCGATACGGCCGATACGTAACCGTTTTGGCACACCTTGATATTGACATGATGAGGTATGAGGGAGCAATAACAAGTTTGATGACCACTAGTGGAGAGACAAGTGAGTTTCCAATTACTGTAGGCTTGTACCAAGGTTCGGCATCGAGCCTATACCCTTTTGCATTGGTTATGGGACGAGCAAACGAGGCATTCGCAGGAAGAAGTCCCATGGTGTATGTTGTTTGCAGACGACAATTTTGATTAACAAGACAAAGGAGGGTGTAAACACAAAGCTATATTTATGGAGAGGTGCTTTGGAATCTAAAGGATGTAAAATCAGTTGGGCTAAAATAGAGTATATGGGGTGTAATTTTAGTACCAATAGGAGTGGGAACAAGGTATTAGTGAAGATTGTTGGCCAAGAGGTTTCACAAAATAACCACTTCCGATATCTTGTGTCAATAATTCATGGGAGTTGAGAGATTGAGAAGGATGTTGCCCATAGAATTCAAGTGGGGCGGAAGAAATGGAATGTGCTATGGAGTTTTAAGTGATTGTCGTGTACCGCTCCTACTAAAAGGGAAATTTATAGGATGTCTGTAAGACCAGCCATGCTTTATGGGACAAAATGATGGGTAGTAAGGAACAACATGTCTATAGGATGAGTGTAGCTGAAATGAAGTTGTTGAGATGGATGAGTGGCAAGACCCGGAAGGATAGAATTAGAGATGAATACATTTGGGGGAATTTAGGAGTAGCACCAATAGGTAACAAGATGAGGAAAAGTAGACTTAGCTGGTCATGTGGAAAGGAGCCAAGAACTGCACCGGTTAGGAGTGAGTTGGTACAAGTTGGAGGCTCTGAAAGGGCAGGACGAAGGCCCAAAAGGTCGTGGGTAGAGGTAATAAGAAAAGACTTGATGACCTATGGTCTAACTGAAGTTATGGCCCTGGATAAACTGGAATGGTGATAAAGGATTCATTTAGCCGACCCCAATTAGCTGGCTTAAGGCTTAGATGACGATGATGATGATTGGAGGTTGGGCAAATGATCTTTTAATCATCAAGGGAGGATTCTTTGGAAGATACCTTACACTGTTATGTGGGGTCTGTGGAAGGAAAGAAATTGCAGGATCTTCAATAATGGTGTTTCTTCCTTCACTCCATTAAGAGTAGAATCACCTCTATGATCATATATTGGGAGCTTGTAAATCCAGAATTCCAGGGTTGAACTTGTCTGTCTGGAATTTTGGGGTAGATTCCATGGAAACCTAATGGAGCGGAATGAAGAATTTAAGGACATGTTTTCTTTGAAGATGCTGTTGCTTCATGGGAACTGTCTCCCGCTCTTTTCAAGCTTAAATTACAATTTCTCTATGGGAAACCATGCTCTTTTGAGAATATTCTTCATTAAAAAAAAACTACAGCTGATGCAAGGTAGACATTGTGGTCCCTGTGATGATTGGACCAGATTGATTTTTAATTTTTAATTTTTTACTGAGGTGATCTTCATGATTGGCCCACCTTTTGCACAGCTTGGATGTTGCGTAAGTGACATGCTGACAAGTCGGGTAGGTTCAGACAGTATTTTACTGTCCACCAGGTAGGGCTGGCAATGGGCGAGGCCTGGGCCAGTCACATCAATATTTTGAAAAGCCCTGGCCTGGTAAACATGGCCCAATCAATTCAAAATCCAGGCCTAAGGCCCACCCATTGCCAGGTCTACAATGAGGGTCTGATGTGACCAGAATCAAAAGAATATAAACTAGTGCAAGTGAAGATCAATGTTAGAGATTTTGAGACCCAATCATCTTGTGATGGCTGTGGCATGTGTAACTCCTTGTCCCTCATTTGGGATGGATGTTGTGTGGATTGTGCTCACACTGTCTTCACTGTTCCCTTGCGTCTCGTTAACAGCATGTGATCCGCCATCTTCCTGTCCTGCATCCTCTCTCGTTGGATTGATGATGGCCTCTCTTTTGTGCGGAACATGTAGGCATTGGTGAACCCACAATACTGGACAGGGTTATCGCAAAACCGCAGATGGCTGAATAAAACATCGCAAACTTACATTGGAACAACATCATGGCATACTGATTCTGTTTGATGTGGTCCCAACGAACAAGTCACCAGGTAGTGGTGATTAGTCCACATGGATTCTTCATCCACCTAGGCAATTTGTGAGGGTTTTGGGTGTTTTTGGTTCGAAGCTCCAGTTGGTTGACCTCCTCTGTGGCACGTAACAGAATGCTGTGTATGAACAGCACTTGTGTGTGGCTGCTGCGACAACTTGTTGAATCTTTGATGCACTCTCTACCCCTTTGTCTTCATTTTCCTTGGTGGTATCATCTTTTGGCTCTTCACAGTAGTTGAGGAATTTACATGGGCATAATGGTTGAAACATGGCTACTACCTGGAGACTTAAAGCAAGAAACATTACCACACTCTCTCTGTGAGTCCTCTATTATGCAGACATTACCAGGAGTCTCCATGACTTTATGGCACAACCTGTTAGTTATCTTAGGAGCATGCAGGTTATTTTGAGCCCGTGGTATGGTTGCATGAGGTGGAGTGCCACATGAAGAAAGAACGAAAGAAAGCACATCGATGTAGGATACTATGGCAAAGATTACCGTCACAAGGACTCCTTATTCCTGAATGATCAAAAGATTGCTGTCTTGTTGGGTGTATTGGTGTTCCATGTAGGAAAAACTGTTTACAGTGTATAATGGTTTATTTATTTGTATGGTTGTGTTCCACATCATCTTTTGCTGAGTGGGTTGCCATGCATTCATCAAATCACGGTATAGTTTATTCAAGCTTGCCTGTGGATGTAGAAGCTGTTATGTGGTTGTCTGTAGGGGAGTTGTTATGGGGTCTTGTTCATCAGCAAATGCATGCTTCTCTTACGACAGGTATTACATGTTTGCTGATGGGCAGGATGTTATAATTCCTCATCCATGGGGTTCCAAACTAGGGAACTGGTGGTTTTGGACATACGTGGAAGTCCTCATATGAGCAGGCAACTTGGCTTTGGAAGCATTCGTTGTTGCCAAACAAGAAATTTTGAAGATTAGTTATGAGGTGACTTTAGGTGCTACAAGGTTATAGGGGAGATTTCTCAGGTAATTTGTACATGCAAGCGTGGAATAGTGAGAGGAAAATCATGATAGCCTAAGGTTGGTGGGGCCATAAGACCCTATGTTACATTGGTAACATTTGCTTGTTCTCTCACTAAGGAGACATTAACTACAAGAAAGATCATGGCTAGAAGTGTACCAGAGTTTGATCACTAGATCTAATACCTTTTGTTTTATAAATGGTTTGTTTTTGGTTTCATTCATTGTTCAAAATATCCCTGATATTGTCCATATCTCCAGCTCGACAATACCGATAACACTGATAGCGATACTGATAACACTCCAGTTATTGGCGATGTATCGTTGAGTATCGCCAATGTATTGATATCGCAGATATTTTTTACTATGTAAATTCCAGGTGTTGCTTGTATTGCCAATGCATTGATATCGCCAATATTTTGGGCCGTTTAAATTCCAGGTGTCGCTTGTATCGCTAGTGTATTGGCGATATTTCGATACTATTGCCAATGCATCAATATCACCAAAATCTGTTTATCGAAAAAAATAAAATAAAATTCATTTATAAAAACTTTTATGGGCGCATGGTTGTATGCAGTGTTCAATTTGTTGACGAAAATGTCATGATATTATTGGTGTTGCAACATGGGCGATATTGAGAGCACAATCTTTCATTTTCTTTCTAGTTGTCGATTATTTCTTGTGCGAAATATCATGTGTTGCTGATATTATGAAATATCAATGGATGTTTGGATGGTTGGATGAGATCGTTGGATGGATATAATAGTTGGATTGATTTCTTATGATAACACGTGCTTTTAGGCCCCCATTAAATGGAAACTTATTATGTATGCATTCTTTTTGCAAAATTTTTATTCCTAAATATGCAAATATGTGTATTTTAGCATATCGTGAAGTTTCACTGAAAATTTCCACCATTCTCCCCATGTTTCCCTGCATTTCTGGTTATCGGCGATATTATCAACAATATTGGTTTCTATATCCCCAGCCAGCGAAACTTGTAGTGATACCGATACTTTGAACAATGGTTTCACTTTGAGCTTCCCAAGCAGAAAGCTGCATTTATCTCAAGTCGCAGCCCTCATCCTCACTCTTTCCTTCTTGATCACTTGGTCTTCACTAATAGAATGGAGAAGAATTCCGTGGCCAACCCACTCAACAGCCTCCATGAGCGGGTTTATCTTTTTTAGTTGAACAAATGGAACCACTAGCCCTCATGGGGATGTTTGCTAGCCCATCTCTAGCATCTCCAGTGTCCAATGTGGAAATCATCTTTGAGTGATCGGAACATCCGATCTAGCGTGTCACTAGGTAGATGGGCCTCATCCCAAAAATTCTTGTGATTGGGATCCTCGCAATGGCTGTGCGAGAAGTGCATATAAAAGGTGATTTTTTTTTTTCTTCTTCTGGCGCGGGTGCTAGATTGTTGGAAATGGGAATATTTACTCAGTGGCAAAGTCAAATTTCAAGAACCATCGTACCAAGGTGCTACTGCTTTGGATTTGCACTTTGGACTTTTGTTTCCTCTCTTTCTTTCTGAGCTTTTTCGCTTGCTAATATCTTTAAACAGGCTCTTTCCTACTTCACTTGAACCCTTCCCACCACTTCTCATGCTTTGTGAAACAGAGGGCTAAATTATGTGTTGGAAGAATAAATTTTTGGGCCCTATGACTTGTATACCTGTAGGGTTCGAGCCTGTAGCTCAATAGGAGACTTGGCGTGTTTCATCACTGAGATCTAGAGTTCAAGCCCAGCTTAACTAAAGAAGAAAACATCTACTTTTCCTTCATATTGGCATATTTGCACCTTAACACATATGTCCTGGGACTATGCCTAAACCCCAAAATCTATCCAAAAAGGGCAAAAGAAAGAAAGATGAGAGGGAAACCCTGAAATGAGATATTATACATCGTTTACGTATGGTAAGCATCAGCTTGTCAACATGAAATTGCAGCATGCACTTTTAATAACTCCCCATCTTATGAAGAGTATTTGGGATTTACTTCCAGCGGTTTCTAAGTTGTTCCCCTATACACAAGTTGTGCCTGCAGGACCTTATCTAGTGTATGCTGAAAGGGAATATAGCCTCTTGATGTTCAGAAAAATCGATTTGCAGGAGATAGTGAAACCACCCAGTTTCTTGTTTTGAACTGCTTGGAGTAACTTCATTATATGGTTTTGGATGCACTGATTTTGGCAAGCTACACCTTCCTTGGCCTACACATCCAACGACTGAGTTAGCCTCTCCACACCAGCCCAAAATCCACTGGCAATGGCAATATTTTTGAAAAAGTTTTTTCTTTCCTTCTTTCTTTTGTTTTTAATTTTTTTAACGTTGTTTTTTTTTTTTTTTTTTTTTTTTTGTTTTTTTTTTTTTTTTTGTTTTTTGTTTTTAACATAGCCACCTTTAATGGGGATACTCAGCCAGGGTTTAGGAAGAATTGCAAGTTGGACCTCCCTGTCTTAAAATCTTTTTGTGGGTTACCCAGAAATCTAATCGAGGCTAGTCGGAGGATGGCCTACCCTTGTATTCTGATTATTCTTTATCATCCCTTCGGGTGTGTCGGTTTGTCTGCCCTTTTGAATTTATTTCCCTTTTTTGCTTTAATGAATTTTAGTTACCTTTCAGAAGAAAAAAAGAAAAAAAGGAAAAAAAAAAGAAGAAAAAAGACAGCATTCTTCCATTGGGCTGGACACTTCCCAGAGACCCAAGCTATGGCATTCTTCAGTCCACCTTCCAATCTTCAATGGTTTCAGTGTGCATGGTTTTAGAACTCATGGACACAACTTGAAACCTAGCCAACTCAAGGGACATTCGTAGTCTAAGTCAGACTTGGTTTTAGGTGCATTTGGCTGCTGCACCAAATACCATGAAATTTCATGATATTTTGGTGCAACCAAACGCACCCTTGGAAAAAGGGTTGATTATTCAATGCAATAACAAAAGATTTCATTTTTCCAGTTTTGCTGCATCCATATGTTAATTTAAAAACTCTGTGGAGAATGTCAGGTGCAGTGAATGCTTGGCAACCTAACCATGCACATATGTTATTTGAAAACATAAGCTTTTACTGAGTCAGGTCTTCCAGTTGATCCAACCAGCTGAACATTGAGTTGAGTCAGGAGTGTTGATATCTATTTATCTATAGCTACATGCATTGAGGATGTAAGATCGGACAGTGTAGATCATTTCAACATTAGTCATTGTCTATAGAGTCCATAAAAATGCAGCTGCTTGTTTGTAAATTTTGAATAACCACAGGTTGCAAAAGTTCTCAGTGCTTCAAGTGGCCTTTTCTTTTTGCCTTTGTTGATGCACAAAAACAATCGAAACATGCGTCCGAATGGCCTCGGAATCACAAAAGTACAAGTGAAGGATCTTGTTTATGATCTGGGTATCATCACAGGCTATGATCAAAACAAGTCATGATGTGCAGAATACAGGTTGGTATTGTTTTTTATTTTTATTTTTATTTTATTATTATTCCTTTAACCTGTAGTTGTCTTTCAAAATAAAAATAAAAATATGGGTATAGACTCCAATGTGGGTTCACCACAAGAGTATCAGATTGTGATGACTCACTCACACGGATCATGCGTTCTTAACCGTCTGATTTTGTCTGTCAAATTTAGACCATGGATTATTTGGGCTGTTATTTTGATAGTCTGGATTAGTGCGAGCGCTGTGGATTAATTGCTACGGTTTAGTAATTTGTGACAAACATGCATTGGAGTCTAGCCTAAGAAGATTGTATGGAAATTGCCTTTTATCTTATATAATTGGTGTATCTCTCTGTCGCCTTTTTGGTTTCACATGGGCATGATTTGAAAATTCAAATATCTGGGTTGTGTGGACCATTTTAATATTGTTTTAATGGGCTATGCTGACCATGGTTGTTTATTACATGGATTAGCTTAATGAAATCTTTTATGTGACTGCTGATGTGTATGGAATGACGTCATGTGGATGAGATCCACCCCGTCCATCAGGTGCGTCAGCATGTGTTTGGACTGGGGCCCAACAATCAGGCCGGTTTAACGTAGATGGGCCACATCATGGGAAACAGTTGAAGATGGGAAGTCCCATCATTAAAAAAATTTCAAATTGTGTTAGTGGTCCACCTTGTGGATATGCCATCTAATCCACTCGTATGATGCACCACACCAAGATGGATGGATTCTCTGAAGATAAAAGACATTTCCAGACTCATGTGGGCCCACACAACATGATTTTATTGGTTTAGGCATGATTTTACGCCGTTCCCTATCGTGTGGCCCACCTAAGTCTTGGATTTGACTGAACTTTAGGATCCATGGTGAAAATGTGATGGCAAACCTGATGGACAGGGTGGATCTGATGGATGAATGTTCCATGTAGCGGTCAGTTAGCACAAGTCAGGCCCTTGGTGTGCCTATGCAAGTCACGCTAGCGCCGTCCTGACCTTCTACTATTGGCGTTGCCTTGTGGGGCTACAATTTCATAAATGGACACTCGATTTAAATTACGAAAATTGAGTTGTTGACGGACGGCTGGGGGGCCCTCATTCTTTTCACAACTTGTCAAGCGTCATAACATCTTGCCCGTCCAAAAGGTTGGCCCCATTAGGAAGAACTCCTGATGGAAATTTTAGGCTGATCCACTCATTATTTTAGTCACACCGTTGGTGAGAGAGAGAGAGAGAGAGAGAGAGAGAGAGAGAGAGCAAAGTGGTATAACCATACATCTTATTTGAAATACACTGGCCCACTTTATGAGTGGAGCGGATTAAGTGCGGCCCGGGCCTTACTGTTGGGCCCACCTTGATGTATGTATTCTACATCCATGTCGTCCATCTGTTTTGCGGGATTATTTTAGGGCATAGACCCAAAAATGAAGCAGATCCAAATCTCAGGTGGACCATACTGTGGGAAACAGTGGTGATTGAACATCCCACTATTAAAAAACTCCTGGGCCCTCCTGTAATATTTATTTTCCATCCAACCTGTTGATTAGGTCACACAAAGCTAGATGAAGGGGAAAAAAATAAAAATAACTATCTCAATCTAAAACTTTTCTGGCCAACAAGAAGTTTTTAATGGTCCATCACTACTATTTCTTTTGGTGTGGTCCACATGAGAATTAGACCTGCTTCATTTTTGGTATCATGCCCTAAAGATAAGGGCCACCACACCCTCTTGAGTGAGGTCGGACTCGTATGTCATTCGCACGTTCTAGATCCTGTATGCATGTGCCACTTTGGTACATGGAATATGTATTTGCCACCTTGGCCCCTATCTACCATTGAGCTAGATAGGCTCAGACCCACGACGACCAAGGGGACATGGATTTGGGAGTGACCTCTCCAGTACCCAGGTCCTACAATGATGTATGTGTTTTATACATGCTTTAACTTCCATTTTAGGGCATTTGCCTAAAACTGACCAGATCCAAATTTGAGGTGGACCACACCACAGAAAACAGTGGTGATTGAACGCCCACCGGTAGAAACTTTCTGGGGCTACAAAAGTTTTAAGCTGTCATTTGCGTTTTTTCTTCATCCATGTATGTGTGATTTAATCAACATGCTAGATGGCAAATAAACATTTCAGTAGGCCTATGAATTTTTTAATGATATCATTATTTCCTGTGATGTGGTCCACCTGATATTTGGATATGCTCGATAGCATACTGAGTAAACTCTGTGAGGCCAACCTTGATGTATGGGTTTTATTCACGTTGTCCATTTGTTTTACTAATTCATTTTTAGCGCATGAGCCCAAAATCGAAGCATATCGAATCCATTTTTGTGTGACCTTACCTTAACTTTGGGGTCAGAAGGTTTAAATGGTGGACCTCATCATCTTTATTGTTTCCAGCGGTTTAGTCTGCTTGAGGTTTGGATGCTTTTCAATTTTGGGCTCATAAGCATCATTAAGAGGTCCACAGCACGGAGGGGTCGCTACCCTGGACCCAGCTTCGGTGGATCCCTGACTGTGGGGCCCACCTTGATGTATTTGTATTATATCCATGCTGTTGATCCGTTTCAGAAGATCATTTTAGCGAGAGAGCCCAAAAATTCTGCACATCCAAATATCAGGTGGACCACACCACAGGAAACACTGGTGATTGACCATTAAAAACTCATTGTGGGCTACAAAATTTTTGGATCAAAACTGATGTTTGTGTTGTCACTTCATCCACGTCTCTATAAACTTATCAACAGGTTGGATGACAAATACACATTCTGGTGGGCCCCATGAAGTTTTTAATGGTAGGCGTTTAATCACCACCGTCTACTGTGGTGTGGTCTACCTGAGATTTGGATCTGATGCAATTTTGGTTTTTGCCCGAGAATGAGCTGGCGAAACGGATGGATGGCGTGGATATACGAAAAAGAAAATATACATGATGGTGGGCCGACTACCGAACCCGAGTCTATAAGCACCAGCTCGAGGGGACGTAACGATCTATTGACCTCACCGGGATGAGGGGAGATGTTATGGTAGAACAGAAAGAAGGGAGTTTGGTGGAGCTAGCTCTCCTGAGAACACTTTGCTGGGTGATACATCAATCGGAGCCGTCCATCTAGTGAAACCTCTCATAGATTGCATGTATTTCAAAAATCACGGTTGTTGGACGATCCCACCCATCACTTTTCTTCAGTTCCCTGGACAGAATCATCACCATCAACTATTTCCTTGTACTACCGTCTCTTTGAAGGACACTGATCAGATGAACAGGATCAAGTAATGGATGTGTATTTTAGATCATTTCCTTCCCAATGCAAGAGAAATTAGATTGACGGTTCCGATTGTACATTTTTCTGAGTGGAGACGCCCTTAGCATATTTCGGTTCCTATACTATGCTCCAACTGAGATTTGGATCTATTTCAATTTTGGGATCGTGGCCTGAAATAATCTGAAAAAACAAAGGGACGGCGTAGATATATAAGACATACGTCAAGGTGGGCCCCACGGTAAGGGCCGCACCTAATCGGTTCCACCGCGGGTTCTCCGTCTCAGATTGCATAGATTACGTGCTCTGTATGGTCGAGAAATGCTGAGAAACTCGCACGAGTGCACTTGGCCTCACACGTGTAGTAGAGGCGAAGGTACGTGATATCGGAGCCACTCATCGTGCGATCCATAACATATAGATCCGTGTCTAAAAAATAAATTCGACGTCGTCAGTAGGTGGACAAAACAAATGAACAGTAACGAGAGACTTAAAACAACGGTCCAATTTCGGTGTCGCCATCTGGCCAATACGAGAATCAGGCTGTCCTAATATTTGAAGCATAACATCTGATGAGTGCAAATCGCCTGATGAATGGCTCAGATACCACATAGCTGAGCAGCTCCCACCTCAGTGCACTTAAGGCCCAGCTAGATGAAGGGTTCTCAATGGCTAGATTGGGTCTTACTCAGGTGGGCCATACCATCTAAAATCATGTGAAGACATGCTAAAAACATATAAAAGCACTTGGTGGGGCCCACCTGAAATTTTCATGCGCCTAAAACTTGGTCTGAACCCTCATACAAGTGGGACACACATAATGGATGGGCTGGATTTGCAAACCACATCTCGGTGGGCCCAAAAAAATGGTTATGAATGTTTTAATGGTGCACCGTATTCTCATGAGGTCTGACCTCGTGGGAACTTCTCATGAGGTCGAGCTTTGTGGACCCACTGTATGTATCGAACATCAACACTGCGCATTTGATGGGTCCCCTTTAAATTATGAGATATGCTAAAAATCAGTCATATAAGGAACTCAGGTAGGCCATACCATTTAAAATTATGTGAAGACATGCTTAAAATATATATAAAAGCATTTGGTGGGGACCACTTGAGTTTTGGATGCATCTGAAACTTGGTATGACCCCTTATCTAAGTGGGACACACACCATGAATATGACTAGGCTGGATTTGTGAACCACATTTCAGTTGGCCCAATAAATGATTATGAATGTTTTAATGGGAGGATAATCCCTCTCCACTGTTGTATGTGGTGTGGCTCAACCAAGTCATGGATTGACTTGATTTTTAAGCCGTGGCCCACCAAGAAATAGTGCATTTGACGGATGGGGCCTACACAATATATATATATATATATATATATATTATATATATATATATATATATGTGTGTGTGTGTGTGTGTGTGTGTGTGTGTGTGTGTGTGTGTGTGTGTGTGTCTCAGGCATCCAAAAACAACCCATTCTCTCTCTAAGCAGAAAACAAAGCACTTGCTATTAAATTTTTTGAAGTTTTGTAGCTCAAAATATTTGCTCTATGATCTTGACATCTCTCTTCACCTCCTTTTATGACTTTATTGTGATAATATCAATGCTAGCCATGCATATAACAAACAATATCATCTTGTATGAATAGGCTAAGCATATTAAGCGAGAGACTATTACTTCGTTTGTGATTTGATAGCTAATTGTTCTTTATCCATCACATATGTACCATCCGCAAATCAACTTGTAGAGGCCTTTACGGACCTCATTGTTTATTTTTAAATCTAGGAATAATTTTATTTTATTTACTTTATTTTTATTGTTACTATTGTAATTATATGTGGACAACACATCAGATTGTGGATGTTTTGTAATTGCATGGGGGCACCACATCATGAGTAGCTTTTTATACTTCACTTATATATAGAATACTCATCTAGAATTAGAGCATTGAATAAGGTAGATATTATTAATTTAGAAAACTCACTAGGGTTTAGGGTTAAGGCTTCTAAATCATCCTTCTTAGGTACCGTATTGAAGATTGAATGAATAATGATTGATAAACATATGTGATAACTAGTCTCGATGTTTTCATGGTGTTGAGATCTAATGATGGGTACCATAGGAGTGCTATTCCATTTAGGCTCCGCTGAAATGGAACAGTTATGTTACAACCACTGGACAAACTTGGTTGACGAACATGGTTTATGGGACGCTAATGTATCGACTTGTTGAGCATTTGACAAACTCACACCAACAAGTAAGAGGAAAGACCAAAAATTCAATAGCTATGATCTTTCAATTTGAGAGATTTTATGGGAAGAGTCCATCCATGATGTGGCCATCAGAACAATGGCATGGATAGATCATCAATGGACCCCACATGATGTAGGACGTGGCACTGATACATTCCTAGCATGGTTGGACCAAAAGAAGGCGAATCATAAATTGGCCATAACTTTTTATCTAAGTATCGTTACGGGGCGCACAATCTATCAATCTTTACTACAACGTACCATCCGGGGTAAACCGACCCACATAGTGGGTCGCATATGTACGTTTCATTAAAAAACACATGCTTTCAGCTCAAAACAAAAATTTAAGAAAAAAACTTATTACTTTTAGTAATTCAATTTTTTGTAATATTTTCATATTTTTAAAGTTTTAGATTTTTATTTTTTTTAAAAGAATACCTTATAATCATTCTAAGACTCTTCTAGCAAAAGTTTATTTGGAATTTTTATTTTTGAAAATTATGCTTTAAAATAGGTTTATTAGAATTAGAATTTTTATTGGAGTTAGAATTTTACTAATTTTTATAATTACGAATTTTGGTTTAGATTTTTTCTTTATTAATGGTGTAACCGGGACACATGGATTAGAAAATTATCAACAAATTAAATTTTAAAATTCAAGAATTTATTTATATTTTCTTATTTTCTCTCATGTCTTCGAGGTATCTCTGCAAGGAGTTCAGGGAAGCTGCATGGATTCATAGTAGTTATCCCCTTGAGGAAGATGGTAACCGACCTTATCATTTCCATCCATATATCACCTCATCTATTAACTAAATTATCAGAACGAATATGAACTTGGCCTCCACTGATATATTTCTATGTCAGTGGAGCGGGTGAGGACCTCGACCCAATTAGAGTTGAATGGATTGGGGTGAGGGTTTGAGTAGGTCCTTACTCTTGCTCCGGTGATAGACTTTCACGAGTTTCAACACATGGTCAAGGGTTTGAGTACCCATAGGTGGTGAAATCCCACTACTGTGTGCGTGTGTAAATAATAATAATAATTATTATTATTATTATTTTATTTTTTTAAAGTGAGGGTTTTAGCTTTTATTGTTGACCCGTTTAGTAAATGGGTTAGAATGAGGTTGACCCAGACCCGGCCTAAACCGGGCCCATGGTCACCCCGACCCACACAGCTCTCATTGGTAGAAATTTCGTAATCTGGGTCTGGGAGGTCCATTATTTGGGAGCCCAAGAGATCACTTAAATTGTGGTCCATCCACGTGTAATGAATGGCTCCAATATAAAAATGGGTAAGAGGTGGCCCACTATGGAATAGGGCGCAGGCCACCGTTGATCATAACAATTCACGATCAATGAAGATTTTTTACTTTATTTTTCTTGTTGAATGTGAATTGAGATTTTATGATTTTAATTGTTTATTTTTTAACGTTTGTGATTGTTCCAAGTAGTGCATGCGGCGGTGGCCTATCCATGGCGGGCCCTACATCTTGGCTTGTTTCGATCACACTGTACACGTGTCCCAGGCTACCAAGTCACTGTGGAGCACTATTTAACGTGCTCCCGAGGTGTATGTTGACGGGGAGCGGATTTGGTGTGGCCCGGGCCTCACCCAAGATGATACGGCCCTTACGGTGGGCCCACCTTGATGTATTTATTTTATATCCACGCCATCCATCTATTTTTTCAGATCATTTTAGGGCATGACTTAAAATATGAAATAGATCCAAATTTCAGCTGGACCATACCGTAGGTAACAGTGATGACTGACCATTAAAAACATCTTGTGGGCCACAAAAGTTTCGGATCAAGATGATATTTGTTTTTTTCCCTTCATCCGGGTTCGTGTGAACTTATCAACAGTTTGGATGGAAGATAAACATTACAGAAACATTACGATAGGCCCTTGGATGGTTTTATGGTGTGTGTTCAATCGCAACTTCTTCCTATAGTATGGTCCACCTGATATTTGGATTGGCTTCGTTTTTAAGATGATGCGTTAAAATGGTATTTCAAAACGGATGGACGGCATGGATATATAATGTATATATCAAGGTGGGTCAATAGTCAAGGTGGCACCTAATCCGCTCCGATATTGACCGAGGATTAGGACTTTAGTGGGTGTTACCATTACCGTGGGGCCCACCTTATGATGTGTTGTAATTCCTGGGTTGTCCATTTTTTTCGTTTTTCCAACCCATTTTAGGATCCGATCCCAGAAATTAGGTAGATGCAAATCTAGGTGGACCACACCACAAGAAACAGTAGTGATTGAGCACCCACCATTAAAAAAACCCTGGGGCCCACTGTCAGCAGATCCGTAATGTTTATTTTCCATCCAACCCCTTGATAAGGTCAAGCATACCTAGATGAAGGGAAAATAAAAAGATCAGCTTAATCCAAAACTTTATGTATAAAAATCGCTTTTAATGGTTGTTTGCCACTTTTTCCATTGGTGTGGTCTTCTAGAGAATTAGATCTTCTTAGGTTTTTGGATGACGTCCTAAAATGATATGAGAAAACGGATGGGCGGTGTGGATATAAAACAAATTCATCAAGGTAGGCCCCACATGGTAAGGGTAACACTCACTAAAGTGTTACCGGGGTAACACCTAATCCGCTCCCATATTGACCAGCCTCGGACAGATAGGAGCCCTTCCTTCCCTGTGGCTATAGAGTTTTCCACGCTCCATGTGAGAACTCTCGAACACAGCAGCCTTTGAAATCTAATCTATAAATTTACCCACGTCGTAGATAAGGTGATAGTTCACCACCACCTTAAATAGATACATGAATCCGTACATGAACTTCCACGAGCTGCGCTTTCCTTCCCGCCAACGTGTTGTTTTACATGGAATGGGAGCGGATTCGGTCAGGCCGTGACCGTGGCCCCCTTGATGTATGTGCTGTATATCCATGCCGTACATTCGTTTTTCTAGCTCACATGAACCCAAAGGCAAAGCAGATCCAAATGTCGGGCAGGAAACATTGGTGATGGAACGCTCACCATTAAAAACTTCCTACGCCCACAGTAACGTTTATTTGCATACCTGATAAAGTGAAAACACAAATATCAGCTTCATACAAGGTAAGGGTGCACATTGAACCGGTACGACCGTGGATCCAGACCGGAACCGACCAAACGGTCCGGTTTGGTCCGGTTCTAGAGTGCACCAGTTCTGGTTCCGGTTCCAAAAATTAAAGAACCATTTAGTTCGGTTCAGTTTGGGAGAATGTAGAACCGAATCGAACCGTGATCCGAACCGTGAATCCGAACCGTGGAACCGAACTTGGAACCGAACGGTGGAACCGAACTTGGAACCGTGAGTTTACAATATATTTTAGTTGTATATTTGACACTTGATTTATGGTTTACAATGCACCTTTTGCTTGTTTTCATAAATATATTTTTTTACACTATATACAATATGTAAACCATTCGTCAAGTGGATCACAACATGAATGGACATGGGTTAAATTATAAAATAGAACATGCAATTGGGCCGAATTATAAAAAGCCCAAAACCGTAGAACCGATCCGGAACCGAACCGGTTTTCACGGTCCGGTTCCGATTCGGCTCTAGGGTGCTAATGGTCCGGTTCCGGTTTTGAAAATCCTGGAACCGTAAAGAACGGTTCGGTTCCGGTTTCACCCCAGAACCGGACCAAACCGAACCGTGTGCACCCCTAATACAAGACTTTTATATCGCACGAGAAGTTTTTAATGAAGGGCGTTCAATCATGTGGTGTAGTCCACCTTAGATTTGAATCTGCTTTAAAATTTTGGCCCATGCTTAAAATGAGTCGGCAAAACTGATGTACAGCCTATGAGACATATATCAAGTAGCCTGGATGTACACCTTGATCTGTATCTTAAGTGGTGGACTGAGAAAAGATACCTCGTTTCAACACTGAGGACATGGCTCGATTTCCTAGTGGGGGTGGCTAACAGTGGGGTGTGTATTCACGAGCTAATTCAAAAAAAAAAAAAAAAAAAAGAAGCCACCATCGCTTTAGTGAAAACCAGATTAACCATACCTTACTTGGGATCCTATGAATGATGAATACAATGCAAACTCGAAGTTTTAATACGGTGGGATCAAAAATTCCGGCAAGCCACAAGCCACTAAGCATACATAAAAAAAAGTTTAGAAAAGAAAAGGAGGCTAAGAAAGAAGGTGATGATGCATAGGATGGTATATAGGAAGATTAGATGATCACGAGTTTCTGATGTGATAGAATCCAAAATTTCGGCAAGTCAAAGCATACACCTAATGAGAACAAGTGAACCCTCCCACTTTCTTAGTTTTTTTCCGTCTATCGATTCTATTCTGATTTGATTTGGTCGGTTTGAATGTGAGGTTGACTACGAGGTAAAAATGCATTTAACTTGAAGTTATCACTAGCCAAATGAAGCTTAGTATGCATGGATGAATAGAAATCATAGGATCGCTCAAAGGTTAGGGAATCATAAGATTTCCCGACTCAAGTGACTTCTGCGGTTGGTCTGCGACTATAGATTTCGAGTAAGGACTTCAGTTATGGAAAATGATGGGGTTAAGCACAATTTTTCATCCATACAATGCAATCTCTAGTTTATGAGATTTTATAGTTTTTTGAAGGATTCAATAAAGTTTCGACATTATTATATCAGTTGTGCTTTGCGGAGTTTATGACTCCGGGCATGCAAAATAAAATAATAATAATAAAGAAAATAAAATAGATAGGAAAGAAGATTGTAGAACTAAAGTAAAAAAAAAAAAAAAAGGTGAGTGTGCGCACTGGTGATGTACTTGGAATGTGTGGATTGCAATGCAAGATAATTTGAAATGTGATAAGGAAAATGGGAGATCCGGCACCTTTTTTTTTTTTGTAAAATGGATGGTTGACCTCGATTCCAACCATAATCTGTTAGTTTTAACTTTAGCTTTAGCTTTATCTTTAACTTTTGACTTCTCAAATAAAAGAGACGGGAACATAATAGATACAGGGAGCAACTCCTGACGGAGTCAAGAAAATTTCGATTGAAATAGTTGAAAGTATAAGACGGAAAGTTTGTAGAGGATTGTTGTAGAGCTTTCTAGAATTTCCTGCTGGTGTGGAAACTTAGAGTTACTCAATTGTCTCTGGCTCTTTTACCTCTCTCTCTCTCTCTCTCTCTCTCTCTCTCTCTCTCTCTCTCTCGTGTCTGCTACAATGAATGGGTTTAAATAGGTAAAGGTGAGATGCTCTGGTAGTAACACGTAAGGGTCCAAGAAGGGATGGAGACAGGTTGGGTTTTGTCGAATGCACAAAGTCAGCTTCGAAAAAATTGAAGCAAAATGGCAGATGCGGTAGGGCTGTAATTGGTAAAGCACATCAAATGCCCATAACTGGTCATGTTGTGGCTGGCTGTGCACATAACTGACCATGAGGTGGCCAGTTCAACACATAACAGGCCATGCTCTTGGTGCCTATGGTTTTCCCAAAACCAGGTGCTATGAGAGCGATAATTTGGATTTGTTTCCTGCTCTAGTGGTGGTGAATGGTTCATGCACCACTTGGGTCTGCCTTTTCGTGTGTTCTAATGATGATTGATATGCTCCGATGAGTGTCCAGGGTGTGTCATTAGCCATATAAAAGGTTTGTTCAGGGCCAACTTAAAGTCAGTGAGTAGGATTAATTTCATTAAAAGGGCGGGGCCGTCACCTAGAATCAGTGGACCTTTGACCAGTTATGTGTGAAGTCGATCATCTCATGACTGATTTTATACATAACCAGTCAAAGTAGGGTGTCGGTGGACCCACATGCGAATTAACTCAAACCATTGGCTTGACATCAATTCGAACGGTGTGGCCGACTTTATCAGGTGGACTGCCCTTGTTTTAGCCCTAGGTGAACATAAATTTTGTGACATATCCACCATACTCATGAAATTAATAATGTCCGTCAAAAGCCTTTAAACACTGGGCCCTATTTAAAATTAATTCATTAGAATGCGGGATTAAATGGTATGGAATTGTATTAAGTGGAATTAACACTATTATTGCACAATAATTATGCTTGGAAATATCATAGTATTTTTTTATCTTCCAATCTCATATTTGGAATCAAATTCTTATTTTGAGAAAAACATTATATTAAGTGAAACCTGTGTTTAGTTGACCATGGAATTGTAATCAACAAACCAAATCTCACAAATGATATTGGTCACTTGTATGCATATACAACTCAATTGTCACGTGTAAAGTTCATTGCATTGATGGATGGCATGAATAAAAACACATGCATTAATCATGGGGCCCACAAATGTAGTTGATTTCAAGATCCATTAGAAATCATGTCGTATCTCCTAGTAGGATTCGATGATATGATATTAGGATTAATTCAATCTTTCCCATCATTTTGAAATGTCGAATGAAATTTACATTGGACCAAATGCAATTCCATGCCTCCCAATCTCACCTAATTCCAAGTTACAAAAGCCTTCGAAGATAAAATGAAACTACTACGTTCACCCCTAATTAACTGGGATAAGGCTATAGATACCCCACCTCGAGCCGATAAGATGATCGGATTGGATCAAATCAAACCTGAACTCGTTGACTCAGCCAACCCCATCAACTCTGTCAACCTAGTCAACTCTTCCCTATCAACTCACCCAATTAGACTAAAACCCTAGAAACCTAATCCTAAACCCTAGAGTCATAAACCCTAAAACTTAAAAACCCGGTCAACTCATCAGGCCGACTTGTCAAGTTGACTTACTAAGTCAACCCTCTGAGTTAATCCACCCAACCAACCCACCTGGTCAACTTACTCAATCAACTCTTCCTGTTAAATCAAAGGCCCAAACCAATCTAGAGCCAAGCCTAAACCAAGAGCCCATTTAAAATCCCAAAGATATAGCAATGCAACACCAAGGGAGCGGGACCCCCACACACTTATGGGAGTTCACCTGCCAAAGCAAGGAGCCTTGTGTGGCCTGGGTGGCACCCGCCATGTGGTAGTCTCCCTGCCTTAGCAGGGAGAGAAGTAATGCAGGTGGAGCTCTCCTTTTGCAAGGCTTAAATGTGTGGTAATGTGACTTGACTTCGATACCTAACCCTTACACTAAAATTACGGTATGTGCCATCCAATCTAGCCGTTGGGATGTTGCCATGTGACAATTCAAGATTCAGACAATCGAAACCTTTTCTAACCCTAGACTTGCCAAGAATTACTAGAAAATCAAGCTTGGGGGCTATAAATAGCCCCCTCCCCTTCTCATTTCAACACACCCTCCCATTTCCAAGCCTTCTCAATCCAAAGAGAAATCTCCTTAGCCTATTCATTCCATCCCTCCACCAAGGAGAGGAAAGAACAAAAGGAGAGAGTCTAGCCCAGGTCAGCCCATTCTAACCCAAAACCTCAGCACCCTAAGTCGCCAAAGTCTCAATCCAAGCCACTTGATCTGATCCTTGTGACACAACCGTTCACCTTACCATCCAATCCAAGATCAATCTTCACCTAGTTCTGCATAAGCATTGTGCAACACCAATTCCCCTCTCAACCTCCTTACTTGCCATATACATTAGCGTAACATCTTTCACCCAGTCAACTCAAGTGTATTCTCTGTTGCTTGTTGAGTTCCTCGGATCTTGCCCATCAAAAACTCGAGTCGACTGGTTATTTCATTAGACAAGTGAGTCATGGTAGATTTATCCAACCTGAGACACTACTTGACAGTGATGGTGCATTAACACATTCATCGCACACACTTACGTAGCATCGAACAACATAGTATTCTCACACATTTAATTCAAGTGTATGCTCTGTGGCTTACCTGAAATTGTGGTAAAGACCGCTTTAGTTGAAGTAGGAATATGCCAATATGTCCTAGAGGGGGGTGAATAGAACTTTTTAATAATTTTATAACAATTTAAAATCCTATCACTCTAATCCATATAACAAGCATATATTAGGATTACTCAAAAGCAATTCTACTGGCTTCCAAGCCTGGTAGAGGATCCAATCACAAATTATTTGGGAGATGAACAATATGCAAACTAGTTTATGATGGATATGATTGTGCGCGTGTGTGAGGTGTGATCTCAGATAATCAGATATGAAAGTATTTAAGGAAATCACATGAACAAATGAAAGACAATAACAATCTCAAACACAGTCATTTTTATAGTGGCTCGACTGCTTGTCTACTCCACTCCCGGTAACCGCACTCAACCCTTGAGTGTACCGGATTTAACTAAGGAGGTTTCACACGGTTCACCCCAAACCTAAGGTTTTAAATCAGGTTCACCTTTAACCTTTACAACCTACACCTAGGTTGACTGTTTATGCTCCCATGAGCAAGGGTCAACACATAGCACCCGATTTTAGGCACACTGGCCAAGGATCCACACAAGGAACCTTACTGTTTATGCTCTCACGAGTAAGGGTCAACACAACGCACCCACTTTTAGGCACACTGACCAAAGATCTTTTACAAGACCATAAATGTTTATGCTCTCCATAGAGCAAGGGTCAACACAATGCAACCACTACGTACACTCCCGCCGGAGGCCTCCTAGAGGACTTGTAAGGGGTGAGAAACACCTTAGACCCAATTCTACAAAGGAATGATCACAAGGGTCCTCTGGACTTTAATAACTTACAGATAAGCAGATGAGTCCCTTTAAGCGCATTTGTTGAAGATCTCCTCCTTTGATGAAGAACTTCAGCTTCCTTGATCCGCAACTCAAAAGATGTACCAATACATGACAACGGGTTGTGTCAAGGTTATGATGGAATCCTACTCTCTTAAATGTTTTCCTATAAGGAAGATAGAGCAATTCCAATCATCTATGCATTCAAGGCACCCAGCTTAATGATTTGTCATTAAGGTGGTAGCTGGAGAATCCTTGAATGGGGAAGTTCATTCCCCAATTCACTCTATTGAATATCAATGATGAGGGTGGATTGGAGGATGAACTCCCATGAGAGAAAGGGCTTTGAGTATATGATCTAAGGTTAGACACTCAAAAGCACTCTCTTTTTTCTCTACCAGCAACTAAAGACAAGCTCTCTATATATAGGCAAAAAGTTCCAACGGATATAAAACGGTCACATTTATGACAGAGTTCGATATCATCGAGTAGGGTCGATATCATCGAGCGTATACTCTCGATTGCATCGACTGACTACTCGATGACACAAACTCAATGTCATATGCTTTTGGAACTTTTTTCCAGCTGGTCGATGGAATCGAACTTGCGTCGATGTCATCGGATTTCGAACTCTGATTTCATCAACACGAGGATCGATTTCTCGAAATTTGAAAACTAGAGAGACATGACTTTGAAATATTTTCTGGTCAAGGATATGATCGAGGTATACTCGATATCATCGGAATTTGAATGTCGATGATATCGATAGTCGTGTCGATGCATCGATAAATTAAAAGGATTTTCCAGTTAAGCTTGCTGGACAGTTTATGTCCATTCTCGATGCAATCGATCCGGCCTCGATATCATTGATATTTGAATATCGATTCTATCGAGTGACCCTCGATCCAAGATAAAACCACCTGAAAATATTGCTGGTAAACTGTGTCCATGATCGATATCATCGAAGGCCTTCCGATATCATCGGTTTTTGAATTCCGAGGATATCGAGGAGTATTTCGATATATTGAAGGTCTTTGTGATTTTCTTTAAATAAACAGGGACACAAAATCTCTGCTATTGATTTTATCGAGTCAACTTCGATAGACTTGAGATTCAAAGTTCGATGATATCGATACATCGATAATTCCGTCCAGAAGTATATGCGGTTGTTGGACAACTTATGTCCTCATTCGATAGTATCGATTGAGCTTCGAGGACATCGACAACATTTCTCGATTATATCGATTAGTCTATCGATAAATCGACAGAGGTAGAAAACTTAGAGATTTTTTGAATTTTGAAAAAGTTTTCTAACTCAAAACCCTATGATGTTCTAATTTATTTTAAGGGTTTTAATCACCTGGTATTTTGAGACATAGGATGTGAGGCTTAGATTTACTTATGACGCGAGTTCGGGCCCACATCCGATTGAGGTAGACGGTTGATTGATCTTCCTTTGGAGCTTCTCTGTCTAGCCGACTCAACACTCACGCTAATTGATAAACCAGGGCACTTTCATTACCGAGTTCCTCGGATCCTACCCATCAAAAGTTCAGGTCGATTAGTTATTCCATGAAACAAATAAGTGAGTTAGGGTAGATTTACCTTATCTGAGACCCTTCTTGGCAGCGATGGTGCATTACCTGCTTTGCATCCACAGTGTACAATGACTAATCTTTAACTATTGGCCTGACCCTATGAAGTAAAGATCGTAGGTTTGTACGGGTAGAGCGGGTGCCTAACACATTCTCTCTCTATAACTGTGGTCTCTTATCCAGAATTTTCGGTCATAGATTAAGGAGTCATCCTATGAAAAAGAACATTTGGATTCTCTCTCCTAACGTTTTTGCAGGGTTTAACTTATTGTGGAATTGGAGTTACTGGTTAGTGGCGACTCTAGTAAAATATATAACTCTTACCAACCACATGTACCCCTTTTTACCATCTAAGTTGAAGCGCCGAGTGAGCGCGATTCGATCCCCCTACATCGAGATTTAGCATCCACGAAGGCTTACATGACGTGGTACTATTTCATGGAATGGAACATCATTATAGGATTTACCTACTAACCCCTAGTTGGGGTAAGGCTTTATAAGAAAATGATGAAGTCGGGGATGGGGGTAAAGATCAAGTACTTGATAAGGTAGAATGGTGGGAACATGATTCATGTAGCTTTGCAACTGACCCCAATTGAGACAGGGCTCAGAGATGATGACGAGGAGAACAATATGGTCAATAATGGAATGAGAGAATATGATTTATACATGATGATGATGATGTGTGGTCATTGATATAGTAGAGATGTAGACCAGGATTTTATGTAGCCAACTCCAATTAGTTGAGATAAGGTACAAACGATGATTATGAGTTAGACACTGGCTCGTGCAACACGTGCAAAAAGAATGGGAGAGGTAAAGAAATGAAAAGAAAAGAAAAGAAAATTCATAAAAGGGTGAGAAAAAGAAAGCAAGGATACAAACCAGAGAGAGAAAAGGGCTATCATGGTTCTAAACTTTAAATTTGTCTCATTTTTAAGCCACTTGCATATTCTCTGATGACCCACTAAACTTTAGATATGTCTTATTTTTAAACTCAAGTTACCAAAGATATAAGGTATGAATTTAATATTGGTATTAATGGGTCATATAGAGCCTCTCTACTAGTTTGGTATGTACAAGCTATAAGAATTAGGTAAATTCCAATGGAAGTGGATTCAGTCAGCTAGGGTAATATTAAGAAACATAGATTAGGTAGTGAGGCTATCACCACCCTAGTGGTGGCTTGGCGATACGGCGAAAAAGGATTTGTAGAATGGTGGACCAGGATTTATGTAGATGATGATGATAATGACGAGGTTATAAATATAGTAGAATGGTGGAAGAGGATTTATGTAGCTGAGGATTTATGTAGCTGACCCAATTAGTTAGAATAAGGTTTAAATGAGAGTTAAAAAATCACCTGTCCAAAATGAATGGGAAAGAAAAAGATAAAAAAGGTAATAAAGATATTAAAAAGGAAGAACTCTTAGCAGGGATAGAAAACATAGAGTCAGAGGGGGGGACTCATTGTTCTAATGGTCCACAAACCACTTCCATATTTTTGTGGCCCACTCAACTTTGATATGTATCACTTTTAATCTAATGCTGCAATTATGGCCACATAAAGCTTTTGTTTTATTGACTTGCTACCTACCTTGGTCAGTCTAAGCTACAGAAAAGACAGGTTCCACGGAGCATATTCGGTCAGGCAACGGCATTATTTCATTAGCCTCTGCTTCTTGGAGAGCAGGGCTTCCAAAAGGTTACGAGTCTAACCTGCACTCACGTGTCTGGGCAAGTTACGACATGATGTGACTAGTGATGGACTGTCTGCATTAGAGAGCCATAACAGTCTACCAACGGTGGAAAGCAATGGCCAATGGTATGGATCGCGTCCTGCTCCCTCTTATACGGACTTGGTCGTGGGCCTCTGTGGGCCTTCCGTATATGTTTTGTCTAGGCTGTCCATTCAATTAAAAAAAAAAAAAATTTAAATAATTTTAAGATATGAACTAAAATAAGATCTACATCAAAGTTCAAGCAGTACACACCAAAGGAAGCAACGGTCATAACCACGCTTGCCATTGAAACCTTCCTAGGGTTTACAGTGAAGTTTATTTGCCATACTACCCCTTCCTAATTAGGGAACACACCTGGCAGTACAACAAGTTTCAGAGGTCCCACCATGAGATATGTATTATATCCAAACCATCTGTCTATTCGGCGAGCTTGTTGTAAGGCTTTAGTCAAAAAATAAGACAGATCTAAAGATCAAGTGACCACACTGCAAAGAGCAATGGGGGATTGAACATCTACCATTGAAACTCTTTTGGGAGTCATAGAAGTTTTGGATCAATATTATATTTGTTTTCCCTTTTCATCCCAGTCTTCATGACCTTATGAACAGATTGGATGGAAAATAAAAAATTATAATAAGCCTACTATTTGTGGTACGTTGTAGTTGAGCTTTGGATATAATCTCTTTTTGGGCCCGTTCTTTGAAATAATATCACTAGATGGATGAACATTAGGATATAATAAATACATTATCATAAAAGCTCTTAACTTTTGATCTCGTTTTAAGCATTACTATAATACGTACCATCACCTAGAACAGTGGTGTGTGGTACACCAACCAATCCACTTTAAAAAATAAATCATATTCAAAGCTTAAGTGGACGACACCACAAATAACACTGGGACAATGATTATCACCCTTAAAGTATTATTAAGGCTAATCATAACATTTATTTTCCATTCAATTTGTTCATATGGTCATATAAACCTAGATGAAGATGAAAAACAAATATCATATTTATCCAAAACTACCATAACCGCATAAGGGTTTCAGTGTAGATCTTCAATCCCCTGCTACTTTTTGCAGTGTGGTCCACTTGATCATTGGACATTTTTCATTTTTCGGCTAAAGCCTTATGAAGAGCTGGCCAAATGGCCGAATGGTTGTGATATAAAACATTCATCATGATTACACCTATAGAACTTGGTGACGTCAACACATCAGCCAGCTCGGTGGTGTGTGGTACACCAGCCAATCTACTTCCTTGATATTTGAACCGTACATCGCTAACCAACACGTTTTTCAGCTCTACTCAAGCTGCTTCCCTTTAGCTATCAAAGTCAACAGCGGGCACCGATTCGGTGGATTCCCGTATAAATCGAGGTGAGTGGAATCCCTAACCGTCGGGTCCATTGTGTTTTATGTTTCTTATATCCACGCCGTTCATCGGTTTTGAAAGCTCATTTTATAATATAATCGTAAAACTAAGCTAAATTCAAATTTAGGTGGACCATAATATATGAAACAGTGGTAACCGACTATAAAAAACTTCTCTTGAGCCGCAACAGTTTTAGATCAAGATGATATTCGTGTGATTTCTTAATCTAGGTCTTTGTGACCTCATCAACAGGTTGGATGAAAAATAAACATTCCGTCGTTCCCATGAAGTTTTTAATGGTGGGGATTCAACCATCATTGTTTCGTGTGATATGGTCCACCTAAAATTTGGATCTACTTCATGTTTTAGTTTATGTCCTAAAATGAACTTTAAAAATGGATGGACGGTGTGGATGTAGGTCACATACATCACAGTGGGCCAGAGTTAGAGTTCCACCGATAACGCGATACACCGAAACCGCACCCTCCAAAAGCTGCTCACTTTCTATACGTGGACGTGGATTAGGTGCGGCCCCGGACTCAACCAACGCGGTGCGGCCCTTACGATGGGGCCACACAAATTGATGTATGTATTCTATATCTATTTTAAGGCATTAGCCCAAAAACGAAGTCAGATCTAAATCTTAGGTGGGCCATAACATAGAAAACAGTAGTGATTGCACACTCCACCGTTAAAAACTTTTTAGGGACTACCTTAAATATTTTCATAATGTTTCCATCAAGTCTGTCAATAAGGTCACACAACAATGGATGAAGACAGAAAAATAAAAATAAAAATAGTTCCATTGTGACCTCTTAGGACCACCTGTGCTAGGCATCACACTCTACCACGGTCCAGAATTAGAATAAAAAGGACAATGGACACAATAGGGTACAGCATCACTTTCATGTTTGATCTATTTTAGTAGATGCATGAAGGGTCCATGTTAAAAATGTGACCTTTTAACATAGGTTCCATCTTTTGCAAACTCTCATAAAGTATGATCATCCACGCAACATGCCGGTCTTCAATCCACACCATCCACATCGAAGAATCACCGTAATCTTCCTCGTCGCCAGTATTGGGAACGTTTGGATTGTGTTAGACTTGCTATTTGTGGAAGGAAATATGCACGAGGACTGGTCGTTTCTGTGGGCCCCACAATGATGTATATGTTTTATCCATGCTGTCCACCCATTTTCCCAGCTCATTTTAGGGCATCACTCCAAAAATTAGGCGGACCCAAATCTCAGGTGGACCACGCCATAGGAAACCGTGGTGAATGAATGCACACCATTAAAAACTTCTTCAAGTCCACAAAAGTTTTGTCGAGCTGATATTTGTATTTTCCCTACATCGAAGTTTGGATGACTTGATCAACAAGTTGGATGGAAAATAAACATTACATCTAGCCTTAGAAAATTTTTAATGATGGGGTTCGATAATAATCGTTTCCTATGGTGTGGTTTACCTGAGATTTGGATCTACCTCATTTTTTAAGTCCGCCAATAAGGTCACACAACATCAAGTCTGTTAATAAAGTCACACAACACGACCTGAGTGTGTGGCAATGTGTGTGCGTGTGTTAAAAATAAAATTAAAAAAAGAAAAAAGAAAAAAAAAGAAGTGAGGCACGTAAACACCTTATCTGCTCCCAAGTGAGGCAGGGGCAACAGCTTATTGGGCTCCAGCCCAATGTGTGTGTGTGTGTATATATATATATATAGTAATGTTGTCTATTGGCTTATTCCTATCATTTTAGGAGATGGTAAAAAATACGATGTAGATCCAAATCTTAGATGAACTAGACAGTAGAGTTTGAACTCTATTAAAAACTTCCCAAGGATTGCAAAAGCTTTAGATTAAGTTGTTTATTCATGTTTGATGAATGTAAGTAGAGATTGAATGACAAGTAAACATTACAATAGCCGGAGGAAGTTTTTAATGGCATGCCTTCAATTGCAGTATTTGGATAAGTTGAAATTTGTTTAAAACCTGTAACTAGGTATTCATGCATAACAGAACAATTGAAATGGTAAATCTTTTTAAAATAATCAAATGACATATAAAATATTCATTTAAGATAGTTAATTGGAATAGGCCCAACTTAATAAAACTTGTGACCAATCCTTACTCTAAATAAGTTATCTGGTGGGCTATAGAAGCACGCTTACTAGCTAATTCAATTTCCCATTAAGTAGTATTTATAGACAACTAGCTAATTTTTTCTAAGGCTTGAGATAATATCAGCTATTGGAATTAAAAATCTCATTTTACTATGAATAAATACTTTTGATTTATGCCAATGAGATAGATTTATGGGTTTCTCAAATATTGTACAAGATTTAATAGCATCTCATCTATGGGAGGTTTCAACCCTAAAAGAGAGAGAGAGAAAAAACCTTAGTCAAAGGTTCTTTTTCTCCTTTCATTTTGAGTCCTTGTACAGCTGTTTATTCGTGGTTAACTATCAGCCTAGTTTACTGCGTTATCTATTTTGACCGGAAGGGATGTGGATTGGGTGCTACCCGCCTGTTCCAAGCTCGGTACATGCAGGGCTCTCTGAGGGCCTCACCGTGATGTATGGGTTTTATCTGCACCGTACATACAGTTTTAAATATTATTATAGGATATAATTAAAAAAAATGAGAAGATCCTAGGTTTAAATTAACCACACCACAGGAACAAACAGTGATAATAATGCCTACCATTGAAACCTTCTTAGGCAAACGGTTATGTTTATTTTCCATCCAACCTGTTCATAAGGTCACACAGACCTTAATACAGACTTTAATGAATGAACTAATATATCAGCTTGATCTAAATCTATGTGGCCTCCAATAATTTTTCAACCGTACAGGTTTAATCCCCATGTGTGGTCCACTTATGCATTCGATCTGTCTCATTTTTTGTATTATACCATATAATGATATAAAACAATATATGGACGGTGTAGATAAAACAAGTAAATTACAGAGGGCCCCTCACATCCCTGCTGTGCCGATGTTGGCACAGGCGGGGGTAGTACCGAATCCGCGTCTGACCGGCAGATGAGCTCGTGAATGACTGTCTACCACGTGGGCTATGGTGGTAGTTAGCTATCCATGCAGCTGTCCTTGCTGCTGCTGCAAATTTCCGCCAGTATCTTCTAGCCGTACACGTGGCAAATATTGTAATCGGAACTGTTTGGGTTGGCTACCACGTGGATAGGCCATATTTTAACAACCAATGCGATTGGACTGTCTTAGCCATTTGGCTAAGTGATTGCAAAATTAACGGTTTGGATGCTAACATCTGTCTAATCAATTATTTTTTCTATTATCGTCCATTAATACTGTTTTCCACGAGATCAACGGTCTGGATCAGAATAAATTTCCAACCTCTGCCTTGAGGAGAGACCTGTATATAAATTTTCTACACAGCGTCCTGTACATTAGCATTCGTGCGGAAACTCAAAATTATTATCGTGATAGTTCACCACCGTTTCTTAAGTCGTGATGTCTCATTAATCTTCCCCCAAGCATACATGAAGCAATTGAGACCGTCGAAATAGATCACCCCCATTAACCCTATTCAACTATCGAAGTACGATGGTTAATATCGCCCAATCACACATTCATTTCTGGTAACACCCCCCACCCCATCTCTACCCACGAACGGGCAGTTCTGTTGGCGGCCCCAGATGTATCTGTATATCCACGCCGTCTATCCCTTCTCTTATATAATTTTAAGTCATGTGCACAAAAATGAGTCAGATCTAACAATAAAGTGAACCAAATAACCAAGCTTAGTTGCCTTAAATGCAATAGTCATCTTCTTTGGTGTGATCCACTTGAGCATTGAATCTGTCTCATTTTTGTACACGTATATTAAAATGATATGAGAGAAGGGACGAACGGTGTAGATAAATAGATAAATTACGGTGGTCGCTCCCACAGAACTGGCCATTCGTGGCTAGAGACGGGCGGGGGTAGGACGCAATCGGCAATCCCCGTCCCGGATCACCACAATTTAAAAATGGTGGTGAACAATCATCCCAGTGTATGAGTTCCCTTGAACGCGGGTTAGGTGCGGTTGGCCACACCACCCAGCGGTGTTGCGGTGGTGTCTTGGGCGCCGTGGGACCCACTTGATGTATTTGTGTAATATCCACACCGTCCATTCATTTTCTCGTACCATTTTATGCTATGAACCAAAAAACGAAGCAGATCCGAAGCTTAAGTGGACCATACCACAGGAAACAGTGGGAAATAACACGAACAGTTGAAACCTTACTAGGGCCTATCGTAATGTTTATTTTCCATCCAACCTGTTGATAAGTTCACAAAGACGTAGATGAAGGGAAAGCACAAATATCAGCTTGATCCAAAACTTCCCTGGCCCCCAAGAAGTTTTTAATGGTGACCGTTCAATAACCTCTGTTTCCTATGGTGTGGACTATTTTTCACTTCGAATCTTCTTCAGTTTTCAGTTTAAGCCTAAATAATCTGAAAAAAACGGATGGACGGTGTGGATATAAAAAAAATACATCATGGTGGGCCTCACAGAACCCAACACATCACAACACGACTGGGGGTGGTATGTGCAACACCACCTTATCCGCGTCCCCACTACATAATGAAAGAGCAGATCAAAACAGAAACAGAGCTTAGAGAGAGAGAGAGAGAGAGAGATGGGCATGCCTACCATGCCAAAATCCAAGGTTGCAACAGCCATTCTCTGCATTTGGGTGGTCAGCATATCAGCATCTGTGGACCTTTCATCAGTGGCCACAGACACTCCAACGGCCTATGAAGTCCTGCAGGAGTATGATTTCCCTATAGGATTACTCCCAAAGGGGGTAACGGGCTATGATCTTGATAGAAGCACTGGCAAGTTCTCAGCCTACCTCAATGGGAGTTGCAGCTTCAGTTTAGAAGGATCCTACCAGCTGAAATACAAATCTACCATTAAAGGTACTATCTCAAAGGACAAGCTTACAGACCTCAGTGGTGTTAGTGTCAAGGTCCTCTTCTTCTGGGTCAACATCATCGAGGTTACTCGGAGCGGCGACGAGCTTGATTTCTCTGTTGGAATCCTCTCTGCCAGCTTCCCCATTTCGAATTTCCTCCAGTGCCCGCAGTGCGGCTGCGGATTGAATTGCCTCACTCTCCGCCGCGATCAGGCCCGCTAGCGGCACGCCAAGTTAGGACTGGTAGACTTGTTGATTTCTCTTAGAAATTGTAATGGAATTTGAAGTTGAGTACTATTTTCCAGTTGATTGATGAATTATAAAATGGTATTTAGTATGATTCCTCTTAGAACTGGTAATGGAATTTGATGTTGAATATTAGTTTCTGGTTAAATGGTATTTAGTAGTATCTTGATTGGTTCGGTTGAGGAGACGTAATCTAGCACATTTTGGTCTTGTTGTGTTTTGAATTGATTTTTGTTTTTGTTTGTGTTTTTTTTTTTTTTTCCCCTAATGGATTTGTGTTTTTGGGGGTTTTTCAAAAAATCATGATTTGGTATGGAAATGTGATTTGTTTGTGGGCTTTCTGGTTAATATCTGTTTGTGGGCTTTCTGGTTCAAAAATCATGATTTGGTATGTGGGTTTCTGGTTCAAAAATCATGATTTGGTATGGAAATGTGATTTCTCTCTCTCTCTCTCTCTCTCCTCTCTCTCTCTCTCTCTCTCTCTCTTCTCTCTCTCTCTATCTCTCCTCTCTCTCTCTCTCTCTCTCTCTCTCTGCTTCCGACAGAAGAAAATGGACAATGGAGTTGAGTTTGTAATTGAGTTGGATGCTTGGTTCCATTTTTCTCTCGATGGCTTTGGCCTTGATTATTATTAATAAGGGTGCAACTGTTTGCAAAATTTCATTATTAAACGGTCTAAATTGGTGTGGAATATCATGAAATTTCATGATATTTGGTGCAACCAAACACACCAATTTCATGATATTGGTGCAACCAAACTCGAGTTTGATGCCCACAACATTTTGAGCCAAACCCCAGTTCACATTGCGTGGTTGGATACGTTTTCGCAGACACCGACTCATCCCCCACTTGGTAAAATAGGCACTAGAAAGCTGACTCAACGAAAACTAATTGGGTTGGTTTTCGTTGGGTTTCTTTGATTCGACCAAAAGAGCAGGTGTTGAAAACCCATTTTGCAGAAGTGCATCCAAACAGCCCTAGTGTCATCGTTCGGATGTTGGTTATTAGCAAATTACATAAATCACATTATTTAGGAATGTGATTAGGCAGATTAATAAAACCAGCATGTAAGAGCAACAGAATGATGTAATTAGGGTGGGTTATAACATCCTACAATTAAATAGTTTTCAAAAAGGACTGCCTTGTAGCATTTGATAACTCTTTTGATAATGGAGGATCATCATTGTTCATCACAGCAGAAAGTGCATGACGCAGCTTCCGTGTTTGTTGTTTTGACTGTGTGAGTGTTTGTTTAAAGTTTCCACTACATAAAACTCAACTAATGGCATCGAAGCAATGCCATTTTCTATAGGAAGATTCTAGGGCTAGACTGAGGACAGTGAGTTTAAATCACAAGAAAATGTTCATACATCTTCAGTTGCAGATTTCTTCAACTTAATGGATATATTTGGGATGATCCTAATGTCTAAGCAAGTGAAACAACACATGGCTGCAACATCTGGATATGGAGTTGAGCCTCCATCATAGTGGTTTATACAAATTTTATTTTGCCCAGCCTCAGTCTGGCCCATTGACAGCACTTGTTACAAAATTGTGATCATAAGTTCAATATCAGATGGGCCATCAACAAGTGATCAGGAGGAATTAGGTCATGCAGTCGTTACCGGTTGATCATTTCAGCTTCTTGTTTTTATGTCTTCTATGTCAAAATTTTCAAAATACTCAATTTCGAATCGCAAGATATTGAGATCTCCATATTCTGCAGCAGATCCTGACCAACCTATGGAATTAGGACTATGCTAATCTTTCAGTCTTCCATCTTTCTACACTTATGCAATCAGTTCTTCAAATTCTTCAATTGTTTTGTGAAGAGAGAATAAGAGTTTGGTAATGAGTATTCATTTTTCACTGGAGTAATGCTGCTTGCAGCAGCGCATCTGCAGACACCAAGGACTGACAACCCCACACGTGCTAATGTGGCGGACATGCCTGCTCATCAGGTGGGCCCTGCCTTTAACATGCCGTGTGCCAGTGCCCCAAGAATCAGACCTATTTTTTCGTTAGGTGGGCCACACGTGCATTGGATGTGGACTGTCGGTTATCTTTTTTTAACCATCAATTCTTCATTATTTTGCATGCCTGACCAAATCGACAAAAAATTACAGTTGTTTCTATTGGTGGGCCTGTCTCGTACATGTGTTGTACCTGGTAGATTTATTAGTCATATGACCCAAAAGTAGGTTACTAATTCCTCGTTTTACTATTCTTTGTTTGAGTAATTATATGCCTTTTCTTCATCAAATTTCGGGTTAGGTTTCTTTTGAGATTCGTTATCAACATTCGACCAAGCAAATTTATTATAATTGTACTGCTCTCCCTAATGTTTTTTGTTCTTGGGCTGTTGGTGATCTTCTTGATAAATCGGCAAGAATTGTTTGGAGCAGTTAAGATGGCATCCGATCCTATTCAGGCCATCAGCTGTCTATATAGAACTTGGTCCAGATACATGATCCTACTTGACTGATGCAAATGGTCTAATTTGAGATTTTGATGTTTCATCAATGGATTAGACTTTTTATTTTTCTATGCCATTTGCCGAATTTTTCGCCTCTTATGAGGCAATCCACGTCGCAATAGGCGGCTATTTTTGTCCGTATTGTACTTGGATTGTGAGCACTAGTCTGGCACTGTTTTGGACTTTTGAAATGGCAGTGACGCCTTCTTGGCCTGTATTGTGGACAATAAACTGCATCTATAGAGTGTTTTTTATAGGGCCATTGATTTACTCTAAGAAATGTTATTTTCTGATAGTTTTAAAAGCTTGCAGATTAATTACAGTTTTTATTTTTTTTTAATGAAAAACAGATTTTTTTTCTTCTGATAATTTGTGGACTGTTTGTATTTCTACCACAAATTCTTCGAAATAATTTAGATACTATTTATGAAAAAGTGGACCCTAAAATGTTGCTTCATCATTCTCTTGTATAAATGCTTTTATTTTTCCAAAATAAATGCATTTTTTCATAATTGTTTACTTAGACAAAATAGATGTGGTTCCTCTCCTGTCTTTAGAATTGCAACAAACAGCATTCTTGATCTTTCTTTTTAAAAAAAATAAAAAAAATTGTGGGTTACAAAAAGGATGGGAAATGGGCCTGACCGGGCCGTCCACGGACCCACTGGTTTTTAGTAAGTACCTGGTGTGGCCATAGTTCCAAAACTTGTGACTCGGCCTGACTTGTCTCAACACTGGAGTAACAACACTTATAACCAGCAGGGCTATCATGTATGCTGCTGTTAGTTTTTTTGCTTTTTACATCTATTGAGCAATTATAATTATTTTTAATATCTATTGTTAATTTTAGTATTTTTCATTGTCATCTAAGCCCTATCCCAATTAACTGGGAAGCGCTGGCTACATGAATCCTGTTCTGCTATTCCACTCAATCAGGGCCATACCTTCAGTTAGACTATAGCTCATCAAGTCTGTTTATTTGGAATCTCATTTTGTTGAAAGTCGTGGCATATGAGTTTGATACTAGCTGCCCTAATGCAACCCTCCTTTATTTGGGCCAAGGACCGGTAGTGAGAGCATAAAACTCTAAGAGATGCAATGTTATAGACTATCATATAGGCTGATTGCAAACAAGTGATATCTAATTGAATTTTAGTATTTTTAATTTTTAATTATAGATTATCGCATTGGGTTGAGTTGAGACTCCGGTCAACTCAACAGGCTGAACATCCAGTCAACTCGAGTTTTCCGGCCTGGAAGGTGTGGTTGACAGTGAGGCAAGTCAGGTTAAGCTTTTAACCATGTCCAGCTAACTTTTATTTTTTACTTTTTAAACACACCACATGGGCACTTGAATTCATGATCTTAGTATTGAAATATGCTCTGTCCAGCTAACTTTTATTTTTTACTTTTTAAACACACCGCTGAGCCATGGGTTGAAACCATTTCAGCCCAACTAATTATGAGGTATAAAAGTTGGGTCTAGGTCCAACCCACCAAACCCGGCTTAGTCCAAAATGGGCCAGACTCAGGCCCCGTCAGCTGAGCCCTACCCATTTGCTGCCATGGAATTAGTTAGAACAACCTTGCGTCCATACGTTTCATGGAAAATGAGGTGGTTTGGTGGACTCGTCTTATCCATTGCGGATTAAGTGTTACCCGGGTAACACATTACTAGGTATTTACCCTGACCGTGGGGCCCACCTTGATAAATGAGTAATATATCCACGCCGTTCATACATCTTTCGACATCATTTTAGGACATGGTCCCAAAAATTAAGCAGATCCAAATCTCAGTGGACAACACCGCAGGAAACAGTGGCGATTGAATTCCCACCATTAAAAACTACTTGGGCCCACCTAGGATCCACAAGTAATGTTCATAAGGTCAATACAAAGATAAACTTGATCCAAAACTTTTATGGCTCACAATAAAATTTTTAACGATCAATCACCAGAGTTTTCAGTGGTGTGGTCCACCTGCGATTTGGATCTGCTTAAGTTTTGTGATCAAGTCCTAAAATGAGATGGAAAAACGGATATACAACACATTAATCAAGATGGGTCATCCGGTCAGGGTAACTCGTTAACACTCAGGGATTGATTATCTTTCACCCCGGGCACAGATATATTCCTGTGCCCCGGGTTGTGTGGAGCCCACAGATGTCCCTGACAAATCCACTCCGTCCATCTGTCCACAATAGGACAAATCTAAAAATTAGGCAGATGCAAAACTCATGTGAGCCATGCCACACGAAACAGTGGGGATTGAACGGCTGAGGTTGACAGAAGTTTTATATCCAGGATGATATTCGTGTCTCCAGGATGATAATCCTATCGCAGTCTTTTCAAACAGATGGACGGAGTGGATTTATCAGGACATCTCTGTGACCTCACACGGCCCCCGGCATAGGTATCATAGTTAAAGATGATGTTTCTGAATCCAGACGTGTCACAATTGTTGGAAATTGCTATAAAATTTTCAGATTGGTTTTAGGAGCCATCTCGACAGCCTTTTCTTTCATGCCAACGTATCATGTATAGAATATCCAATCCATACAAAAGGTGGGCCGCACCATGATCATGAGCTGATATGAAAAGCAGTCTGATCCACTCATTTGTTGGACAACAAAGTCAAAATTTATGGACAGCCAATGGTTCTCAGTTTCCTGGTGTGGTCCACCCAATGAGTAGATGGGAGTAAAATACATTTCTTTCGTTGTGGACTTTGGTGCTCCTTGGGTAAATATTGCCTTATCACCTCCACACGTGTTTAACCATCGACATGGTGTGTGCACGTGTTCGGAGGTCTGCGTGCGCGAGTATATGGAATTTCGTGGTAAATCCGTGTGAAGTAAGAAGATTTTATCTGCACCCTTAAAATTTCTGTTAAAATGATGGCGTGTGCTTTGAACATCCAAGCCTTCCGTCTGGTGGGCCCTACCATGGACACGTGGATAGTACAAAATTTGGTCCTTTTAGTATATGGAGCAAGTGACAAAAATCATTCAGCTCAAACGATCGTCATGCCTAATCGGAAGTGTTTTTTTTTTTTTTTTTTTTTAAAAAAAATAAAATAATAATCCATTGAATGTGAAACAATGGCTGGGATCATCCAAAAGGTCCCATTTTGAGGGTGGCAACAAGCCATGGAGGTGGGCCCAACGAATCAACAGTCCAGATCTGGTAGTGCTTGAGAGCTAACTTAGATGTTTGTTTTTAGCACCCTCTTTCTTCTCAAACATCAGAGCATGGGATGGTCCACTCCTCCTAAGAAGTATAAGCACATAATAAAAGAATAAATTGTATTTAATGTATTTGGGGTATTCAAAGAGTAAGTGGTCTTGCTTGGGTCAGATCTAAGCATACGTTTGGTTACACCAAATATCAAAATATCATGATATTTTGATATTTAGTGCTACCAAACACATTCTAAATTTTTTTTAAAGAAAATTTTACATAAAATAAAAGTTTTAAAAAAAAATCTACCTTAATATGAAATTTACATTTCAGTGCCTTCTACCATCTTAAAAAAAAAGGCTACCTTACCTTATGTAAATGGAGCCATCCCAACAAATAGGTGGGTGGCTCAGGTGGGCCCCATTGTGATTTTTCTGTTAAATTCACCTGACCGCTGGGTGCGTCACTCCATGTTAGACCAAAGACTTAAAAAACAGCTCCGTTTGTGAGTCAAGTAGTCTGTATGAATGGAAAAAGTATATATATATGGACTCCAAATTGTTTCTATTAGTGTAGCCCACATGAATAATGTACTGGTATGATTTTTAGGTCACAAGCTTAATATTTGGGTGGAATTTAATTATTGGAGTTGATTTCATATAATTATCATGGTGGGCCCTATAAAAATCAAGAGAGTGTGTATCTTTCCAAATTCTTTTCTTTGGTGTGGCTTTCTAGAATCACATCTCAGACTGATTTTCTTTAATCTCTGGCCTAATATAAGATTAAATATTTAATGTTCAGATTGGATTTTAAACATCACACTGGATCACATAAAAAGTAGAGTAGCATCCCATCCAATTTGCCTAAATAATTTCTGTACAGTTGGAGAGGGTTGGACTTATTTTTGGTAGGGCTTAAGTGATGCATATGAAAAATACACTCAAACCATTAAATGTGTAATCTCATTTTTATGCTAAAAAATACACTCAAACCATTAAAAGTGGTGGAATGATAATTATTTCCATTAATGAGGTGCCTTTTTGAAAAAGGTACTGGAATGTAAATAGTTTTTTGTAAACATTTTTAATTTAAAGCACAGCAGCTTGGCTAACACGCTTTCTTGAGTCTTAGTTGACCAGGACAATTCTGATATCCCAAAAGGTCGCACGTGCTTTTCTTTTCCCAAAAAGTCTAGTTTTTCACTGATATTTAATATTTAAGGAGTATAAATAATGTCGAGTTTTACTGACACAACGGAGTTTTATCTTATTTTTTGTTGGACGCCGATTTCCTGCCAAAGCCTTTGGCAAGAACGCTGGTAGCCTAGGTGGGGCCCACCATGATGTTTGTGAGAAATCTAAGATGTCCATCTTTTTTCGCGAGCTCATTTTTGGATATAGTATCAGAAATGATCCAGATCTAAGACTCGAGTGGACCACACAAAAGGAAACTGTGGGGATTCAACATCCACCATTAAAACATTCGTATGCCCACAAAATTTGTGGCTAACGTTTTGTGTTTTCAGTTCATTCAATTGTGAATGACCTTATAAACGGTTTGGATGGTATATAAACATCAGGGTGCAGCTTAGAAAGGTTTCAACATTAGGCATTTCTTCCTACTGTGCTCCTGTAAGGCACATTTAAGTCTTTGGGTCTAACTCATTTTTGATCTTTTGTATTAAAATAAGTTTTAAAAAAAGGTTGGATGGAGTAAATTTATCACAAGCATCATGGGTGGGCCCTAAGTTCCCAGGCGTGGACTGCCTGCAAAAGTCTTTCCTGGGAAATCGTTGTCAGTTTATTTTATTTTATTAAGTTTTGTGACTGTTTTTTGAAGTAGAGTTTTGAGTCTTTTGACTGAGTCACGGCCCAATCGAGTTAGGCTGAGTCTTGATGAAACTTCATATCTAACTTGATTTTTTTTTTGTCCTTTCAAATTTTAAATCATGGTCTAAATAGAATATATATATATATAATATATATATATATATATATATATATAAGGAGCATGTTTATGGTGCCATAATCCATCCTTGGTAGTGCTCACTTGTCAAACGGATGGCCTCGATTGCTAGGGCCGTATACGAGCCAAGCTAGCTCGAAAAGCTAGAGCATGAGTGTGTGGGGTCGTGTACATGTAAAAAAAAAAAAAAAAAAAAAAAAAACTAGCTTGAAAAGCTCGCTCAGCTTGGCTCGATCTATCTCGGCTTGAACGATGACTTAAGGTGAGTCAAACTTCATATGACTCGCTTGTTTTGAAAATTAGTCGAGTTCGATCATAATGGATCTTGACACGACTCGAATAATTTAAAACTAAACCTTATCTGTCCGTCCATTTATTATCATTTCTTTTTTTTACCCTATTCGTTGCGCCTGAGCTCCATGGTCTCTCTCTCTCAGCAATTAATTGAATATTTGATTTAGGAGTTGAGTTGAGTCGAATGGTTAGATTGGGTCGGGTGCAAGTTGGGTGTTGGGTTGAGTCAAATAGTTAGATTGAGTCGGGTGCAGGTTGGGTGTTGGGTGGATCGGGTTGGGAGCGGGCTCAACTCGACTCAAGGTAAGCTCACCTCGACTCGATCCACTAACTCACCTCGAGCTTTACTCGAAAGTTTGGCAAACAAGCTGAGCTCCAGTGATAAACTCGAGGTCGAGCCCGAAGAGAGCATAGAAGAGTCAAGCTAAGCTTGCCCACCTCAACTCAACTAAGCCTGATGTACAGCCCTATCGATTGCTGCTCACGTGTGGTGGGAATTATAATAAATAAGCCGCTTATGAAACCGCAGTCCATGTAACTGAAGCCATCTCGTAGGCTGGGTATTCGTTAGGTGATCCTACCCATCCAATTTGTGGCCGCTAAATGAAAGGTAAAAAGTAACGAGCAATGATCCACATTCAACGTGTAAAAATAAGAACTCACGGTCACGATGTACTGATTCATGCAGAATTCACGGTCAAGATGTGATGATTCTTTCTTTGGTTGGTATATAACTCATGCGAGAAGAAATAAGAAGAGATAAAAGAAGCGATAATGGATTTGATTCAGTGATCCAAACCGTTCAATGTGCATTGTGTTATTTTTGCTTTTTTTGGCAGTTTATTAAAAGGTCAGAAATCAAGAGGTTTATTTGTCTAATTGAGGAAGAAGAAACCTAGCTTATCCACGTCAAACCAGATCATACCAACGGTTTGGATTGCCGAACCACGGTCCCCACTTGTCAGAATTCACAAGTACTTGAGTAACTCGGTAATCCAAACTCTGTGGGGCCCACCGTGATGTATATGTCTTATCCACGCCGTCCATCCATTGTATCAACTCATTTTATGGCATGAGCCCAAAATTAAAGCATATCCAAAGCTCGAGTGAACCACACCACAGAAAACAGTAGGGATAATGACCACCGTTGAAACCTTCCTAGGGCCACAGTGATGTTTTTTTTTATCATCCAATGTTTTTCATAAGGTCACACCGACATGGATGAATGGAAAACACAAATATCACCTTGTTCCAAAACTTCTTTAGCCCCAAGAAGTCTTCAACGGTAGTAGTTTAATTCCCACTGTTTCCTGTGTTGTGGTCCACTTGAACCTTGGATATGGTTCAATTTTGGGCTCGTGCCTTCAAATGAGGTCGAAAAATGGATGGACGGCATGGATAATACACATACATCACAGTGGGCCCCACATCCTTTAGTCAGATACGCAATCGGCCCTCGAATTCAAAAACACGAGCAGTAAATATTCTCGGCCAGATGACTCAATTGAGTTGACTCAGACAAGTCCGGCCGAGCCCTCACTGGATTATGCGAATCAAAGTGTCAAACAGGATCGTGTCAAACCAAATCTGAGTTGACTCGGACGAGTCTTAAAACCAGTGCAGGTAGTGGAACGTTTCTGGAGAAAAGATGGAAACTGAAAAAGGGCAGAAAAGGGAGAATAAATACTCAAACATTCCTATTTCATAAAAAAATCGCACGATCAAAATTTCATGGAAGACATCGTACGTGTACATGAAGAATCCTAGTGCGTAAAAAGAAGTAAAATGACAAAAATATCCTCGTCAGGTACATAAATTACTTTTGGTGAGATTTGAATTTCTGGTTCAAGAGCAACTCTCGCAGATCGGCCGCGTCGACTTCTACAACTCGGTTGCCGGGTCTGTAGTAACCCGTAACCGGGTCGGGCACCCAAGAAGAAGTGTCGGGTCCTCCGTCTTTGATCAAGCTCATCGCCACCTTCTTCGTATCTTCTACTTGCTTTGAAATCCCTCTCCCCACGCTCCATGTTCCCGTCGAATATCCACGTCTGTATTTCAAAATTAAAAAATAAAATTGAGAAATTGATATTTACACCCACCATTTTTAATATCTACAACCTTCATATCTACCTTTGGTAATAAAATAGTGCTAGTCTGTGTGCTACGGAATTCTGGAAAGTAAGGGCAAAAAAAGAAAATCCACGGTGGTGGGTGGAGATTGTTAGATGATTGTTAGATGGGTCATGGCTAAAATGCGCCGGTCGCAGCTTCTAGACTACACGAGATGACTGAGGGCAATCTGAAGAAAAGAAGCGTGCCCAAAATAAATCCGGATCACGTGCCAGCGTAGGACACGTGCGAAGGACCATACCAATCAATCCGGTCCAATCATCACATGGCACACATTAAGATGATGAGTGGGCCAGATAGAATGTAGTGGTGATTCGCGCGAGGATAAATTGTGAGGTGAATCGCCAGGAAGATCCAATCATTAGGTAGGGCCCACATGAAATATTGGTTAATCCACCAATCAGGCCGTTTATTCCTGTACGAGAATAATCGACGGTTTAGAAAAGAAACCACTGACGGCCTATATTCAACACCCAAGTAGCCCCACGTGGGAGGAATGTTCGTATAGTCCCATCTGGCACATGGCTCGAACTCTCACACGTGTGCACGAGTGGAACGATTCATCTCTTCAATCTCTCGGCCAGGATCATCCTCTCGTGTGTGTGGGAAATCTCCCCTGGCACAAACCACCACCGCTTTCCAGTTCCACCCCCCCCCCCCCCCCCCCCCCCCCCCCGGCACGCATCTTAGAATTGTCAAGTATGTACCATCTAGAATGCGCGGAGGCGGATATTGGACCCCAAACAAAGTACTCCAAAATTCGAATCATGACGTCATGCGATTCTTACCTCGTGAGAGCGAGAGTGACGCCATCGGCAATAGCAGCAAGAAGATTAGCCTTCGAGAAAGAGCGAGCCATTTCAACGGCTGAGATTGTAGAAAGACAAAGAAGCTATTTCTCTGTCTATCGTGGAAAAACGGAAGAAGATTGTAGAGAAAAGAGAAGGGGCGCTGCGTTTATATAGCGATAGAAAGGGAAAGAGAGAGGGAAGCCGTCAAAATAGCCGTCTATGCTGGAACCTTCTACCGACTTACGCGACGTTCGGAGAACTTAACCGCGTTCGCCCTTTTCGAAGAAACGCTGCGAGTTCACCACAGCTTTTAAGGAGGACGAATTTGGCTCCTTGGCATCGTGATGGCCGCTCAGAAATTGTAATCTTGACCGTTATTGAGAAAACTAGTTGGAGAAGATGCTTGCTATGACAAGGAAAAGATTGGAGAAATATCTTCAAAGATGTTAGAAAAAGGGATAAGATGATAAGGCAGGGAGCCGTCAGAGAGTTGAGAAGAATTCAAAAGTAGACCCCAGCAAAGCCATGATTGAGGTCAACCTAAATCACTGATAGTCGTTATGGAAGCCGATTAAGCATTAGAGTTTCATCCAGGAGTTCAATGAAGTGGTTGGTAGTCACTTAAGAGGTCAATCAAGCGATCGATGGTCACCTATTAAATCATAAGAAGCTTTCAAAGCTATGTAATGCTGAAACAATTATAACTAGCAACTAACAAAATATGTGAAGCATTCAAATGAATTCGATTTCAACTAAACAGAGAGTTTCATACCAACCTAATCAAATCTAATATATCTTTTAATTACTTGTCATTTACTTTCATTTCTCTCAATCAATTACCTTTTTTAGTGTAGTCATTTATTTTTATTTATTTTTCTACTATTTACAATTCTTAGTATAATATGTAGCATTAATCAAGTCGTTGATAATTTTAGCTGTAATTTAGATCTATGCTTATTCGTTAGATTCAATTCTTCATTTAGAAATGTGTTTTGTAACTGCTCTTTGTGAACAATTATAAAGTTTTCTTTCCTATTTTTCTTCTTCTCTTATTAAAAATTCATTTCGTACGGAAGTTAAGTATATAATTTATTATCAGCGAACGAACCCTACCCTTATAATATCACTTTATATTTTATTTTATTTTATAATATTGTGCAAGTGGTTGAATAGGTGACTAATATCATTAAATCTCTATCATATAATATGTATTTTGACTATCTCAATTCTTAAGGCCACGGTTGTTATGTGTAAATCGAACTACAAATTTAATTTTGAAATGCCCCCACTTATTACGTGACAGAAATTGTAAATGGAGCTACAACACCTAGCATATATTTATTTCATTCAAATCAAACCGTTCAAATCGTGTCCTGATGGCCATCTAACGAACCAACGGTCGATACTCAACAAAGAATTTTTCTTTAGGTGAAAAGAGGTCGTTGCATGGGTCCATTTTGCGGTTATGACCCATCTACACTGCATATGGCAATTCAACTTTCTTTGTTGATAAGATACTTCAATATGAAAAATACTAACTGGAGTTGAGAAAAGGACAGTGAAATTGCATCACGTCAGAACACAGTCGGTCGAGGGAAGGGCTTACTATTTGGATGGTATGGATTGTCTTATATGAATGCCAAGTGTGCATTACCAGAGACACCACAACTTGGAATATGGTGGTAAACTATGAAGCTGGCGTTTTCCTTCCGCAGACCAGTCGTCAATTGCGCGGAAATTGAATAAAATATTGAAACGTGGGAGCACCCAAAATAGCGGTCCGTGAAATCTCCACCGCGTGTATATAGTCCAACCCTCGTTTGTACAGTGGGCCCCAACGGGAATGTGCACCGTGCTAAAATTGGATGGATTCGACAATCAAACAGAAATGTCCTTATCTAGATGGTTTGGATCTTTGGACCGATGACAAATTGACAATTATGCAGTGTTGGCCCCATCCACGGATGGGAGGTAGATGAATGGTTCTAATCTGCTGGCCCATTGAAACACTGCGTTAGTGGTGGTCGGTGCTCTGCGGGCCCATTGGAAACGGCATCGGCCAATGGCTAGTGGTCGGTGATATGCGGACCGCCATAAGTATATTTGTTTCATTCATGCCGTCCGTCTATTTTTCTAGGTCTTTTTTAGGGCATGGGACGAAAACCGAGGTATATCCCAATCTCAAGTAGACCACGTTATAGAAAACAGAAAACAGTGTTGAATGAGTGTTGACTATGAAAAACTTTTTGGATCCCATCAAAGTTTTGGATCAAGATGATCTTTATTTCTTCTCTTCAGCTAGGTATGTATGACCTAATTAACAGATTAGATGTCAAATAAACAGTATAGAGAGCCTTAAGAGGATTTTAATGGTGGATATTCAATCACTATTGTTTTCCTGTGGTACGGTCCACCTGAGATTTATATCCCTCTCGTTTTTTGGATCAAGCCATCAAAAGATCTTAAAAAATAATAAACAGCATGGCTGAAACACATACATTACATCATGGTGGCCCGACAGAGCACCAGGCAAGTGGCAAGGGAGTAGCCAATCCGTTTCCGTGCCCCATATGAAATCGGATTGCGTGCTGTTACTCAGGAGGCTCTGATCGTAAACTTAGTTGGGCCCACCGTGAATGTATGTGTTTTATCCACGCCATCCATCCGCTTTTAAAGCTTATTTAATAGATTGAACCCAAAATTTAATAATATCCAGGCCTCAAAAACAGGGGTAATAATGATTTTCACCGTTGAAACATTTCTGGCGCTGCAGTGATATTTACTTGCCATCCATCCAACCTGTTAATAAGATTTTAAAGACATGGATGAAAGGAAAACCCGAATATAAGTTTGATATAAAAATAAAAAAATAAAAAAAACTTCTATGGCCCTTTTTCAACGGGATGCTCAATTCACATTGTTTCCTGTAGTGTGGTCAATTCAAGCCTTGAATATGATTCATATTTTGTCCCAAGCACTAAAATTATCAGGTCAAATGGATGGACGGAGGTGATTAAATACATAAATCATGATGAACCTCACATAGTTTACTTCGTACGCAATCCCCTTTCGTTGCTTATGAATCCAAACGGTTATTGGCGGACGTGGATTTCCTGCTCAAGCCTTTCGCAGGAAGTTCCCACGCTGGAGACTTAGGTGCGGCCTGCCGTGATGTTTGTGAGAAATGCACCATGGCCATCGATTTTTTGAGCTAATTTTAAGACTCGAGACCAAATGCAAGCAGGATGAAAGACTCAAGTAGGCCGCACTGAAGGAAAAGTTGGGTAGAAAAATTCCTACCATTGATACCTCCTTGGGTCCACATCGATGTTTCCATGCCATTTATACCGTCCATAACGTCATTATCATTGGGATGAACTAAAAACACAAATATCAGCCTGATTCAAAACTTCCGTGACCCAACAAATATTTCAACTGTTGACGTTCAATCCTCACGATTGAGTCTCATTTGAGCATTGGATTAGGATCGGTTTTAAATGATCTTGCAAAACGGATGGACGGAGTGGATTTCTCAGGCTCCCAGCGCAGGAACTTCGGTTTTCCCAGGAAATCCGCTTCCGTTATTCGCGAAACCGTAAATGTGGTTACGTGGCGTTTCTGATCTGCCTCAGCCAAATTAGCAAGCTGGCCTGGCCCCACGTGTATGTTGAACTAGCCCACGGTCATTTTTATTTATGACCGTCCATCTTTTTCGTTCTCACGTGGCCCACCCGATTTATGGTCCAGGGGTTTCCATGTTGGCCACACCTTATGCACGGCTCAGATCTGGCACAAATCCCATGTTTGGCAAGTGTGCGGCAAGCCACCTCCTCTATCTCTCCTCCTGCGAATCGTAGCACTGCCAAAGCATGACTAATTGACCATCCATCCACGCGCGCACTCACCACCAGAGGAACGTGGTATCCATGTATTTGAATCCAGACCGTCCATTTTTATTTATTTATTTATTTTTAATTTTTTGTGTGGGCTTACTGTGGGACTAATGGATGGTTCGGTCACAAACAAATGTCCATGGATTAGGTGACAAGTGTCCATAAAGCAGTGGCAGTGAAGATTGTGCGATTATATACCACATACAATCGGGCCCATGATTTGGACCTTTTGGATTGATCTGCATGTTTTACGTATACAAATTACAACAATCCAAACTGTTTATAAGATGTAGTACCCTGACATTGAACGACTGAATCTAGGAAATCTCAAAGACGATTTTGAAACCTAAAAATTGAGTTCTTGGGCTTTTGAATTTTAGCTTTGTGTGTCCGCCAATGATTTTCCCATGCGGCCGTCTGCTTCTTGGGCTATCATCCAAAATAAATAAATAAAATAATGACCACCCACTTATTCTAGATAAATTCATACATCTGCTTTGGTGGCTCTGACTAACGGCTTCTTAATAGAGATCCTCTGTTATACCCTAAAATGATAGTTATATTTGCTGGGGACTTGTGTTGCGGAATCATGTGGATATGGATCCAGGATAGCAATCCAATGGTACCAAACAATTACAATAGAACACACAGATTTAACGTGTAAAATTCTTGTAGGAAAAAACCACGGCACAAAGCGACAAAATTTCACTATGAAAACATAAATTACAATGAGAGAGGACTTACTCGATTTGAACAACCTTGAATTTCACCCTTGCTACACCCTTTATAAACCCTAAAACCCTTTTAGGAACTCTTGGAACCCGTTTAGAAAGCTTTGACATCCCTTAAAATAGCCCTAGGGACCCCTATTTATAATTTAGGAAACTCCTCTTCCACACCTCTGCGAAACAACCTCAAATTTATGTAGTCCGCACGAAATTTGCACTGTACTTGCGTAACCCTCGACTAGTCGAAGGAGGGCTTCGACCGGTCAAGCGGACCCTCGACCGGTCGAGCAACACGAAAGAACAAAATACAAAGCCATTGAACTTCGAGTCGAGCAACCCCCTCGACCGGTCGAGCAGCCCAGAGACAGATTTAAGACATCTATTTTCAACAATCTCCACCATGTCTTCAATCTTTTACCGTGTAGTTCTCTAACCTCTTCTCTTATCTCTGCATCACATCATAGCTTCTCGTGCACACTTCGTCCTTTTTCGCCATCGCCAAGCCCAGAAAAGTTGCACAGAACTTGAACTTCTCTACAGGAATGATCTAGGTGAGCATGTCTGCCGGATCAGAATCTACGTGCCTAACCACCTTTGCTCATTTTTTCTCAAAAGTAAAGACGTAGTCTTCTTACCATCTCACTGCTACCCAATATTGCTTACCAGGGTATTTGCTTACAACATTGATAGCCTGTGAAATAACCAGTCTAATCTAGACCATGACATGCACTGTCAACCGCATTCGAATAAGGCTCATGAGATATATCCTACTTTTTCTCATATGTTTTGGGACATGTCTTGAGAAAAACTTGAGGAGAGACGCGTAGGGAACGCTCTTCAGCTTTGCCTGGTCCATCACATCCTTGATCAATACCTACCCAAGGTATTCTGCTTAAGATAACTAAAGTCTACTCCTCTTTCAGTCTCAATGCCGAGAACCATCTTTGCAGCCCCCCGATCATTCAGCCTGAACATCGCATTTAACCGAGTCTTTAGTATATTGATATCAGACATGTCATAATTAGATATCTACATGTCATCAATATACAATATTCGACCCACCATAAAGGAATCAAACTTTATATCACTGCCTAGGCGACAGGTCGTACCATGACCTCCTGCAAACTTTTTCTCAGCTCCTTTTAACTTCGAACCGCTCTGGTTGCTTCATGTAGATCTGCTCTTCCAATTTCCTATACAGAAGTGCAAACTCCACATCCATCCTTCCAGCTCAAGATCACATTGGCCAATCAGTGCTAATCACGGATCTAATAGACACCTGATATACCATCGACGCGAATATCTCTGAGAAGTCGATCCCTTCTCTCTGAGCATAACCCTTCACTACCAACCTCGATCTGTATTTATGTTGTATCCTCCTGAAGATCCACCTGCATTCAATCACTTTCCAACCCACTGGAAGCTCCATTAGCTCCCATGTGTCGGTATGGTATAATGAGTCCATCACATCACCCATAGTCACCTTTCACTTCTCATCACCAGGCTCACCTAGAGCCATTTGAATAGTAGACGGATCCCCTGCGATGTTGGAGTTGTCCATGTACCTCGCTGATATCCTGCGATTATGTTGTATGATTCTTCTCACAGGTGGCTGCTCCACCTACTCTGTATCTCTGTCCGCGCGTCTCAACCTTCCTACCCTGCCCGTTGATGTAACTATGCCCAACATGCCACACACGTGCAGAGGTGGAATCCTCTACATCCACTGTAACTCCACCTTTTGAAGTGCTCCCGATCAACCTGTACATGTTACCGAGTACCCGTGCCCCCTTAGATACCTTAAGAGCACCACCGTCAATACTTATGAACTTGCAGCCCATTGCCTCAAGTACACCAAGAAAAATTAGATTCTTCTTCATGTCAAGAACATGCCTTACCCTAGTCAGGGTACGCTCCACCCCATTAACCATCTTGATGCGCACTGAACCAACAGCCACAACATTACAGGCAAAACTATTGTCCATAAACATCTGTTCACCATCGCACTCCCTATAACTGATGAACTAACTCCGATGAGGAGTCAGGTGAAGAGATGCCCCTGTGTCTAGCATCCACTCCTCCTTACAATCATCATATGGCCATCTGATCGTACACACAGACAAGACATCACCATCACATTCACTCGATCCATCTAACGTGACAGCATTGGCCTCCCTGTACGAAGCTTCAGAATCTTCTCTCTTAGATTTAAGATTTGTACAATCTTTCTTCACATGTCCTTCCATCCCACAATTTCAACACTTTACTTTTCATTTACCTTTGCCCTTGGATTTGGATCTAGAACCTGAAGAACCCGTACCTTATTCAGAATTCATACCCCTTATAAGCAGTGCATCAGAAGATATCCCTATGTCGACGTTAAACTTTCTCTTATCCTTCCCTTAAAGGGCTGAGATAACGATGTTGACACTCAGAGTTTTATTTATGGTGCACATTGTTTCCTTGAATGACTCATACAACGCCGGAAGAGAATTCAGCAACATACATGCTTGTTCTTCATCTTTCATCACTTTCTCCATATCCAGCAATTTGCAAACTAATTTATTAAAGTTGCTGAAGTGAGCCTCTAGATCTCCACTGTAAGACCCGTATCCTAGCTCGTACCGTTCTGTAGGCTTCCGCGGTCCTCCCGGTCGAATTTCGGCAGCTCGCGTCCTATAATCGGTAGTTGCGCGACTCTGAGCCGTATCCCATATTCCTGAGTCGGCTCGACCCAAGACCTGTAGCTGTGCGACCGCGCCGTCGCCGCGATTCCGATGCCGCATCTCGTGCGCCGAGGCGATACCTAGGCCAGGAGATGTGGACCCGTGTTCAGTTCGAAGAAAACGCCACACGTTGCGGATTACGAGGGAATCTCTACGACACATCACATCAATCCATCATTTCACAAGTCAAGTACACCACTCATGCTTCATGCACCTTACCCCTCACAAGTCAACTCTCTCTTTACCCACCCATACCTTTTTACACCATTTTCAAACCAACCCATACCTCCCCTTTCCCATCTCTATCAACAACCACACCTTATCAATCCATCCTCCTCTCTCTCTCTCTCTCTCTCTCTCTCTCTCTCTCTCTCTCTCTCTCTCTCTCATTTTTCTCCCAAGCTCCATGAGAGCAACCCACGTCCAAGGGAGAGGAGAAAGCTAGGTGTGGCCCACCTCCCTACTACACAATCCCACCACCCAAAGATCATCTCCACCATTGAAATGCATCTCCCGGAGCTCTAAGACGTGTTGATGGAAGAAGAAGTCCAAGAAGATCAAAAGTGGGTGATCTAACCGTCGAATTTGTTATTTGAGGGCCCACATATGGTGGGACCCATCTTGATGTATGCTTTATATTTAGGGAGGGCCCATAGTGGCGGGGTCCCTCCCCTTCTTACCGATCTCTCTCTCTCTCAAACTCTCTCTCTCTCTTTCCCATTTTGTGGACCCACCAGATGAGTGGGTGGAATCCACACCGTCCAGCAGATCTGAACAGTGAGACCCACCCCGTGTACATGTTGTATCCAGGCCGTCCTTCCTGGACAGGCCCTGGATGAAGGGAGAAAACAAATATCAGCTTGGCCCAGCTCGTGTGGCCCGCCCACGTGGGCGTGATGTACGTGATCTGTCCACACCGTCACTGGATGGTGTGACCCACCTGACATCCATGTGAAATCCAGACCGTCCGTTAAAGGACGTCCAGAGCTGCACGTTGATGAATATATGTTATATAATATAATAATATATATACCCTGGACGCTGATGTATATATGTTATATAATATAATAATATATATAGATAGATATATATACTAACATACACCTGGTGGGCCACGTGGGACCCACCAATGCATGGTTTTTTGTCCACCGTCCATCCTCTCTTTTTGCTGTCCAGGGCCACCGTGATGTATCTGTTCTATCTGCGCCGTCCATCATCTGGACGGTGGGCCATCCCACCCAATGTCGCCACCCAGTTCCGTGGATCCCAACATGAGGTATTTTTTTTATTCAAAACCATTTGTCCGCTGCTGTACAGTTGCCGTGGGACCCACACGTACGTGGAAACCACCTGTACATGTGATTAACCAATGCTGTCCACCCCTCCTACACACACGCCGTTCATCCAGATCATGTGGGACCCTCTATGATGTGTATGTTTTAGAATCCGCACCATCCGTCCATTTGAGGGTGGACCCCACATAATGTAAGTGTTTTATCTAAGCCGTCCATCCAGGTAGACCCACCGATGCGCGTGATCCATTTGGGCCGTCCATCTGCTGGATGGCCAGTAGCTGAACCGCTGTATTGATGCAGCTAGTTCCGTGGACCCTACCATCATGATGCATGTGGTTTACATCTACGTCGTCCGTGCTGAGTACAGCACGTGCAACCCACCTTGATGATGTATGTCCACGCTGGACAGGGACCCACCGTAGTGTATTTGTTTCATCCACACCGTCCAGACCTCTGGACGGTGCTGGATTAGCTGGACGTTGCCAGACCACCATGATATGTGGGCTTAATCCATACCGTCCATCCCATTTGGTAAGCTCGTCCTAAGGCTTGAGAGAAATGAGGCCGCTCCAAAAATTCAATGGTCCACCCCGCGCGAAATAGTGAGCTGGCACCCACCCTTGAAGCCCTTTGAGGCCCACCTACTGTATGTGTAGGTCCCACCTTGATGTATCTTGTGGCCCATCTTGAGGTCCACCTTGATGTATCTTGTGGCCCATCTTGAGGCCCACCTTGATGTATTTTGTGGCTCACCCGTTGGGCCCACCTTGATGTTTCTTGTAGCCCACCTTGATGTATCTCGTGGCCCATCTGTGAGGCCCACCTTGACGTATTTCGTGACCCATCCATCAGGCTCACCTTGATGAATTTGTGGCCCCTCTATGAGGCCCGATGTGTTGTATATGAGACACATTTATAGGGCCCACGTGTGATGTATTTGAGGCCCATGTACAGGGCCCACTTGATGTATATGAGACCTCTGTATAGAGCCCACATGCTGTGTATTTGGGGCCCATGTGCATGGCCCACCTATCGTGTATTCATGGCCCGATGTAAGGTGTGATTTCACTATAATGTATGGAATAATGCTTACGTGGGCCATTCTTTGGGAGCAATATTGGTTTAATGGCCACATCGATGGGCAATGATGGTTTAATGTCCTCATTGTGACCTTCCTTTAGACCTTGTTAGACCCATTCTCACCGATTGCCAATTCCGATTGACGTGACCGATTTACCGATTCTGATTATCGATTAATTCCGATTGTTGTGACCGGTTACCGACTTCGATTGTCGTGACCGAATTGCCGAGTCTGATTATCGATTGATTCCGATTGTCATAACCGATTTACTGATTCTGATTATCGATCGATCCGATTGTCGTGATCGAATTGCCGATTCTGATTATTGATTGATCCCGATTGTCATGACCGATTTGTCGATTCTGATTATCGATCGATCCCGATTGTCGTGGACGATTGCCGATTGACGTGACCGATTTACCGACTCTGATATCAATCGATCCGATTGTCGTGACCGATTTACCGACTCTGATTATCGATCGATCCCAATTGTCGTGACCGATTTGCTGATTCTGATTATCGATCGATCCCGATTGCCGACTTCGATTGACGTGACTGATTTACCGATTCTGATTATCAATCGATCCTACTTGTCGAGGCCAATTCCGATTTGTCGAGGCTGATTGTATAAGCCGATTCTGATTGTCGAGGCCGAGTATCGAGACCGATCCCGATTTATTGAGACCGATTATATAAGCCAACTCCGATTGTCGAGGTTGATTGTCAAGGCCGATTGTCGAGACCATGCGACCCGTAGTTGAGGCCCATTGTGATGTGTATTCGGCCTGTGTGATGTATATGCTGCCCGTGTTTGAGGCCCAATGTGATGTGTATTCGGCCTGTGTGATGTATATGCTGCCCGTGTTTGAGGCCTAATGTAATGTATATGCGGCCCGTGTTTGAGGCCCATTGTGTTGTGTATTCAGCCTGTGTTTAAGGCTTAAATGTGATGAATATGAGGTCTATGTGATGAAGCCCATTATGATATATGTTAGGCTAATGTGAAAGGCCCATCGTGATGTGTATTAAGCTCTTGAGTGAAGCCCATGGTGTTGTATATTTGGCCCTTGTATGAGGTCATGGGTCCACTATATGTTAGGATCTATGAGGGCCATTCCTCGGGGGCAATGTTGGTTAAATGTCCACATTGTCGAGGTCGATTATCGATACCGGTTATTGATACCGATTATGAGTATGTGACAGCATAGCATCATGATACATGCCCATACGCATCATCTGCATGTTTGTTATGAGATGTGGTTAATCATTGCATATGTCATTGAGCATGTTGTTATGAGACTCTCTGATAGGTGGAAGTTATCTCACATGAGCGCACGGTATGCACAGGATTGATGCATGACTGGATTGTATGACTCATGCATCTTTCATTATGATTACTATATGCCCTAGCGACATCAGGGTCGTAGCCTCCACAGGCATATCGTGGATGGCCAGAGGGAACACCAAAAATGTTTGGTTCTAGCATACGGGCGCCATAGATGTGTCCCTGGGTGAAAATCCCTAAACCTCCGTGGCCAGGAGACGCCCCAACGTCGAGACCGAGTGGATATACGAGCGCCCGAGTGCCGAATACCAGGAGGCCGCGTCTCCCATTATGTCGTGGTCTATTGGGAGAGGGTGTGACCTTACCCGCCCGAGGGTAAGGGGCATTGCTAGGCTGAGTTTGACCAGCTCGTGAATGGGTCCGCTATCGACGTACAGGATAGATATTGGCAGACTATTGGCCAGACGGATAGTGAGGTTTCTTACGCTCACTTGGACTGTGCTGCTGGGAGAGGGGCAGTGCCATTTGGAGTGTATTAAACTCCGGTGATGATCCCAGAGAGGACCGTACTGATATGTGGACTTATTGAGCAGGAGTTACATACTCATTCATTCATTCATTCACTATCCACTCGGGCTGGTTGTGCACAATATTCGTTACGTGTACCTTTGCATGAACAGGATTTCGGTTGGGCGCGCGACTAACCTGAGATCAGGAGTTTACCACATTGAGTCTGACTATCCAAATTTAGGTATGAGACTGGTTTGGATAGAAGTCCCTTGTGATGGACCCCATAGCCTGCAATACTACGTACTATCATCCCGACTTCACACTCCAGCATGGTCATTCCATCCGCACCGCATATTACACTACATCTGCGGCATATGGTATTTTGGGTTACTGTGTTTCTGTATTTATATGGTCTAGATACGATTGACGTTATTCATGGACTCATCAGGAATTACATACTGTATCGCATCCTCGACATTTGATATTTGGCTCTTTATGACTCCTCATTTGCATAGATGTTCTATATTGTGTATTCTAATATTGATTGACTCATGGATTTGTCTGTATTTTCGCTTACTCTGTTATCGTATAATTTATGATCTTGCCAGTATTTCTGCTTGCTCTGATAATTCATGACCTTGTTAGTAATTTTGTTTATTTCGATATTGTATGATTTATAGATTACCAGTATTTTCAGTATTGTATGATGATGACATTGTATTGAATACTTGACACTTACCTTGTACACACACTTACACCACCCTCTAAGCTTTCTATAAGCTTAGGCACGATAGATGCGTGCAGGTGATGTTAGGTTGCAGCAGTGTTGAGGTTGGAGCATGCAGCGGTCTTTTGGAGCTTGAATTTCGATTTATGTATCTCCCTTTCAGCATTGTACTCAAATGATTATATTAGTGGATATATGATGATGATGTTGCCTTTATGATTTGGGTATACTTGTGGTTATGCTTATTATGAGAAAAATATACTTTGGAAAATCCTCATTGTAAGATCTCAGGATCGGAACCTTGCGTATAGAAGCTGGGAGCCGAGAATGGGGTACTACGGAGGCTGTCGGCACCAGATTCGGGGATCGGGATTCCTGTGAGTCCGATCTCCGGGTTTGGGGCGTGACATCCACCCTCTATCATCTTGAAGTTATACCACTGACGCTTCAAGTGTAGGCAATTTTTAGAGAATTTTTTCGCATAGACATCCTCTAACTTCACCCACAACTTCCCGCAGTTTTCTCCCTCATGACATTGTAGAGAACCTCATCGGTGAGACATAAACGGATCGATGATAAGGCCTTCTTATCAAGAGTATTTCATTCATATCAGTCATAGTAGACTTTCACTCCTCAAGAGCACCATCTTCGTCTTGCTTGATTAAAAACTGATCATTTTAATCTTCCATAACTCAAAATTATTTTTCCCTAAGTACTTCTCAATCTCATACCTAGTGCTTCCCATTGATGATAATCCCTCAAATTCAGATCTGTGCCCCAACGATTGCTCTGATACCACTTGTTGGGGATTTGTGTTACGGAATCACACAGATCTAGATCTAGGATAACAATCTAATGGCACCAAGTAATCACAATAGAACACATAGATTTAACGTGGAAAACAATTGCGGAAAAAATCATGGCACAAAGCGATATAATTTTACCATGAAAGCATAAATTACAAAGAGAGAGGACTTACCCGATTCGAACAACCTCGAATCTCACCCTTGCTACACCCTTTAGAAACCCTAATACCCTTTTAGGAACCCTTGAAACCCCTTTAGAAAGCTTTAGCATCCCTTAGAATAGCCCTACGAACCTCTATTTATAATTTAGGAAACTCCTCTTCCGCACCTCTGCGAACCACCCTAAATTTACGTAGTCAGCACAAAATCCGCACTGTATCTACGTAACCCTCGACTAGTCGAAGGAGGGCTTCGACTGGTCGAGACAGTCCCTCGACTGGTTGAGCAGCACAAAAAAACAAAACACAAAGTCGTTGGACTTCGAGTCGAGCGGGCCTCGACTAGTTAGCAACCCCCTCGATCGGTCGAACAACCCAGAGACAGATTTAAGACATCTATTTTCAACAATATCTCTAGTTAACTAGAATTTTCACTTATCTACCCGTTTGCATAGTTTGCTAAACGGGTTGTATACTTAGGTCCTGAAAAGTCGGCGCGTTACAATGGACTCCATATTGACATATCTATTGATATTCATGTCATTTTTCCGTTTTGCCAGAAGGTAGGACCCACCTGTCTATGCTACCCAGCATGGCCAATGTATGGCCCACCTAGATATGCATATTATTCGTATATATGGGTTCCATAGTGGTGGAAGTTCATTCGATGGCTGGAATTCCAACAGAACTTGGCGTAAGCTAGGAATCGAATTAGGGTGCCATGAAGGCTGTTAGTACCGAATTCGGTTTACGGCGAATGAGCGCCGGAAATTGGATTTAGGGCGTGAAGTCGTTGCATACATCGATTGTGGCACTTGTATCATACCACCAACCGATGACTTTCTCTTGAACTATGTTCACTTCCATGACCATTACTACGATATCATCGTCTACTGCATTAGCATCGTTCTTAGAATTTTTTCGGTTCATATAGACTTGAGCAAAATGTTTGGTCTTGCCACAAACATAGCAAGGACCCTTATATTTACCGTTTTTTTTTTGCTTTTGCGTTTTCTCGAATTTCCTCTAAGCTTTGTTGGGTTTTACGGAATCAGTCTTCTCAAAGTTATTATTCCAGAATGGTTGTTATACTGCATTCACATTGGATGAGGATGCACCATTAGTGTCATCCCTTTTATCTTGGTTATGAGATTCTTCCTCAATATGAAGATGTTTTTGGATTTGTTTCAAGGTGAACTCTTCTGATTTATGCAACGACTTCTTCCTGTAGTCTTTCTAGCTCGGAGGTAGTTTAGCTATAATAACTTTGACTTGAAAAGATTCAAGTAAGTTAATTTTTAGTGCATTTATTTTATTTACATTTAACTGTAATTCATGAATTAGGGCTAGTAGAGGCTTATTATCTACCATTGTGAAATTGAAGTACCTAGCGAAAAGAAATTTATGTGTTCCTTCTTTTTCGACTTTGTACTTGTATTCTGGTGCATTCCAAATTTCTTTTGCTGAAGTTGTTCTTATGTACAGATCATACAGCCAATCAGAAAGAGCATTGAGAATATGACCGTGACACAGCAGTTCCTCTTATCGTCGTTTAATTCTAGGAGCGATCTGTTCTGGAGTGTCGTGGTCGGTTGCTTTTGGTAAAGGCTGAAAATTGGGGTCCAAAATGTATAATATCTTCAAGGAAGTGAGAAGAAACTCGAACTTGTCTTACCACTTGGTGAAGTTTGTATCGTCGAATCGATCTAGTTTGATCAGATACTGGTTCATCAATTTGACTGATGTAATACTTTCGGTATCCATAATCAAGCTTTAAAAATATTGAAAAACTGAAAATAAAAAATATTGAAATTAACACCAGGCTAAATCACATTTGAATATGCTCTATTTAAAGCTTGATTTGCCCACTTCTCGATTGTTGATGGGTCAAGGATAATTGCTTCTAAGATAAGAGAAGCATTCTCGTTAAGATCTTACATGCAACAATCATGAAATAATCTACTAAGGAACTCAGTTAATTATGGTGTTGATCTTTTGGCAAATTTGTTGAATGGTCTAACTAATTGACTCAACCAGTGTTGGTTTTTATCAATTTTTAAAATATTGTCTAAATGCATATTGGTTCATCGCCATCCCTAACCTTTCATATAAAGGACCCCACGTTTATGGTACCCTAATCCAATCCCTGGTGATGCCCACTTGTTAAACGGATGGCCTCGATTGCTGCCCACGTGTGGTAAGAAAGATATTAAGCCGCTTATGAAAATGTAGTCTATGTAACTGAAGCCATCTACCAGGAAAGATATTCGCCAGCTGATCCTAACCATCCAATTCATGGCCACCAAATGGAAGGTAAAAAGTAACGAGCAATGGTCCACATTCAACACGTAAAAATCGGAATTCACGGTCAAGATGTAATGATGCTTTCTTAAGTTGTGGTTGATACACAACTGCTGGCCCACAAATGGAACCATATGGCAGATGTACTGTAAGTTGTTAGGACATTTTATACAGTGGACCACCTTTCCCGAGGTCCACTTTCTGATAATCATAATCATACGTGATTTTTGAGATAAGGCCCATCCACGTGGTGCCCCACCAGATCAACCGTTTTGATCAACATGCGCTACACCATGGCCGTTGCCTTTTCACATGATCAGGCAATGGCATTCACTCATTAGGATGGACGGCAACAGTCTGTATTTGGTGTGGCCCACCTAATACGTGGATTAATGGCATCCACTCATCCCGTAGGTAATATTTATGGTGCACAACCGACTTTTGCATGGTTATCATTGTTTTAAGACTCGGTTACTTAGACCGTGACTCGTTCTTTTCTAAGTCGAGTTGTACTCGACTGAGTCCGGGTGAATCGGTTGTGTGGGATCGAGTTAATGCCTATTTTCAGTCCTCAGTCGATAGGGTTCATGATTCAGTGATCCAAACCGTTGAATGTGCATTGTCGTTATAATGTAAAGCGGGTGGCGTACAATTTCATGGCCAAGATGAACCAGAAAAGGCCCGATCGAAGATAGAAGTGATCCAGACCGTCAAAACCTTAAAAATGACATGTCTCGTAAACATATATGATTCGCCAGATTCCATCAGATGGACCGTCGAAATTCCAAATATTCATCCGTTGGGCTTTAAGAGTGGTTGAGCCAAATTGGGCTAAAACCAAAAGGTCATGCAAAAATCATGACCGTATGAGAGTTTTTGTTGTAGTTTGATTCTGAAACTTCTCCCGCTCGGCCTCATCACATCCGCTTTTCTTGGCCGTTTATCCGAAGGCCATAAATCAAAAGGTTAATTTGTCTATTTGAGGAAGAAGATCCATAGCTTATCCACGTCAAAACACATCATACCAACGGTATGGATTGCTGGAACCATGGTCCCCACTGGTCAGAATTCAGAGTCACTGACTAACTCGGTGTATTCTAAACTCCTGGGGCCGTGATGTATGTCTTATCCACGCCGTCCATCCATTGCATGGACACATTTTAGGGCATGATCCCAAAATAAAAGCATATCCAAAGCTTAAGTGAACCACACCACATGAAACAGTGGGGTTAATTACCACCATTGAAACCATCCCGGGCCCACAGTGATGTTTGTTTATTTATCATCCAACCTGTTCATAAGGTCACACAAACATGGATGAATGGAAAACACAAATATCACCTTGTTCCAAAACTCCGGTGGCCCACAAGAAGTCCTCAACGGTAAGAGTTCACTTCGCACTGTTTCCTGTTCTGTGGTCTACTTGATCTTTGGATATGCTTCGATTTTGGGCTCATGCCTTAAAATGATCTGAAAAAAATGGATGGATGGCATGGATAATACACATACATCACAGTGAGCCCCACATCCTTTACTCACATACGCAATCGGCCCTCGAATTCAAAACAGAGTGGTACAAATTCTCGGCCATATGCGAATCGCAGTGTCAAACAGGATCGTGTCGAACCAAATCTGAGTTGACTCGGACGAGTCTTAAAACCAGTGCAAGTAGTGGAACGTTTCTGGATAAAAGATGGAAACTGAAAAAGGGCAGAAAAGGGAGAATAAATACCCAAACATTCCTATTTCATAAAAAAATCGCACGATCAAAATTTCATGGAAGACATCGTACGTGTACATGAAGAATCCTAGCGCGTAAAAAGAAGTAAAATGACAAAAATATCCTCGTCAGGAACATAAATTACTGTTGGTGAGATTTGAATTTCTGGTTCAAGAGCAACTCTCGCAGATCGGCCGCGTCGACTTCTACAACTCGGTTGCCTGGTCTGTAGTAACCCGTAACCGGGTCGGGCACCCAAGAAGAAGAAGTGTCGGGTCCTCCGTCTTTGATCAAGCCCATCGCCACCTTCTTCGTATCTTCTACTTGCTTTGAAATCCCTCTCCCCACGCTCCATGTTCCCGTCGAATATCCACGTCTGTATTTCAAAATTAAAAAATAAAATTGAGAAATTGATATTTACACCCACCGTTTTTAACATCTACCTCCTTCATATCTACTTTTGGTAATAAAATAGTGCTAGGTTGTGTGCTACGGAATTCCGGAAAATCGAGGGCAAAAAAACGAAAATCCTGTTGTGGTGGGTGGAGATTGTTAGATGAGTCATCGCTAAAATGCGCCGGGCGCGGTTTATAGACTCCACGAGATGATTGAGGGCAATCAGAAGAAAAGAAGCGTGCCCAAAATAAAGCCGGATCACGTGCCAGCGTAGGACACGTGCGAAAGGATCATACCATTCATCTAGTGGTCCCCACTGAGGACATGCCCTTGCCCAAAAATCAATCCGGTCCAATCATCACATGTCACACATTTTTGTTTTATGGAACGTGGACCAGATCCGACGGTTGATTTTCCTCGTGTGTGTGGCCAAGCTGATGAGTGGGCCAGATAGAATGTAGTGGTGATTCGCGAGAGGATAAATTGTGAGGTGAATCGCCAGGTAGTGGCCAATCATTAGGTAGGGCCCACATGAAATATTGGTCAATCCACCAATCAGGCCGTTCATTCCTGTACGAGAATAATAGACGGTTTAGAAAGGAAACCATTGACGGCCTATATTCAACACCCAAGTATGCCCCACGTGGGAGGAATGTTCAAATAGTCCCATCTGGCACATGGCTCGAACTCTCACACGTGTGCACGAGTGGAACGATTCATCTCTTCAATCTCTCGGCCGAGATCATCCTCTCGTGTGTGTGGGAAATCTCTCCCCTGGCACGAACCACCACCGCTTTCCAGGTCCACCCCCCGCCGGCGCATCATAGAATTGTCAGGTATGTACCATCTAGAATGCGCCGAAACGGATATTGGACCCCAAACAAAGTATTTCAAATTTCGAATCATCACATCATACGATTCTTACCTCGTGAGAGCGAGAGTGACGCCATCGGCAATAGCAGCGAGAAGATTAGCATTCGAGAAAGAGCGAGCCATTTCAACGGCTGAGATTGTAAAAAGACAAAGAAGCTATCTCTCTCTCTCTCTCTCGTAGAAAAACGGAAGAAGATCGTGGAGAAAAGAGAAGGGGCGCTGCGTTTATATAGCGAAGGAAAGGGAAAGAGAGAGGGAAGCCGTCAAAATAGCCGTCTATGCTGGAACCCTCTACCGACTCACGGGACGTTCGGAGAACCTAACAGCGTTCGCCCTTTTGTAGAAACGACGCTGCGAGTTCACCACAGCTTTTACGGAGGGCAAATTTGGTTTTGTGGCACCTCGATGGCCGTTCAAAAATTGTACCTAGTGTTGTACCATAATCATGGTCGTTATTGAGAAATCCAATGTCAAAGAATGCATGTTATAGTAAGGAAAAGATATTGCAGGATAAAATCTTCAAAAATGTTGAGAGAAAGATATTTGAAGCTTTTTACGAAATTATGTTCGACTTTATAACAAGACATGGATTAGTTAGAGAGCTGAGAAAATTTTAAAAGTGATCTAAGTGGCTAAGGCAAACTAAGCGATCGATAGTCACTCAAGAGATCAACCCAAGTGGTTGATAATCATTGAAGAGGCTGATCAAGTAATAGTGTTATTTAGGAGGTTGATCAAGCGGTCGATAGTCATTTATGAGGTTAATCAAGTGGTCAATAGTTATATACGAAGTCGATCAAACAACTGAGAGTCATCAAAGAAGTTGACTAAACAGCCAAGTAAAATGCGGTCAAGTCAGCAAAGAGGTCTAGAGTGATTATTAAGATAAGTGACAAGTTTAAAATGAAGTCTTCAAGGCAATATGGTGTTGAAATAGTTACAACAATTATTAGATAGTGGGAAGCATTCGAAGCCATGTAGTGCTGAAATAGTTACGACAACTGTCTAAACATGTGAAGCATTCAGATGACTTCGATTTAAGTGAAACAAAGGGTCTCGTATTAAACTAATTAAATCTAATATATCTTTTAATTACTTGTCATTTACATTCCTTAGTATAATTACTATACTTTTCTCCCAATCAATTACATTTTTTAATATTATCATTTACTTTTTCTCTGCTACTTACATTCCTTAGTATAATATGTAGCATTAATACTACTTACATTCCTTAGCATAATATGTAGCATTAATCAAGTAGTTGATAATCTTAGCTATAATTTAAATCAATGCTTATACATTAGATTCATTTCTCCATTCAATAATTTATTTTACAGCTACTCTTCGTTAATGGCTGCAAGGTTTTTATTTTTATTATTATTTTTTTTTATCTGTATTGAAAAATCATTTTGTACGGAAGGCAAATGTGTAACCCATCATTATAAGACGAACCTTACCATCTAAATATCGCTTGATCTTTTCTACATATTGTGCGAGTGATTAAATAGGTGACCGGTCTCATTCAACCTCGATCAAATGCTACGTATTTGCCTATCTCGGTGCTTAGGCCATAGTTGTTCGATTTGAATTAAACTACAAATTCAACTTTGGCACACCTCACTTGTCATGTAATAGAAACCATAAATAAAACTACAGCACCTATCATACATTTATTTCACCCAGATCAAGCGGTTCAGGTCATGCCCATCCTTTTCCTAACTCAAGAACTGAATATTACAATGAGCTCGAGTCCTGCTGGCCATCTAACGAACCGATGGTCAATACTCAACAAAGAATTCTTCTTTAGGTGGAAAGAGGGTCGTTGGATCAGTCCATTTTGCGGATATGATCCATCTACGCTGCATATGGCATCTGGGCTATTAATTTGGACTGTTCAACTTTCTTTGTTGATAAGATATTTCAATAAGAAAAAACCTAATTGGAGTTAAGAAAAGGACAGTGAAATTTTATCACTTCAGAACACAGTCCGTTGAGGGAAGGGCTTACTACTTGGATGGTATGGATTGTCTTGAATGAATGCTAAGTGTGCATTATTAGAGACATCACAACTTGGAATATGGTGGTAAACTATCAAGCTGGCGTTTTCCTTCCGCAGACCGGTCGTCAATTGCCCGGTCAACGTGCTTTAGGAAATGGAGATTTCCAATTCTCTCATGCGCGGAAATTGAATAAAATATTGAAACGTGGGAGCACCCAGGATAGTGGTCCGTGGAATCTCTACCGTGTATATAGTCCAACCCTCGTTTGTACAGTATGCCCCAACGGAAATGTGCACCGTGCTAAAATTGGATGGATTCGACAATCAAACAGAAAGGTCCATGTCTGAATGGTTTGGATCTTTGGACGGATGCCAATTGTGCAATGTTGGCCCCATCCACGGATGGGAGGTTGATGAATGGTTCTGATCTGCTGGCCCATTGAAACGGACGCGGATTTCCTGCTAAAGCCTCTCGTAGAAAGTTCCTGCGCTGGGAACTTAGGTGGGCCCACCGTGCTGTTTGGGAGAAATCCTTTCCTTCTTTCCGTTCTGTGAGTTCATTTTTTAGGACATGTTGTAAAAAACTCGAAGTTCATTTGAGGACATGCTGTAAAAAACGAACCTTATCCAAAGCTCGAGTGAGCCGTACTAAAGGAAGATGTGGTCAGAGGAATTCTTACCTTTAAAACTTTCTGGGTTTAATAGTGATGTTTAGATGTCATCTATACCGTTAATAACCTCATTCCTCGTATTATGATGAACTGAAAAATATTAGCATGAATCAAAACTTCTATAGCACTATGAATATTTCAACTGTGGACATTTAATTATCACAATTTATACTCACTTGAGCTTTGGATACGGTTCATTTGTGTAACGTGTTCTAAAATGAACTCACCAAACGGATGGACATGAAGGATTTCTCACAAACATCACGGTGGGCCGGCCTAAGTTCCAAGCACAGCAACTTTCGTAAGTGGAGCCCACCGTGGTGTTTGTAAGAAATCCTCCCCGTTCATCCGTTCTTTGAGATAATTCCAGGACAAGAAGCAAAAAATGAGCCGTATACAGTACTCAAGTAGGCGTCCACAGTTGAAATATTTGTGGGGGCCACAGAAGTTTTGAATCAGGCTAATATTTGGTTTTTCAGTTCATCCAAGTAGGAATGACGTTATTAACGGTATTGACGGCATATAAACATCACTGTTGACCCAATGACATTTCAACGGTTGGAATTTGCCTACCCACTTTTCCTTAGTGCAGCACATGAGCATTGGATATGGCTAACTTTTGACCTCATGTCCTAAAATGAGCTCAAAAAATAGAGGGACGGGTTGGATTTCTAACAAACATCACTGTGGGCGCCACATAGGTTGCCAGTGCAGGAACTCCTTGTGAAAGGCTTTCACAGGAAATCTGCGTCCCTTTGGCAAGAAGTTGCTGCGGTGGCAACTAGGGTGGGACCCACCATGATGTTTGTGAGAAATCTACTCCGTTCATCCATTTTGCACGAACATTTCAGAACATTAATTCAAAATTGATCCGAGTCTAATACTCAAGTGAGCCACAAACGTGAGGATTGAACTTCCACGGTTGAAATATTTGTAGGGCTCCTGAAGTGTTAAATCATGCTGCTTAGTGCTTACTTTTGGTCTCAAGTATTAAAATAAGCTCAAAAAGTCAGGGCGGATTTCTGGCAAGCTCAAAAGGCCAGGGCAGATTTCTGGCAAACATGTCGGTGGTGCAGAACTTCCTGCGAAAGGATTTCGCAGGAAATCCGCGTCCTTCGCAAAGGCTTTCGCATTAATTCCGCGTCCGTTATTAGCGAACCCAAAAACGTAGCATTACTGATCTGCCTAACCCAAATTATCAGGTTGGCCTGTACCCACGTGTATGTTGAATTAGTCCATGGTCATTTTTCTTTACGACCGTCCATATTTTTCATTCTGGCACAAATCCCATGTTTGGCAAGTGTGCGGCAAGCCACCTTCTTAATGAAATCGGATTGCGTACTGATTTACTCAGTAGTCAGTACACTTTTATTGTACTGAGTAAACTCTGTTGGGCCCACTGTGAATTCACGTGGTTTATCCACACCGTCCATCCGTTTTTTCAATCATTTTAAGGGTTGAGCCCAAAATTGAAGTATATAAAAAGCTCAAGTACACTATACCACATGTAACAGTGGAAATATTGATTTTCACCGTTGAAACCTTTCCGAAGCCCCATTGATGTTTATTTGTCATCCAAACTGTTCATGAGATCACACAGACGTTGACACGAAGTAAAAACACAAATATCAGCTTGATCTAAAACTTTTATAGCCCTCAAGAACTTTTCAACAGTGGACTTCAATTCACACCGTTTCCGGTGGTGTGGTCCGCTTGATCTTTGGATATGCTTAATATTTGGGTTAAAGCCGTAAATTTATATTTGGCCCACTGTAAATTCACGTATTTGAATCCTGACCGTGGTATCCACGTATTTGAATCCTGACCGTCCATTTTTTTTATTTTTTTTTAAAGCTTACTGTGGACTAATAGATGGTTTGGTCACTAACGAATGTCCATAGATTAGGTGACAAGTGTCCATAAGGCAGTGGCAGTGAAGATTGTGCGATTATATACCACATTAAATAGGGCCCATGATTTGGACGTTTTGGATTGATCCGCATGTTGGCTACGTATATAGAGGATAATAAATATTCCAAACTGTTTATAAGATGTAGTACTACCCTAACATTGAACGAGTGAATCTAGGAAATCTCAAAGAGGAATTTGAAACTTAAAAAATAAGTTGTTGGGTTAAGATGTGGCTTTTGAATTTTAGCTTTGTATGTATGCCTAGGATTTTACATACGGGTGTATATTGATCACTAGCTGACCTCACCTCAGCTTAGTCCTCGAGCCTGACTAGCCAGCTTGGCTCGGTTCGGTCAGCAACTCAGGCTAGTTTGAGCCAAAATCGAGCCGAGTTCACCTATGCAGCAATTTCACAAATACCTGGACTGCACCTTCAAAATCCCACTATATGTAAAACAGCAACAATGGTTTTACATGTATTTTATCAAACACCTTCTAAGCAACATAAAAATAAAGAAAAAAGGGTATTTGTTTCATATACATACCTTCTTTGCCACCAGCCACACTTCGTTGAGTCATTTCATCAAACACTTGGTGAGCAACATCAATATCAAAGTAACCAAGTCATCGAACTGGTTCGATCCGAGTTCGATTCGAACTGGGTTTGATCCGAGTCAAGTAGAGCTGGGGCCAGCTCGAACTCGGCTCGAACTCATTTTCGAGCAAAAAAAAATCAGTTCAACTCGGCTCGAACTCCGCTTCGAATCGAGTCGAGTCAAGCGAGTTAACCGAGCTAGCTCAATTCATGTACACCCTTAATTTTCCATGCGGCCGTCTACTTAAAAACAAATAATAATAATAATAATAATCACCCCCTTATTCTAAATACATTCATACGGCTGCTTTGGTAGCTCTGACTGGCAGCTTCTTAACAGATATCCTCAGTTATACCCTAAAACGATAGTCTTATCTCTAGTTAACCAGAATTTTCACTTATTTACCTGTTTGCACTAAAATTACTATTCTAGTTAGAATTTGGATCCTCCATTTGTCACAAACAGGAAATTTTTGTTTGTTACAATGTGATTGGGCCACATTATCATCACATTATGTATTTAATGCAGTTGTGATGACAATGTCCATAATGATGTGGACCAATCATAATATAGAAAAATAAAATAATTAAATTTATGGCAAATAAAGGATCAAGATCCTTTAGCTTATAGTTGATAAACAATAATTAGGGCAGGTGGAGTTGTTTATGCCTAACCTGACCGTGCCGGATCTTAAGGATTCTTATTGATAGCTTCCTAATAAGAATGACTTATGTGTTATATCCTACAATGATAGTCTTATCTATGGTCAACCATAAGTTTCACTTATTTATCTCTATGCAGGGTTTGTCAAAATGATGATCATGCCTATAATTAACAAACAATAACTAGGGTTGGTGAAGTTATTTATGCCTAATTCTAATTGTATCAGACTTGGCAAGTCAAATGATATTATGTGGCAATTAAATCTCATTAAGTGACAAATAAAAAATCTTATCGGATACCTTGATAGTCAAATGTGATTAGGATCTAAAAAGTCATGAGTAGTGTAAAAGGGGTAAGTCTAGTTGACTACTACCATAGTAGACGTGTTGTGTATCTCGCTCATGTGGTAGAGCCAATGATTTTCTATTATAGTTGTATGATTGAAAAATGGGTATCGACCGAAACACACTCCCTGTAAGTGACAAATTAGGGCGATGAACCATAATCTCACAAGTGGAAGTTGTAATGGCCGAAACCGCTTAAAGAACGGAGTAACAACAAATCACACCCCAAAATTTGAGCATCCGAGCAGTATTGCTATGACCCGAATCCCAAGATCATGATATTAATTTAATAAAATCCAATAGAACCTATATAGTTCCATCCATTCTAATAGATATACAAAGCCATCTAAAGGAAACATTATTAAAATAATTCTCATTAATGTCCTGTTTAATCCTCACTTCTTTCATAATTTTCTATTATATTGATATTCAAATTTAAACTAAACCTGGAGAACAAAATAAAATTAAAATCCAAACTAAACCTAATTAACATAAACTAGTAGTAGAGGAGCTTTCTCGAAATACTCCAACTTTGCATCTATAAAATTTTTAATGGGTGAGCATGACAGTCCAATAGAATCATATCATACCTTTGTATTGAGATTTGCAAATTTATTTAAGACACAAATCACAATGTATACATTAATTATAAATTATTTAATTAAGGAACATACAATGTAATTCTCATATAGTAATAAAACGACTAATGCAGTGCTCATGAATCAAAACTCAATAATATCAATTCTACTTGAAAATTTTGAGGAGTAATTTAAGACAGAGCACCCATGAATATATTTTTAAGACAACTCGAGGACAAAGTACCTGTGCAATCGATCTTTTATGAATAATCTAGGGCAGAACACTCATATTGTGAATCTTTTAGGGAGAATCCCAAGATAGAGCACTCATATTGTGGATCTTTTAGGGAGAATACCAAGGTAGAACACCCATGATATGGATCTTTTAGGAATCCCTAGGTATAGCATTTGTGAATATACTTTTATGGAAACTAAGGCATATCACTTATGCAATGAATCTTTTAGGGAGAATCCTAAGCAGATTATCTGTGAATATACTTTTAGAGAAACAAAGGCAAAACACCTATACAGTAGATCTTTTAGGAAGAATCCTAAGGCAGAGTACATGTTTAGTAGATCTTTTAGGGAGAATCCAAAGGTAGAGCACCTTAAATCTTTTAAAGATAAACCCAAGGTAGAGTAGAACTTGCATGGAATAGGATACCATAACACACCAAAGCTTGGCGAAGCTAAAGAATGATGGTTATATCCTAAATGGAATGATTATGACCAAATAAAATTTTCACCTTTTAAATATAATTGTCTACTTAAACTAATATGCAAATTAAATTATATATGGTAATTAACTCTAAGGCTTCTTGGCCTATAGATGGTCCAAGAATTAACTAGTTTATAAATGATAGTGTACATGTGTGTGTGGGATGTGCTATCTATCAACTCCTAGCATTCATCTAATCATGCATACATATAATTAAACATTCATCACATAAGTATAATAAACAAGTGCGTAAAGGTAATTCCAAACACAAGCACGTATATTGATTTGGTTTCCCTGCTCTACTCCTGGCGGACGCACTCAACCCATAAGTATACCAGATTTCAATATCGGGATTTTTACATCAGTTCGCCTCTAACCTTTACAATCCTACACAAGGATCGGCTCTCGCAAGAGACTCTATGCAATTTTATATAGGCTTGCCATGAACCTCGGTCGTACACAAGAATCTACTGATATACACTCTCGTCGGAGGTTCCTGCAAGAAACTTTAGTTGGTTTTCTATCGACTAACCAACAACTTCGGTCCTAATTCAAGGACTTACATTTGCTCCTGCTGGAGGCTCCCTCGGAGACTAACACGTATATACCCGTATCCGATGGCTTACACAAAAACTTGGATTTAGGTCCTACACAAGAACCAATGTCTTAAACAAGAATCTAATTGAGTTTGGCAATTCAAACTCTTACACTCAAGATTAATAGCAAAATATATAAAGCCAGACTTGTTGCCAAGGGTTTTAACCAACGTGAAGGTATTGATTTTAAAAAGACATTCTCACTAGTATTTAAGAAAGACTCATTCATGATCATAATAGCTCTTGTGGCTCATACAGATTTGGAGCTACTTCAGATAGATAATAAAGACTGTATTTGTCAATGGAGATCTAAACGGGAACGTATATATGTTGCAACTTAAAGGTTCTATAACCGATGACTTAAAAGATATGGTTTGTAAACTAAAGAAATTTATTTATGGGTTGAAACAGGAAACACGACAGTGGTACCTAAAGTTTCATTAAGTGATTTTCTCATATAGTTTTGTAGAAAACACTGCAAACGAGTGTATCTACATTAAAATCAGTGGGAGTAAGTTCGTCATATTAGTTTTGTATATTAATGACATTTTGTTGGCCAATAGTGACGCAAGAATGTTGAGCGATACCAAGAAATTCATATCTCGAAGGTTTGAGATGAAGGGTCTTGGTGATGCCTTTTATGTAATCGGCATTGAGATACGCCGTGATAAATTACACGGATTGCTTAGCCTATTACAGAGAACCTATCTTAATAGGCTACTCGAATTGTATGTCATGCAAAACTGTGTTCCTGGACAATCACCCATTGTAAATGGTAATAAATTCGACTAGTTCTAGTATCTTAAGAATGATTTGGAAAAGAATCGGATGAAGGATGTTCTATATGCGTCGGTAGTATGGAGCATCATGTATGCTCAAGTCTGCATGTGATAAGATGTTGCATTTATCATTGAAATGTTGGGCAAGTATTTGTCTAATCCGAGAATGCAGTATTGGATAACTACAAAGAATGTGTTACGGTATCTAAAAAGAACAAAGGACTTCGAACTCACATACAGAAGGTCTGATCATTTAGAGTTGGTTGGATACTCAGACATAGATTACGTTGGTTGCGTTAATACAAAAAAGTCCACCTCAGGCTACATCTTCATGATGGTTGGTGGGGTTGTATTTTGGAAAAATGTGAAATGGTCAACCATAGCTTCATCCGCCATGAAAGCTGAGTTCATAGCTTGTCATGAAGCATCAAATCATGCATTATGGTCACAATGTTTTTTCTCATGCTTATGGATATTGGAGTATATCTTGAAACCATTGAGAATAATTTATGATAACTTAGTTGCAGTTTCCTTATCTAGCAACAACAAGCATTCATCAAGGTCGAAGTATATCAACATTAAGTATTTAATTATGATGGAAAGAGTTCAAAATCATCTAGCGTCTGTGGAGTTCTTTCGCACTAAGTAGATGATTGTGAATCCACTCACTAAAGGGCTCCCTATCACGTCATTTAAAGAGCATGTAATATGCATGAGAATCATTGATCCCATAATTGTATTCAGTTAGTGGGAGTTGAGCGCATTTTATTTTCTTAGACATTGAAAAGAACTCATTGATAAAGTTTTGATGATGCTAATATAAAATTAATTTTTGCTTCTCTCTATACATGCACAATTTATTTTGAGTAAGTAGAACTAAAGTCATGTCTCGTTAGAAACATTTGAAAGCTCCAGGATCTCTTAAGGATAGACACATATCATCACACTACATGTATAATCCTTATAGCACACTTTCTAGTTATTGATTTATGTCGTTAAGACTCATAGTATTTGTGACCGTGCTTACTCTTACTTCTCTAATATTAATATGTTGTGATGGCTATTGCGATCCGATACTAACGGTCTTGATGGACCAGATTGTAATAGCGTTATCCGTATTATCCAACAATTATATTAATTAACAATTTGGATATTTTCTTCAAAATTAAAATACGTTTTCAAAATATTTTTAAAGATAAATCATTGACATTGATCAATGTGGCCTAAGTGAGAGAATGTAAGAATTCTATATGGTGGCCTTATTGATCATCAACCTGGATTGGCTTAAGGGTTGGATAGTGTGATTGAGAGTATTAGTGGACCCCACTTAATTGTGATTCATCTAAAATCATGTAAGGGGTGGTGCACTACAACTGTGTCACATGCACAATGTTCTAGTTGGACTAGGATTAAATTTTTCGTGTGGAGCCTTAGGGAGATATTTCAATGGGTTTCAAACTCCTCACCCCTATAAACTATATAAACAGGGCTAGGACCCTAAGTCTACATACGACAGAAGCTATTTCCCATCCCAGTGCTTCTCTAAAGGGTGTAAGGTAAGGAAGACTACGACATCAAGCATACAACGATGGTGTCCCAATCAGGTACGCCACTAATTTAGTTATCAGATCTCCATACTCGATGCACATCATGGTCCTTTGCAATTCCACATATTATAGTTTACATCCTGAAGCTTCAAATTGAAGGTTTAGGGTCATTTTCCTAGTGGGTTTCGTAATAAGAAGCCTTTGGACGTTCTTCACACTCGATCTCTAAAGCTAGTATGAAACATGGATACGTCTTCGAATTTTGACTCATTGCACAACAAGAAATATGAATGGATGGTCCATATTACAGGAGAATTCTCCACTTAGATTTGGTATAAGTCCTCTAGTAAGGAGAAACAAAAATTTCTGTTTTGAAAATGGGTTTGCGCACAGGAGTTTCGAACTAGGTCAAGTTTTGGGTCACGAATGTAGGCTGTTGTGAGGACCAGGTGGGGTCCACCATGATGTTTGATGAGAAATCCATACCATCTATAAATTTCTATAGATCATGTTTGGATGTGGGGCTAAAGATGAGGTAGATCAGATGATCAGGTGGGTCACACGACTCGATTCATGGTGGGAAATGCCTACCATAGAAAACTGCCTTGGAGTCTAACGTTGATGAACGACTTGGATCAATTAGTGGGTACCACTATGATGAACAATCTGCAACAGAGATGGGTGCGAGGTTGTGGCTCTGTAAATAGAAAGAAATAAGAAACACAAAATGAGTCCTGGCTCCCTATGCACATAGCAACACTGACTTCTTTCTTCTTTTTTTATAAAAGTTTTATGGGCCCCATTCATAGTATTTATAGGACATCTGAACCATCCATCCAGTCTATCTGACCGAATTAGGACATGGGTCCAAAAATGAGATGGATTCAAAATCTAAATGGACTATGCAAATCTAATAAAATAGGATTAATGTATATCACTAAAATTTCCTAAGATCACATGTGATGGCCAAACAGTAGATCTGATATATCTGGGTATTAATGACTAGATGATTTAGATTTTCAAAGTAGATGGCTTACATCGCCTTAGCATGTAATATGATTCCTTGGTTTTCAAAGTGGATGGTTCAGAGGGAATCATTGTCTATTTTTTAGTGATGTAATAGTCAAAATAGTGAACGGGCTTACTAATAGGTCTACAAGGGGTATTTTAAACGGTTTGGATCGAAGATAAATTAATGAAAAAGCTAGGTGGGATTGAAATGTATGAAAGGATGTATACATACATGTACTCGTGGTGGAATAATTATATATTGAATCTAATGGTAGTTTACTCTTACATTTGGGTAACAACTAAGATTATGTGGATGGATGTGATGATCTCGATGTCAATTTTCTATAATCGGGCGATCCAAGAGCGAAATTGACGATCATATGTTTTATTCAGGTGATGGTTAGCTCTTTCAATAATGAATTTGATGATTGGGCACGAGTGTTAGAATATATGAGAGTTCGAAGCTAGTAGTGACATGTATGTGAGAGTAAGGGTGCGCATCTATGAGCCTTTTCTCGTAGTTTGAAGTTTTTTTTTTTTTTTTTTTAAATGAAATTTTACCCTAAATTATACACGTGGACAAGCACTCATATATATACTTGTGCGCAAAATTTATGGGTCATTACACAACAGTGTCAAGTTGGTTGAGTTTCATAACGCACCACACACATTTGTGTAGAGAGAGATATAATCATTATGAGAAGAGCTGTTATCCACGCAACAAGAGTAAAATGTATGTGAACAAATGCCCGACCCACGAAAAATTACCCGCACACATGGCGTTGCATGATAAGTCATAACTATTTTCAAGCCTAAATAATTATTCTCACATCAACAAACGTGAGAAGTGGCTACGAAGATCTCTCTCCAACTACTACCTTAAAACTCTAGAAATAGGAGAAAGATTAAAGTGATCTAGGCCTTGGCCAACCCATTAAAAATCAACTCTACATTTATCTTATCTTTGTATCATAGATTAGGAGTAGTGTAATCCAACCCGTCTACAGTGCTATGCTAGATTGGCTTTAGGATATGAACAATGTAATCCAGTCAATCTACGCAGATACACTTAATTAACCTAGTTCTGGAGTAATTTAATTCCCTTCCATCTAAGTTTCTTAACCTTTAGAGAATGAAGTAGAATATGTTCGATGTGAAATATAATGTGAGACTTAAATTATTTGGTCCTTTATCGACCTACAATATTACTATAGCCAGCGGATAAGTTGGGATAGATTGATCAATGGGTCATTATACATCGTGTGATATTGTGCGTATGGTGAGTTTCTACCATAAGACATTGTCCACACACACACACATAGGTGTATGCATGTGTACAGATTGATTGAATGTAGGAAGTTAAATTAGATTTAACTGTCTTGTATTAGCTTGTACTCTTATACTTATTACACTTATTTTTGAACTTGAGAGGACATATGGTCATAATAAAACATTTAATTAATTGTTTTGGTTCACTAATATATGAGACAAAAAATTTATTTGGTTCTAATCATGCCCTTCTAAGACACAACCTTCATTATGTAGCTTTGCATAGCTTCTGTTATGAGAAGATCCGAGCCCCTCATAATTCCGAGGCACCGCGGCATATTAATCCGATCGGAGGGATAACCGACTGCTCTGCCCAGATCATTAGAACGGACGAAATTCAACGAAGGCCTGTATCTCCTGCCGGTTGGAAACCTACCTACGGGATGGTCCGAGCCGACTGTATACTCCGAGGCGGAGGCGGACACTCCTTGAGCTGAACTTAAGAACTGTCATAAGAGGACATGGGCGGTAATATCGCTCACAGATACGCACGATGCGCGTATCATGTTACGTGATCCTTGGATTGCATACGGTATCTCCACGATCCGAAAATCTCCCTGATTGAGAGAGTCGTGTCGTGATTATCGGATCCAGACCATTCAATGGCTGAGTATAAATACATGAGGACGCCATTGCTACAGGTATGCAACATCTTGCACTCTCCCTCTACCCTTCAACTTAGACCCTGATTCCCTTGACCTAACTTAGGCATCGGAGGGTCCCCCGGCCTAGCCAGGGTCTCCTTTGCTCACCTTTTGTGCAGGACCAGGGTCCATCCGAGGAGTGGAGGGTGTTCCAGATTTTAACATTAACATTTTTTGGCGCCGTCTATGGGAATCTGATATAAAAAAGTCAGGTTCCTATTCTCGAGTATGATGGCGAGAGGAAAGAAGAAAACAGTAGTTGCGGAACCAGAGCAAAATGAACAAACTCGTTCCTCATCACTACTTCATGCAGAATCGGCCCCGGGACCTTACCAGCGTTCGCGCAACCGGGCAAGCAAGTATCGAGCCATGCAGGGCGAGATACAAGCCTTACGTGATGAAGTGAACAGGATGAAGCAGCAACAGGAGCCGCAGTTACGTCTGGCTCAAGAAGATCTTGTCCCCGAACCAGTCGGCCCGGTCGTGGAAGCCCATTCCGTGTCGAGGAGTGTGAGGCCTGAGGCATCCCAGCATCCTTAGGTGCTCATATCGAGACATCATCCTCTTCCGACCCAAATCTGACCCTCGGCTTGGAACACCGCAACGCGAGCTCCGACTAATGCCTCGGTTACTTCAGCCCTGGCACCAACGGATCTCCGTCATCGGTTGGAACGAAGGAGGGGGAGGAGAAGTCCAGAGAAAGAAAACGCTCAAGAGATTGTGGCAGAAAATAAAGATTCATGGGAGAAGCGGTTCGAGGAGCTCAATAACAAGTTCTTAACTCTGGAGAAAAAACAGCAACCAACGTTAGTTCCCACCGCCGTCCAGGCAATGATGGAAGAGATCGAACCTCCCTTCACCTCGAAAATCATGAACGAGGTGATGCCTCAGAGGTTCCGGATACCTCCTGTCATTCAATATTTTGGATTTGGGGACCCATTCGAGCACGTAGAAGCCTACTGCTCCTGGATGCAGATCCAGACAGCGACGGATGCAATGATGTGCCGAGGGTTCTCGATTACACTAACGGGATCAGCTCGGAGTTGGTACCGGTAACTCAAACCAAACTCCATCAGCTCCTTCGCAGAGTTGAGCCGACTATTCCTAACCCAGTTCATCAGCGGTAAGAGAAGTCGAAAGCCCAATACTCACCTGCTTACTATCAAGCAGGGGCCGAAGGAGTCGCTGAAAGATTACATCGCTCGCTTCAACGAGGAAGCGTTACTAGTAGAAGATTATGATGACAAAATGGCCCTCGTCGCTATGTTCAGTGGCTTGAAAGAAGGTAAATTCACCTTCTCCATAGGGAAGAATCCACCAAAGACACTGACTGAACTTGTGGCCAGAGCATAGAAGTATACCAACGCGGAGGAATTCACCAATGCCCGTAAAAGTGTCCAAGTGACCGAGCCGAATGGTAAGGGGAAGAGGCCCAGGAATGAGGAATCTCATATGTCTAACAAAGGGACCGATGAACGTACCTCTCGCGATCACCGCCCGAGCAGGAGACTAGAGGGAAAATTCCATTCTTACACCCCCCTTAACACATCCGCCGAACAAATCCTACTGGACATCCGAGGAGAGAAGTTATTGAACTGGCCCGCATGAGAGCCGATCTGGACCATCGAGACAAATGTAAGTACTGCCGCTTCCATCGTGACCACGGCCACAACACGGATGATTGTGTTGACCTTAAGAATGAGATTGAAGCTCTCATTCGGAAAGGGTACCTGCGTCGATACACAAAGGAAGGAAAAGCCCCTTGGAGAGAGGAAAGGGAGCGGAAGCAGCAAAATAACACTGCGGAGGAGCCCGTCGAAATCCGCACTATCTTCGTGGGTTCGTCTGGCGGGGGTGATTCGAATAGGGCGCGAAAGGCTCACTCCCGGAAGTCCGAGCCAGAACACTACGTCCATTTGGCCGAACGGCCCAGTAAGGAACTTTGAGTCAGTCCGTGCACTTTGACTTTCACGGAACAAGATGCGCGCGAGATTCAGCACCCGCACGATGACGCTTTAGTAGTCACCATGACTATAGCGAATCGCAAAGTATACCGTATCTTAATCGACACCGAGAGTTCGGCTGATGTACTCTACTCTGAGGCTTTTGAAAGAATGGAGATTCCGTGGTCTCATCTCAGACCTGTGCAGACCCCTTTGCACGACTTTGCTGGAGAGGGTGATTTTCGAAGGAGCTATTTCCCTCCCAGTAACTGTGGGAGAAGGACAGCATCAAGTCACACTTATGGTGGACTTCTTAGTTGTTAATGTGTCATCTGTACACAACGTTATCCTGGGTAGACCTTCTCTCAATACAATGAGAGCGGTCATTTCTACTTACCACCTGATGATGAAATTCCCCACTGAAGGCGGGATAGGCTACCTCCGAGGTGACCAGCGAGAAGCTTAGAGATGTTATGCGGTGGCGGTAAAGAAGGGGTCAGTTAAGCAGGCGCTTTTCATCAACGTCTTAGACCCCAGAGGGTCTGTGGAGTGCTCGTCCGTAGAAGACCTAGAGAAAGTGTCGCTTGATGAAGTTGATCCAAGTAGAACTGTTCAACTCGGGACTTCACTGAATCCTGAACAACAGCACGAAGTCCTAACGTTCCTACGACAGCACAGAGACGTCTTTGCATGGTCTCACCAAGATATGCCCAGAATTTTTTCGGAAGTCATTGTCCATAGGCTAAATGTGGATTCAAATCATAAGCCCATCAAGCAGAAAAGAAGGTCGTTCGATGTCGAGCGGTATGAGGCAATAGCTGACGAGGTCTCCGTCCTGCTCAACACAGGATTTATAGAAGAAGTGCATTATCTCGATTGGATCGCAAATGTAGTCATCGTAAAGAAAGCCAACGAAAAATGGCGGGTCTGCGTAGATTACTCGGATCTGAACAAAGCTTGTCCGAAAGACAGTTTCTCACTACCTCGGATCGATCAGCTGGTGGACAGCACAGCGGGGCATGAGTTGCTCTCTTTCCTGGATGCCTATTCAGGATATAATCATATCGCGATGCATCCCCCAGATAGGCAGAAGACTACCTTTGTCACAAACAAGGGACTCTACTGTTACCGGGTCATGTCATTTGGCCTGAAAAACACTGGGGCTACGTATTAAAGGCTAGTAAACCAGATGTTCTCCAAACAGATCGGACATACAATGGAAGTATATGTCGATGACATGCTAGTAAAAAGTATCAAAGCCGCCGATCATCTGATGGATCTTGGAGAAACGTTTGTCGTCCTCCGAGAATACCAGATGAAGCTGAATCCAACAAAGTGCGTTTTCTGAGTCGGCTTGGGAAAATTCCTCGGCTTTCAAGTCAGTCAAAGGGGTATTAAGGCGAACCCAGATAAAATCAAGGCGCTCCTCGACATGAGTTCGCCTCGAACCGTCAAGGATATACAATGCCTTACGGGTCGAGTCGCAGTACTCGGAAGTTTCATTTCCAGAGTGACGGATAAGTGCCTCCCCTTCTTCCAGCAATTGAAGGGTCATAAGAAGGCGGAATAGACGCCGGAGTGCGAACAAGCCTTCCAACAGTTGAAACAATACTTGGGTTCACCCCCTCTACTGTCCAAACCTGAAGAAGGCGAGCCCCTATTCCTCTACCTCGCAGTCTCAGCCTCGGCCGTCAGCTCGGCTCTGATTAGGGAGGTTGGAGGCAAGCAACACCCTATTTATTACATGAGTAAAGCTTTGGTGTCGGCAGAAACAAGATACTCACCCCTGGAAAGGCTGGCACTTAGCCTCGTTATTTCAGCTCGGAGGTTACGCTCATACTTCCAAGCTCACTCGGTAATTGTGTTAACCGATTCTCCTCTCAGGAAAGTTCTCCAGAGGCCCGAGGTGTCAGGTCAGGTAACTAAGTGGGTCATCGAGCTCGGTGAGTTCGATATTCAGTTTCGTCTGAGGACGACAATCAAAGGGCAGGCCGTAGCCGACTTCATCGCCGAATTCACTCCGAGCACCGAAAAGATCGGTGCCGAAGTCGAAGTAAGTTTTTTCGCTCCTCCGAGCAATCAAAAAGCAATATCAGATCAAGGATGGGTTCTCTATGTGGACGGGTCATCCAATGTCAAAGAGGTCGGGGTCGGGATCGTCTTGACCGCACCCGACTCCACAACCGTTCAATACGCAATCAGATTGGGATTCAGAGCCTCAAACAATGAGGTGGAATATGAAGCTTTGTTAGCCGGACTCAGACTGGCAGCAAGTTTGGGCGTTCAGTCTCTTCGAGTCCGATGCGACTCTCAGCTGGTAGTAAATCACATCTCTGTCGAGTACGAAGCTAAGGAAACAAGGATGATGGCCTATCTTGATGAGGCGAGGAAATTGATCGAGAAATTTCGGAACTGCACGATCCATCAAATCCAAAGGGCAGAAAATTCATGGGCCAACGCCCTAGCGCGACTCGCCTCAGCTGAGGAGGGGAAGATCCCACGAATCATCCCTGTCGAATTTCTGGAACAACCAAGCATCAGCAAAAAAGAGAAAGAAGTCAACCCAGTTCGAGAGTCCGAGCTAGATGGATCCGATCCTTAATTATCTCGTGACAGGAGAGGTTCCCTCAGACAGGCTGAAAGTCAGGCGGCTCAGAGTCCGAGCAGCTCGATACATCGTCCTATATGGTATCTTGTACAAGAAGGGACATTCCCAGCCCTACCTCAGGTGTCTCCGAGCCGATGAGGCGGAATACATAATGCGAGAGATTCACGAAGAAATCTGCGAAAATCATTCCGGCAGTCGGGCCTTGGCCCTGAAGATACTCAGACAAGGGTACTTCTGGCCTACTATTAAGGAGGATTCCAAAGATTACGTCCGGAAATGTGATAAATGCCAGCAATTTTCGGTCGTGCCGAGGCAACCGGCAGAAGAAATGACCCCTATGAGCGGAGCTTGGCCATTCACTCAATGAGGAATCGATATTATCGGCCCTCTACCCATGGGGAAAGGACAAGTCAAATTCGCCATTGTCGTTGTGGATTATTTTACCAAATGGGCTGAGGCCGAGCCGGTCGCCAAAATTACAGAGCAGAAGGTGATCGACTTCGTCTAGAAAAACATCATCTTTCGGTTCGGGATTTCGCGAACCATTATATCAGACAATGGCCGACAGTTCGACAACGACAATTTCGAAACATGTACCGAGGACTCGGCATCACGAATGCATACTCTTCTCCCCGACATCCCCAGTCGAACGGACAAGTAGAGGCAGTCAACAAAGTTATCAAACATCATCTCAGGATAAAACTGGAAAATGCAAAAGGCAGTTGGGCAGAAGAACTTCCGTTTGTTCTTTGGGCCTATAGGACCACAGCTTAGTCCTCAACAGGAGAAACTCCATTCTCGCTCTCCTACGGTTCGGAGGCAATGGTGTCAGTGGAGATTGGTCTTCCTACGACCCGAGTCGGGAGCTTCCAAGAAAAACAGAATTCCGAGCAGATTGCCGCAAACTTAGATTTGCTTGAAGAAACTAGAGATATCTCAAAGCTCAGGGTCACTGCTCGGCATCAACAAGTGGCACGGTTCTACAATTTGAAAGTCAAGGCTAGGCGATTCCGACCAGAGGACTTAGTCCATCGTCGAGTGTTTTAGAATACCGCCGAGCCGGGGGTTGGTACACTCGGACCAAACTGGGAAGGGACTTATCGGATCGTTCGATCAACCAAACCAGGCTCATACCACCTAGAAGACTTCGAAGGTCGCCAGCTCCCCCATCCCTGGAATGCCGAGCATCTGAAAGTTTATTATCCATGACGGGAAAGCCTCTAAGGCTCTCAATAAATGTACGACTCCGAGCGACGGGCCTTTAAGGCTCTTAATAAAATTCGCCTCTTCTCATCCACATGAACGAATTCTCGACTAAGGAAAAGTTACCTCCCATATGCAAGGGCGGACTCAACGGATTAATCCCTTAAAAAGGGGTCAATACGTTATCCCACAGAAATTCTACACAGTATCCCCTAAACTAGGGGAAAAGCCTAAGCGCTGACTCGACTCCCTTAACATAGGGGTCGGTTCACGAATTAACGGATAGAACGAAAGGGTCTCGCCAATAGTGGGATGAGCTGACCCCCTGGGGGCTCAGACTCAATAAACAAGCCATAAAAGCTCAATAATAAGATGTTGGGAAAAATCAGCTCGCTGAAAGGTAAGGTTAGCTCAGGCTACGCTGCAAACGAAATTAACCTCCCATTTTGACAATCAAATAGTCTTCAATCAGCATCCAATAAGAAATCAACTATGGATTAACATATTATATATATATATTATATATATATATATATATATATATATATATATATATATATATATATCATCCATACGCCCTCCAGAGGGTCAAAAATCATCATCCACGGACCTCCATTAGAAGATCATGAAGTAACCTAGAAGGATCTTAACCAGTTCAAAAAAAAAAAGAGGAGAGAGGAAGGATATATCTGCACTATGTAAGGGGCGGAGGAGCTTGAGTGTCTGGGGCTTGATCCAGGCGGACTTCATCTACGGGCGACCCGTCAGCTTCTTCAAGTAGTATTGAGTCGAGGTTAAGGTCCAGGTATAAACCCAGGACCGCCTCAACGCAATCGTCATAGCCACGGTAATAGAACTTGGCCGCCTCAGCATCCCTCTCCTTAAACGTTTTGAAAGCTTCTACCACTGCGACTACCGCCTCAGCAACCGCCTCAGCAAGAGAAGCTTTGTCATCAGCCTGTTGGGCTTCCCTCGCTTGTACGACAGCTCGGGCCTGTTCTTCCGCCGCCTCTGCCTTAACCCACTCCAAGGTCCCGCTTAGTCGAGCGTTCTCATGGGCCAGCGAGTCCGCATGAGCTCTAGCCCGAGTCAGCTCGGCGGCAGCAGTGTCACAGCGAGCTCTGAAGTCCTCCACCATCCCTTACAACTACAATTCCTTGGCTTCGAGGCCAGTAACAGTCTCCTGCAGATAAAGTTCCCTGGCCTTCCCATCCTCAACTCGCTGACGCAGTTCACCCTACTCCTGTCGGAAGAGAGTCTCCTCATCCCGCAGGACTCCCACCTCAGTTCGAAGTGCCTCCACTTCAGCGTCAATCTTTCGGCGCTCACGCACTCTCTCCCAGGCCAAGAAGATCCTTGGAACAGATTAAGTAATGACAAAGCAAGGAAATAAGAAGGACGCATGATAACAGAGAGCAGATGATATAGAGACTGAAAAATACCTTGTAAAAAACTGTTGCCAAATCTCTCAAGAAAGTGTCGTCCGGCTTGGAAAGGAGATCGGCAATCTCTTCTTCTGGGGCGTGTTTTGCCGCCCACTGAGCCAAACAGGACATGTGAAAATTCGGTTCATACCTCGTCCCGCTTGTCCCCACATGCGTCGAGCCTCCTTCCTCTGCTGCCCCAGTCCGGCTGTCGGCGGAGGCCTGGGCCTCGACCCCAAGATCGTCCCCACCTCGGGAGGAGTACTCATGGCGTCAGCCATCCGAACGGCCTCCTCCCACTCAGACGACGAAGGGATCGCAATGCAAGGGGCTGATGGGTGGATTCCGCCGACGGAGGGAGCGACGTTGGGTGGGAAGGAAGTTGCGACCGCTGGGGCGGGAGCAATGAGTGTTGAAGCTTGAGCCACAGCGGGCGCGGCAATTAGGGCCAACACGACCGGAGCAGGGGCTGCGGTCACGACCGCGGCTGTAGTCGCAGTCATAGTTGCGACCGTAGTTGCAGCCGTGGGCTCAGCTGTAACTGGAGTCAAAGCCGCAGTACCCGGACCCGAAGGACCTTCTTCACGAGGAGTTATTCGCCTTCTCTGAACAGTTGTCTTCATCCGAGTCACGGGCTTCAACAACTCCTCTGCTGTCAGAGTGACCCTCTTCTTCCGAGAACTGGACGCCTCGGCCATGCCTGCATAAAAAACAGAAGAACTAGACTTGCTTGCGTAGCCAATGAATTGTCGAAGCAACAGGAGAACTTACTGAAAGACGTCGAAAGAGGTTGAGATGTGCACAGCCCTGACCAATGAAGGTTGGTGGCAATGATCAGATCCGACCAGGAGCAAAGCTCTCCCGATCGTGCTCTAGCCTTAGCAACGCGGTTCTTCTGAGCCGAGTCAAGGAGAGGTGTACCCCTTGGAAAATCTATAAAGAGAATAAGGGTTCCAGTCCAGCCAAAGTAATAAAGGAAAATAGAAAGACGAAGGGAATTAATTGGTCCACCTGGTTTTGTAAATCGAGTCGGAACCCGAATCGACAGAGTCCCGACTTCGGCCATAGGCGCCTCTCATTCTTCCGCAGCCTAGAACCACTTATTCTTCCAATCTTTGTTGGAGGACGGAAGATTCATAACCAGCCCCGACCCCTTGCTGCCTCGGGTCACAAAGTAGTACCATGGTTCATTGCTGTCATGCTTGACCAGATACAGGCTCATCAACTCCGCTGAGATAAGCTCTGAATTCCCAACTTGCCTCTAGATGATGAAGGCTGAAATAAGCACCCTCCAAGCATTGGGGGTCAATTGCCCGGGAGCCAAGCCCAGGTAGGCCGTCATAGTCCGAATGAAAGGGTGTAAAGGAAGTCGAACCCCACATTACAGTGCGCAAAGAAAAATAGCGACTTCTCCCTCAGCAGGCACACCAGCGGTTTCGAGGGGCCCGGGGGCTCTAATCTGCATGGAGGCTAGGATTTGAAACTCTGTGCAGATCCACTCTATTTGAGACTCCGACAGTACAGAGCCTCCAGGGACTGCCTCCGAGGCCCTCCCGCTCGCTAGCATCTCAGCGGCCTCCATGGTTGTGGTATGGGGGACTCAAACAGATTTCTTTCTACCAACTCCGCGAGTCTGAGCACCAGTTGCCTTCCGCTTCTGAGGCAGAGGATGTAAAGGTACAGCTTCAAAGGGACCTTCAGAGGCCCCTCCCCCGTTGCCGGAACTCTCTGACTCGGGGTTATCACCGTAGTCCCGCACGGTCTCCAGGTCAGACGATAATTAAAGAAAAGGAGGAAATGCAAAGAGGCACAAGGAGACTCACCGGACGTTCACCGGGAATCGCCTAACAGAAAATCCTGAATAGCCGAAAATCGCCTTCTCCAGTATCCGCTCAAACAAAGCCAACAGAAATAGATTGAAATCTTCGAATGAGGGTTTATATAGACCTCACTGAATCTTCGCATTAATGACCAGTAATCATGACCGCTATCGAATCGTCATGAGCCGACCCCGAAGCTGACATGGCTCCATCCCATTGGCTCGAAGTCTGTTGGGCAGTACACCCCTGATATCAAGCGGCGAGCTTTGGATAAACGAAACGACGTCTAAATAAGGAAAAGTTCCGTCCGAGGCACTACCCCGGGTGCACGTGGCAATAGTCCATAAGCGGACGACGATTCGAAATCTTAACCACCGCCACGCGTCCGCTGCACATAGACCCGTAGGTGGGAAACTTTCGAAATGAAATCTGGCATACTTGAGAGCGGGCAAAACACTTGATCTCCAGTATACTTACTCTCCGAGCCCTTAGTAGACCTCAAAGAGTAGGGAGCTTCTGTTATGGGAAGATCCGAGCCCCTCATAATTCCGAGGCACTGCGGCATATTAATCCGATCGGAGGGATAACCGACTGCTTGGCCCAGATCATTAGAACGGACAAAGTTCAACGGAGGCCTGTATCTCCTGCTGGTCAGAAACCTACCTACGGGATGGTCCGAGCCGACTGTATACTCCGAGGCGGAGGCGGACGCTCCTTGAGCTGAACATAGGAACTGCTATAAGAGGACATGGGCGATAATGTCGCTCGCAGATACGCAAGATGCACGTATCGTGTTATGTGATCCTTGGATTGCATACGGTATCTCCACGATCCGAAAATCTCCCTGATTGAGGGAGTCGTGTCATGATTATCGGATCCAGACCATTCAATGGCTGGGTATAAATACACGAGAATGCCATTGCTACAAGTATGCAACATCTTGCACTCTCCCTTTACCCTTCAACTTAGACCCCGATTCCCTTGACCTGACTTAGGCATCGGAGGGTCCCCCGGCCTAGCCAGGGTCTCCTTTGCTCACCTTTTGTGCAGGACCAGGGTCCATCCGAGGAGTGGAGGGTGTTCCAGATTTTGACATCAACAACTTCTATAGCGCAACCATCATAATACCATTACACCATGTGTGAATTTTCAAGTTTTTTAGGCACAAATGAATACATATAATATAATAATTTTTAATAGTTGTATTTTTTATACATAAACCATCCATAATAGGGCCCTTTGCGTACACAAAGCTAATTTTGCACATCATCCAACCATGCGTCATGTAGGGCCCGTTTGGATAATAAGTTGCTTAAGATAAGCTAATTATTCCACAGGTACCTTATCTTAGTTTCTACTTATTAAGAAGATAAGTATGTTTAGCAAACAACATAGTTACCACATTCTCATCTCTTTCGTCTCTCCCAATGCCTCTCTTAGGAACTCATGAAAAATAGGATTAAAAAAAAAAAGAAAAACCTAAAGCGATTAAGTACTTTTAAGTAAAAAAGTTACTTAAAACTTATCATAAACCAAACTTAATTATTTGAAATAAGTCACTTATCTATTGTTGTAAGTATAAAAAGTAACTTATTTGGTGGTATTCAAATGGGCCCATAGAATGATGGCTCTACCATATTCTGGTTATAATAGCTCCACTCTATCAACTCTCTCTCATATAAAAGAGTAATTACATTAGGCTTCATTGGAGGACATGATCACATGTGTATAAATTTAATGTGCATGTATATTCAATTAGAATTCATCATCAAGTGAGCCAAATATATAATAGGAATCAAAAGTTTATTGGTTGTAACCCCCAATCGCAGAAAGTTCATGTGGTTAGAAGCTAAGTGAGGCCCATCATGATGTTCGTGAGAAATCCACCTCGTCCATCTTTTTACCAGCTCATGTTAGGACATGAGCTTAAAATTAAGGTGGATCCAAAACTCAAGTGGGTTCGACGATAGGAAACAATGGGGATTGAACATCCACTATTGAAAAATTAGTGGGGCCATAGACATTTTGGATCAGGCTAATATTCGTGTTTTCAGTTCATCCCAATGGGAATGACCTTTGGGCTTGTTTGACAGCTTGGATTTGGAATACATTTGTAACACCCCGGTTCTCGAAACTCGAGTACACTACTCAGTTTTCAAAAACTCAAGTGTTAACCTTTAACGGGGGCTCAAATTTCACATATATTTTTTTTCTTTATTAGAGCTAACAATTTTAGCGGAATAGAAACAAATCAAGTATAAGAGGGAATTCAAATATACATAACCAAATATTCAAATGGCTCCTAAAAACTTATACAAACCAATGTCTTAAGTTTTAATAATACATGATAGTATAACTTAAATGTAAATGAAATCAATAATAGGGAGTCGCAAGATCGTTTGGCTTCTCCTATTCCACCTGAACACCAGCATGAGCACCCTCTACGTCTCCTGCACACTAGTTACAGTTTGATAGCGTCAATGACTATCCTAGTGAGGTATAACCCCTAAGATTTATCGTATCATCAAGATAATTAAGCATAGTTATCAGGAACAGTGTATAACAAATATTTCACAATTATAGTAATCAAATAAGGTTCATCAGATACGCATTCATTAAATAAATTCTATAAAGACAATCGTGTTTAAATGCATGGATGCATGCACATGCACACAGACTTGAGAATGTATATCCAGTTGGCAAAAAGTCACCCAATGAGAACTAACCATTTAGAAAAGTACTCAAAGGTACGCTCTAAGGAGGACTAGTTACCCGAAAAAGACCATGCAATGAGGACACCCAAGGTGAACTAGTCTTCCGAAAAAGTACTTGAAGGTACGCCCTAAGAAGGACTAGGCATCCGAAAAAGCCCATGCAACAAGGACAACCCATAACGGTTCGAATACAGACAACAATAACTTAGGATCACTCTTTAAAATACTCTTTGGTATAGCCCATAGTGATCTAAGAAAATCTCCGTGTCTTACATCGACCACGCGGTAAAATCTGTATGCCATGAAAATGCATGACTAGCCGAATCATTATTATTCTAATTTCAAACAAGCATTTTAAGGAAGCTCAAAGGTTACTATGAGGGCTCATCACCCAGCATGGGCCGACAGCTCGGGCATAGTATCCGATACCACCATCCCCGGCTCATGAGACTAATTAAATAAGATGTTTAAAGGTAACGCCTTCAACTAGTGGCTAATCATAATTTGACAAGTGGAATGTATCACGCAGAGTTATACGAAAATAATCCATAAAAGCAGCAAAAGGGCAAATAGTCAATCAAAGTCATATAAGGAAAATAGTTCATTCAATGGATGCGATAGAAGGGATTTTCTCCAAAAAGCCATAAAGGCACAAGCGATCCACAAGATGGGAAGTCCACAACATAATCTCAATTAGTTCATTATGTAAATTTCCACTAGTTCAAATACCTTCCAAAAACATCATAAAGTAATAACAAGTGGTGAAATAAGCCACGTAAAATATCAATAGTGCTTATCTATATGAAATATTTCATTTAAACCAGGATAAAGAATTTGTGATCTATAGTATGTTCAGATACTTGAATGTAAATCCAATGATTAATCATTTAGGAAGAAGTCACTCAAACATAGACTAACATTTATTATCATGAATATTAAATTAAGTAATTAATAAAATAAATGAACTAAGATAATTATCATGATATAGAAAAACTTGAAGGTAATCCTCACCTTTCAAGAGTCGAATTGGCTTCCTATGTTGTTAGAATCATTTGCGCATGTTCGAGAATCTAATTCCTCCATACTTTAAATCATTTGTACAACTAGGTCGCAACATCATTTCCTAAGTTCAACCCTAAGGATTAGATTTTTTTGAGTATGAATCTATGACTTAGAGGAGGTGATTTGAATTCCAATATATAAATAACATAGTTAAACGATTTCTATATTGAAGTTTAGCTAAAATTTTAAAATCAACTTACTTTTGTGAGTCATGGTGTAACTCGACTTTGAATTAAAACGAGTTGAATTCTCCAACCCGACTTTAAATCACTTCAACTTGGATTCAACTCGAGCTCGGCTAACTTCTATTGTGACTAAATTCCTAGCTCTTTCTGCAGCAATGTTGGACCCATGCCTGGCCCAACTTATCTTTGACATAGTGGGTCGACTCACTGAGTCAACTCAGTTATAGCAACTGGGTCCTTGCTCCTGCTCCGGTGGTAGACTCTTAGGAGTTTCAACACCTGGTCAAGGGTTTGAGCACCCATAGGTGGTGAAAATCCACTACAGCGTGAGTGTGTGGCAGTGTGTCTGCGTGTGTTTTTTTTTTAAAAAAAAAAAAAAAAAAAAAAACTCGATTGTAGCAACTCAACTCCATCCTTCCTTCCTTTCTCTTCTTCTCCTCTTTTGTCTCATCCTTCATTTCATTTTTGTTGAGCCCAAAAAACTCTGGATTTAACTCGACCGAGTTCGAGCGAGTCAGCGATTGAACTCGAGTCGGGCTAGTGTGGCAACACCCTCTCTCTCTTTCTACCTTATTCGCTGCATTCTTCTTTCTTTCTTCAGTCTTTCGATCTTCTTCTTTTCTAATCTTCGGTCCTTGCATGACTAAGCAAGTCAGGGCTCAACTCAGATGCTCCCCAAACTCGACAGATTAAGACTGAGTCTCGGTGCAGCATGGTAATAACGGCTCCACTCTCGAGCCCTCTCTGTCTCTCCTTCTCTCTTCTTCTCCTTCATCCTTCTATCTTCTATCTTCTTTTTCTTCTCCTGCAATGATCGACAGCTCTGCCTAAGAACCCAACCGATTCGAGCTAGTGCGACAGCACCCGACTTGGAAAGCTCGACAACCCAACACGAGGTTCTCACAGCTCTCTCTCACAATCTCTCTCTCTCTCTCTATCTCTTCTAGATTTCTAGGGCCGGCTTCTGAAAATAGAAAGGAAGCCTTTATAGCCTCCCCAAATTCTTCCAAAGTCTTCGGAGATAACTAATTCAGGATTAGTTATTGGGTTAAGACGCCGGTTTGAGTTGATTTAATCGAATCCCACTTGTATGCTTACAATGTAATATTATGAATATATTTTTGATGGCCTGGCCTACCAGGTGAAAGTCTCGGATCGGGAAATAAGGCCCATTGCACAATGGTGGGTTTTACGGTCGGGCGGAGAAGATGAGGTGGCCACCCATGGCAGATTCTCCTCTACGGCCTTATCCTTTGATCCAATGCTTTTGGACGGACTGGATGTGTCAGTTGATCGCTGTCGGGTCCATACTTTGGATGAGTACAAGGGATCCGATGATATGGCGTGCGATTTTCTCGACTCATACGGTATAGCTCGAACTAACGAGACTTCGTGCGAGATCTCATACCGTTACAAAAGAGGCTTTGAGAAGCCCTAAATCCGACGCACGAGAAGCTTCAATGGTTTTCGGAAGTGCTTGTGTGGCTGGGATTGAGCCAGCATTCAAAACAGTAGGATTCCTTTCGCCTTTCTAAAGCTATGAAAACCCTAATGAGGATCAATTAAAGGGTTGAGATCTCTCCACTCTGAAGGCTAAGATAGAGCGAGAGGTGTTACTTTCGGATCGCAAGCTAAGCAAGAATGCAGAGCTTCTGCTTTCATAAACCATTGTACATAGGTCTTTGCTTTTGCCCGTGTTTGTGCGCACTCACGTGCGACACATCGTGTGGAAAAGCCCAGGGTTTGTTAAAAAATGAGGACCGCACACGATGGACGGTTTGGATCGTCGAAATGTTCTTTGAAGGTGGGCCATGATCGACGTGCAGAGATGGTGCCCGTTTAAATTGAGTTCAGGTGGGAATAAGAGAGAAAAACCTCTCCTTTCTGAGGTTTATCGGGTCAGCACCTGCTTTAACCCGACTAGTTTTTTTGGTGCTCTGCGGGAGTACGCCTGCAGGGTACACATTACACTAATGTGGGGTCCACAAAGTTGTTCATGGGAGATCTACTTCGTTCATCTGATGTCGTTCATCCACGGTAGTCATTTGCTCAAAAATGGAGTTGGTCCCATTATCATATGGGTCGCATTTCTCAATTAATGTACCTATTTGATAATTACCGATAATCTGATGGTCGGATCATTTCTCGATACGATTACGAACATTTCTAAAGGTCCTCAAGCTATTATAGATAGGCTTTAAGGGTTATTTTTGTAATTCACTAGTTACATTATGTAACTAAGTTTTCTTGTTGTAAGTTGTTGGCATAATGAACGGTGGACCACTATACCGAGTGTTATGGGCATAAGTATTGTGGGCCCGTTTAATGGTGGATCTTGATAATGTAACGGTCCATCTTGAAAATTAGCGGGTGGATGGCTTGATCTATAGATGAAGATTACTTCAAACCATCAGATTTAGGCTAGAATGAAGATGAGCGGTTCCATAATTTAGATTATTATGTAATACCTGAGTGTAGAAAGTACGAAATGTTACAACAGTGGAATCCAAATTATCATTCAATTAGAATCAAAGTGATTTCAAATCTTTAATTGTATTTGCAGCCTATAATTGAATCCTATGAAAAATAAAAATTGTATTTGACAGCTTAAATTTTGGCTAAGAAGTAATTCAGTAATATATTCGCAAGATAATAAACTTGATAAAGTAAATCATGTTTAAAACACCAAAATGACATACATTTTGACATGTTAGATAATTATTATCATAGGCCCACCGTATGTGAGACCCGACTCCAGTTCGCATGTGTGCATGTGTGTGTGAGAGTATGCATTTCGTTCATCTTGGTCTCGCGGTCCTACCGGTCGAATTCCAACGACCCTCGACCTACGGTTTGCATTTACGATGATCCTTAACTTCCATCATATAAACTTGACCCGAATCGACTCGAAACTAGTGCCATAGCGACCACATCGTCGTCGCGGTTCCAACGCCCTGTCTTGTGCAGCAATCCGAGTTATAGATCATGAGTTGTGGGTCGTGCTCATTCTAAGCCATTGATCGTGATTATGGGGCCCACCTAGGTTTTGGTGCAAGTCCCTAGCCTAGGTTTCATCACCCTAGCCATCATAGGGTAGGTGGAGTAGGCTAGGTCCTTAGCCTACTTAGCTAGCTAGCAATCATGGGTCCTCTTACCAAAGAGGGCTCCTTTTTCAATTTTTCATACAAAAGCCACTTTCCCTCTTACCTATATTTGAAATTTTTAGAATTTCTCTTCTATAGGGAGAGAGAGAACCCCTTTTCTAGAAAAGTAATCATTACTTTGGCTAAAACCCTCCCTTGCTAGCCTTTCACTTCATTTCTCTCTCTCTCTCTCTCTCTCCTCTCTCTCTCTCTCTCTCTCTCTCTCTCTCTCTTTCTCTCTCTCTCCCTCCTTCTCTTCTTCTCCAGCAACTTTCTTTCATTTTTCTAGCTCACTTTCACTCATATAATCCCCCATCTAACCCTTGAAGAAAGATCTCAACCTTAGATTCATGTACCTTGGAGCTTGAAGACCATCTTGGAGGTGTTTGCTTGAAGACCTTGTAGGTGGGTGTGCATGTACTTAGAATCTTAGGATCTACATTCCTTCTTCTTATTTCTTCTCTTCACCTCCAGTTTGAAGCATGTGGGGCCCACCAAATGATGGTGGAGGCCCCATGTCTTCTTGGATGTGGCCATTGGCCCAACCTTTTGTGCATGCATAACTTATGAGTGGGACATTCTCCATGGACCCCACCATGGTTTCTTTTCTTAGTTAGAAGGATCCTTAGGTCATCTAGACCCTTGATCCTTGGTGGAGACGGCATCTCCACCATTGAATTTTTTATTTGAAGATGCATGCATGGGTAGATCTTGTAATACCATTAATATAGTGAGATGTGTGGTTTGTGATGAAGGGAATGGCCTCAATATGGCGGAACCCCCTTCCCTTGTGGCCGATTCTCTCTCTTCTCTTAATAATTTCTTATTTTTTTGAGGCGTGTGGCCCACCATTTGGCTTGGAGATATCCAGATCATCCAAGGAGGGTGGACGCCCATGGCAGTCCACTCTATGGATGGTGATGACTTGTTGCCCCCTTTAGATGCATATGCAATGAATTTTTATGTGAGGAATAGGTCTGGATGTTTTTGGGGCCTACTGTGGTGGACCACAACTCAGGTTTCATGGGGTATTTTTTCCTTGATTTGAATTATATACTCAGTTTATTTCATTAGCATTTTGTTGTCCAAAAATTTCTGGACAGTTTTTGGTTGGTTTTGGGTCAGATTTTTGGATTGATTAGGGGACTATTTCTACCCATTTGATATACTTTTCTTGAATGTGTGGACCCCGCCTAGATGTACCCCAAAATTTACCTCCATCCGACCTTGATTGAGGTCCCAAAGGAATGACCCAAGTGGGGTGGACAGTCCAGATTTTCTGGACTGTCCAACAATATTGCAGTTTAGAAATCCATAAATACATAATAGTTTTTGTAATGGTGGGCCACTTTTATACACCCCACCTTATAGTGCACTTGTATGGGGAGGTCGGAATTAATTTTCTCCAATTTTTGGAGAACTTGGGCCCACCCCTTTGGGGTGTTCAAATCAGGGACAACACTACTTTAATTTTTTGTTGTGCAGTCCAGCAATGTAATCTGATAAAAGCCTTAATTCATAAACATTTCTTCTATAGGTGGGCCACTTTTCTGGACTCCATATTTTTGTATACATGATGAGGGACCTTGGGTCCAAATTTCAGGAATTTTGAGGCCCATAACCCACCCATTGGATGGCCCAAATTCAGCACAGTTATATTCTAGCAATATTTTACCATGGATAGATTGTATTCTTCAAATTAATTAAAATACTTTTGAGTATCTTAAAATCATTAAAATTTACAAAGAGGTGTTACACCTATGGTGGGACCCACCTATAAAATTTTGGGACCATTGGACCCCTATGTACACCGTGGTGAGGGCCAGACTAACCCACAACATTGGGACGTCCAGGTCTGTCCAATTTTCTGGACAGACTCTCTTATTTAAATTATTTAAAATACTTAGAAATATCCAAAAATACTAAAATTTTGTGGGAGTGTGTCCCACCTATGTAAGTATCACCTTACAAAATTTCAGACCCAGCAGACATTCGAGCTGACCGTGGTGCAGTCTGTAAATTGGGTCAGTTTTGGGCTAAATACCCAGGCCCGTAGGACTACCCACCATGGAACGCCCCTACCTTGGGCTGTTACTAGGCCTGTATTCCAGCAGTATGACCCACTTGTAATATATGTTGTGCACTCCCCTCTCATCTGGTGGGACCCACAGTGATGTGTGAGGGTCATTAAAAAATAAATACTATAAATTAATTTAATTACTGGACTCCAACAAACCCAGAAAGCGGGTGGGCTGGAAATTCAGCAATGGGCCCAACTTTGCCGCCCCATACATGTCTATTTTGGGGCAGTATGGCCCACTAGATTTGAGGAGGTTTTAAGTCATTTATCTTACCATTCTAATTTTATTTTTGGGCTTAATTAGTGCAAGATTAGAGGCCCATTCCAATTGAATTCTTCTTGGCTAGTCTTCTAGTTAATTAATGGGCCTTATAGCCTTGGTTAGGTTGGAACTTTTGATAGGCCCGTTGGACCCTTGGGTCCTATACTTACCACGCCATTGTGATGGGTCTTATGGGCCAAATACTCAAGTAGTTTAGCCCTTGCTTGCCCTATATAATAAATCCATACTTGGGCCGAGATGTGAGGCCCAACTTACTTGTGTTAAATATAAGGATTTCTCATATGTTGGGATAATGGGTTACCCATTAGGCTCACCACAATGAGTGAACCCATGACCCTTATGGTCGGGCCCTAACCTTGCTTAAGGGCCCACCAGGTTGTCTATGTATTGGGCTTAGTGTATGGTCCACTAGGCCATGGATTGATTGGGCCTTGGACTTTTCTTTACATACATAGCAGGCTACCTTTTGGGACCCAGTTGAGGTTAGATGTCCTCCTTGGTGGCCCTAAGGTAGGCTCTTATGGCCCTTATAAGTGGTTGAAGGCCCACCATAGACCTTGTTAGGCCCATCTCCTCCTTAAGGCTTTATGATTCTCCTAGCTTGTGGGTTATCCCAAAGTATTGTGCCCTCACTAGAGGACTTCGCTTCTCTTTAGTACCTATCTATGTACCTAGACCTTGTCCCTCCTTAGGATGGAGGAATATATTTTACAGGTAGCACACTTACTCCATTATGACCCATATGCATCATCTGTATGAATTGATTGCATTGTATGGTGGTCATTGAAGGATGGAGTTTCTCCCCTTGTGCACATTGTGTGCATGCAGCTAGTGCATGATCTGTGTGTGTGACTCATGCATTGGCATAGTATCTCATGATGATACCACCCTTGCTTCATCAGGGTCTCGCCTCCACTGGGATATTTGTGGATAGCCGTATGAGTGGACACCGGAAATATTTCTTGAGCATACCGAGTGCATAGAATGCCCATGGATGAAATTCTCAAAACTTCCATGGTACCAAGGATTTGCTCCAACGCCATGATCGATTGGAGACTATGAGCGCACGAGGGCCTTATACCGTTAGGCCGCGACTCTCACTGTCGTGTAGTCGGTTAGATAGGGGTGTGGCCTTACCTGCCTGGTGTGAGGAGGCATTGTTAGGCTGAGTCTGACCAACTCGTGAATGGGTCCGCTACCTTCAGGCCTTGCTGGTGATTGGTTGTCTGCAGGCAGGGTAGTGAGGTCTCTTACGCTCGTTTGACTGTGTAGGGTTTGTAGAGCGGCAGTCATCCAACAGTGTAATAGACCCCGGTGATTTCCTTATAATGGAAATGTACTTGATATGTAGATTGGATATGAGCACTGGCATTACTTCACATTGCATTTGCATCTGTTGTATAAGCCTCATATTGCATCGCCTTTTGGCCATCGGGTTCCTTATGAGTCTGGTTACTAAGTCTGGAGCGTGACACCGTAAGATATACTTTGGTTAAACATGAGATAATTCCAAGTCTCAATTAGGTCATAAATTCGGCCTACTCATTTTATTAGTTAAGCAAAATTTCATTTGTTAAAAATAATGAAAGTCATCCATTTAAATGCATTTATGTACCATCTAAACCCACACTCGCTTCAAGTTACATTTTAGAAAAGTACGTACACTTGAATTAAAAAAATATTAGTCATCACAATCATTAGATAGATCATAAAATCAATAAAGAATACAACTTATACTTTAGCTAGCAGTTTAGTGGGAAAACAATGGACGATTATTTTCGGTGAACTATCTCAATTCATTAAACAAATGTAGCTGGGAGTGTATAAATGGATTGGGTCCCATAACTTGAGTGATTAGTTTGAACTCCATATATGCCACATGCACAGATACTAAGTGCATGAGTATGAACCATCACACTACCTTTATAAAAAGTGGTGACTTTTCAACAACACACATGACACATTTACATGAATATTCAGAATATCCAAATAGATGATCTAATTGTGAACAAAGTATAATCCAAAAATTACACTGATAAGATAGTTGTAAATTATTTTTTTTTTTTCATATAGCTCATTTAGCAACTCAGATTTAGAACCTCGTGGTATATTTGTGAATAAGCACTTTTATCATTCAATTTTAACCATCTCATATATGGATTAAGAAAAATATCTATAAAACAAATATGGCCATATCATGAATGAATTGGGTCATTTGATCAATGTTATTTGCACATGGTATCTCATTAGATATGTTATGGACTTAATCGACAATTCACACCAAGTATCTTAACTAAAATAAAAGAATGCCTAAAATATCTTCTTTCTAGCCATCAATTTGTTTCGTACATTATGGCCCACATGAGGAGTGAAGTAATAATAATATTATTATTATTATAATAGAACATCTAAAAAATGTGACCCATCAAATAAAAGTTCAAATCACGCATAACCACATATACTTTAAAATACTCATTGTCTTGGCTGAATCACAACCCTCTTTCTAATTATTTGATGCCCTCTTTATCTCTGCTCTAGTACACAATAACAATTATTTTTTTAATGTATTGCAAGTGGGCTCCTATATTCACAATCCAAGTCATTACTCTAGTGGGTCCCACTATGCTTGGACATGCCTTACATGACCTTCCTTATTGCACATAGGGTTAGGCTTGAGTTCGATACTGGAATAAACTTCTTGGGCTGGGCTCGGGGTCTATTAGTTTTATCCCATCACAGGTCTGAGCTGGGCTCAGCCTAAATTTTACTATGCAAGTCAAGATTGGACAGACCTCAGCCTCGCTCTAGCTCAGCTTGTTCACAACTCTACTTGCGGTATTCATTATACATGTGATATTGATTTAAGAAAATTAGAAAAACATGACTTACTTCTCATAACTTTTGAATGATGATTGTAACAAATTCAATTGAACTTCATAAGTTGTCAAAGCAAGTTATCAAAGCTTAAAAAGTGTCTATAAAATCTCAAAATTTATGGTGATTGGAAAGTAGAAATTGAATTTAATAATTATAAAATATATAAGCCTGGTAATGATTATTTTTAATTATTTTTATTTACTTTAAAATTTTGCATGTGTTTTATTTAAAATATGTTATTAAATTTTTATCAAAAATAAAAATTGTTGAATTATTATTTTATTTATTTTTGTATGCTTTCTAAAATTTTAATTATATATTTTTTAACTTTTGTCTTTGTACTTTTTATCAGGATTTGCAATAACTAAGATATTGGAAGAAACTAAAGAAATTATGATAGGTAAATTTAATTTATATTTTATTTTTACTTGTTATTTAATATGAAGTGTCCCCATGATGAATAACCAATAGTGTTTCTATGAAAACTATAGCGTAATTCACCTGAATATTTAATAGGTTACTTTCTCCTATATGACTTAACGTTAATGAAATCATCCCTATTCATAAGGTAGACAATTTCTTGTATGGCCATAATTTTAAAAATCATTGATTTTAGGTACTTTTTTTTAAAAAGATAAGGCAAGTCAAATAAATGTATTAGATAACTTATAAACACTATTACCCTCGAAATGGCACTCGCTTAGGGAAATTATTATTGCATTAGCTTGCCTCTTTTTCGGGGGGTTAGATTCATATGTTAGTTTGGCATTATTTAAAAAATATTTATGATTCTACAACAGTACACGTGAGGATAGTTGTACAGCAATCTAGACTATCCAGCTTGTTAATAGAGCATAAATTTTTTTTAAATGATTTAAGAAAATAATATAACCAATATGATTTTCTTTTTGGATTCTGATCACTTAATATTTTATTTTTAAACATACACTCGATGGGCATTAATTTGGTGGTTATGAATTTTCAATCAATGTGATCATATGATCTATTGACAATGGGACCGTAGTTTGGATGATCAAAATAGTTATACATCTATGTCACATGTGGGGATGCATCATCCCCATGTGATTCAAACCTAATAAAGGATGTTATTCCCTCGTCTTGATTGTGAGGTTTTCTAACCCCACTTCCAACCCCCCAACCATGAATTCACACGTAAATATGAGCCAACATGACAAGTCGTTAATAGATTTGTTGCATAAGGTATCTCACTTTCAAGATTGACGTAAACGAAATTAAATCTATTCCACTCATCACGTAAGTCACCATAATGGTTAAAATTTAAATGTTTTTTTTAAAAAAAAAATCAAATTGCTCATAGTTATGCATGAATGAAATTTATACCTGTCTTATTTCTCTTGATGGAGATATTCAAGTTAAGCCCAATTTTATGAACCAATTAAATCTCCCACTAACCTGCCATGATGTTATGTTCATTGGTCGAAATGTGCATGTGAACAAGAATATGTGCGGGCTTATCAAGCTCATTTTTCTTTATTACAAGATTTACTATAATTGAAGTTATTTATAATCTTTAGTTATTTTTGGTAGCCTACATTTAGAAGAAAAAAATTGTGTTTTGCAATATGGATTTTGGAAAAAAAAATAATTTTATAATGTATTCATACTAAGTTAAATTTGATTGAGGAAATAATCTATAATACCTAAAATAGTATTATTTTATCAATAATTATCATAATAAGTTGATTGAAATATATTCTTTGGATAAAAATAAGGTAATTCCAAGTCTTAGGTGAGCTACAAGTTAAAAATCAATTTGTTATTATTATATTCTAAGTGTATGTTTTTTTTTTATTATCATTCTCTACCCATACCCATGCAAGTGATCAGATGGTTTGGATTGTTGCGACACTAGGTAAATAGGTATGTTAATGATTTGAATGGTTTAGATTGCCACAAAACTAAGTAAATACATAAGCTAGATGAGTCATCTCTGTCTTTTAAATGGTGTTGAAGTAACACATAAGAAGAAAAAAATCATACTCTTTTTCATGTCTCTTATTCCCCACCATCATATCTGGCAAAAAGGGTGACGAGCAATCATAATCATGTCGGCTTCCTCTTGCCCTCTGTTCCATGCTCTCTCTTATAGCGACTCTCTCTTTCTCTTCCTCCACAATAGCGGTTAAGTCTCTCTCTCTCTCTCATTCTATATTTATTTTTTCGATTACTCATATTATATCTCTTTTGTCTAACCCAACAAATCGCTTCTTTATAAAGGAGATATGTAATGTTTCAAGAGAGGTTTGTATTTGAAATTTCAGTAAAATGCTATATTTTCAAAATTATTGATTTTAAGAGATTCTTCATATTCAAATACCCCAAAATCTAACCTCTCAAATACACCAAGAACTCAAAACCTCCAAATAACCCAAAACCTCTGAATCCTCACTAGCCTCTTATGTTCTCTTATGAATGATTCAGACACACCTAAAAAACTCCAAATAGCCCTAAAATCACTGAATTCTCACTATCAAATGACCTCTTATGAATGATGAGGATAGCATACAAATATCATAATGGACTCTAGGAATGTTTCAATTGCAGGCATTTCCCTCCCTCACTTTTTCCTATCATGTGACCTACTTAAGTTTTAGATATAGCTCATTTTTTGGATCATGTCCTAACATGAGCTAAAAAACAGATGGATGTGATGGATTTCTCACAAACATCACGATGGGTCCCATCTCACTTTTAGTGCTCATTTTTCTTATAACTCTTTATATATTTTATACAGAGGTATGTCTCGCTTGATAAAATATAGGATAGCTCGAGATATTTGAATACACTATAGTTAATTGCAACCAACATTTCTTATTTGCTAAAATACATCTAAATATAATATAGTACAATAAATCATTGGATCAAATGTTGTGTTTGTTGATCCAAATTGTTACTTTGTTAAATATGAAGACAAAGGTGGATGCTTAAAAAATCTTTAAAATTAAAACATCATAAACTTGTGATCAATGTCTAGTAAAACAAATGTTAAATGGATTGCTCATATTTAAAATAAAGAGTTAACTAACTAAAGTATTTGTTTACATCCAATCTAACATGGTCATATCAGATGGCGTAGAAGATGTAGCATGGAAACACCATCTCGAGTAAGATTAAGCTTGTCATCAAAATAACGAAGTCTACCATTAAAACATAATAAAAACACCAATAGCCAGCAGTCGTCACAGTTGTTAACGGTCGCCACAGCCATCGCGGTCATAGAAAAGAATGAGAAGACATGTTAGTTGTCAACTAGTTGAATAAGATGAGCTAATCACAAATCATACGTGGTGAAATTTAAGTTAAGAGGAAAAATGATTAATAAATGTATTTGATGCGATTTTAACAAAAGCAAACTCTTCATCAAAGCATTAAATGCAAGAGTCTAAGAAAAGCAAACTTTCCAACAAAGCATTAAATGTAAGAGTCTAACAAAAATGAACAATCTAGCAAAATATTAAATGTAAAAGTCTAATAAAAAAATAATTTCAGCAAAACAACAGATACAATATTTTCATCTACACGTAACAAGACTAGAATATCTATTATTAAAGTAATGGCTAAGAAAATGTACACAATCACATAAATTACTGGAGAAAGCATTCTCTATAGATTAAAATATTATACATAATCATGTTATTCACTAGAAAAGTGTTAACGCCACCTGCTATGCACGGAAACACGTGTAGGCTACACTTGACAAATAATGGTTATCATTTAGGTGCTCTTATGTTTTAACTTGAATTACTTGTAATGATATTTTTTTCATTGGTTGTGCAATATTACAAGGATGATGGAGTTGCCACTAGCAAAAAAAAAACTTACGGTATCTACGACTGGTTAAATGTCATAAAACAACTTCAGATTTAGAAAATCATAAGATTTTTTACTCCGGATTACTTTCAAGATTTGGTCTACAGCCGATTCCTGGGTAAGGGACTCAGTTATAGAAAAGGAAGGAGTTGGGTACATTTTTCACGTGCACATTGTGTGGTCTCTACTGTTGGGGAATCACGGAAGCACACATAGACAAATCAATTTGGATTGTTTGTATTTGGACTTGGTTTACGATTGGTAGTACTTTACTTTTTTTTTGGTATGTACTAACAAGCTAACCACAAAAAAAAAAAAGAGTAAAGTACTACCAATCGTAAACGAAGTCCAAATATAAACAATCCAAATTTTACGTGGAAAAACCCTTATGGGAAAAAACCATGGCATAAATCGACTAGTAATACACTACGAAAGTAGAAATTACAAGAGATAGAGTATTACTGATTCGAACAAGCCTTGAATCCATGTCACAAGCCCAAGTTATGCCCTTTAAATCCTTAGGAACAAATTAAAAAGCCCTAGAATTCTTCTTCTATATCTCAAATCTCGAATACTACCAATATATATAGTACTATATAGTATCAAAATCGGAATAGGAAACAAATCACGCACACAATTCTGCGTGTGCGCTCAATGGAACATTCGATGAGACTTTGATGGTATCAACTATCTATCAATAACATAGAACACCTTCGATGGCATAGAATACCTTCTATAACATCGAGTAAGAACACTAAAATGTTCCAGCAACAAAACATGGATGTTTTAGATTTTTCTGAGGGGACTTCGATAGCATTGACACCTGCTCGTTGGCATAGACAGACCTTATTGTTTACAGATTTAAAACATCAACAATATCTACTTATTAGGGTTAATCAATTTTTTAGACGATTTTAGTTGAACTTTAGCAATATCACATCTAGCCTTACTGTATGGAGATTCGACTCTTCATGTATATATAAGTATAAAAGAAAATTAAAGTACATTAAGAAAGAAGTTGAGTAAAGAAAAGTGCAAGAATTATCTCGATCTTTTAAATGTATGGATTTAGAGTTGGATTGACTTCAAGATGTGAGAAAAATGGAGAAATTAGATACTCTTTTATGCAAAATAGATAATCAAACATCCTCGATTGTATCACTACTCACACCTTGGACAACTTCAATAATTGGCTACTACTTAAGCTGGTTTAGAGAATCAACACCATTGAACTGAGGTGGAACTTTTGCAATTACAAACCTAGAACCCTGTAATTAGCATCCATAATCACCATACATACTTTCTAATGCCTTTGATAATTCATATTTTCATCCCTAGAATGGTTGTTTTGATGCATTTATATAGATGAGATAGGTGGTCATTGACGGACCACCTGTAGCCTTAGAGCTACCCTCGTAGCTGTTATTAGGATAAAATGTCAAAATATAGGGTTATAAGGGCACAAGTTTGGAATCTAGGTGGTTATTCTGTTAGTTTTTCTCAAATTTTGTCCCAAGTAGTTGCGTAAAATTTTTTGGATTGTGGGACTTATAATATATGGTCGAGATTTGCTTTTTCTAGTTCATTTTTAGGTTGATCGGATTCGGTAGTTGTGTCAGCCAAGTGTTGAGGGGTTGATTGATCTAATCTAGGTGAGCCCTACTACCGTTGCAGTTATAATAAAAAAAAAGGTGTCATGATTAAGTATATTTGTGGTCACTCTTTGTGAATCGTCGACTGCCCTAACCGCGAGCCCACTTATCTAAATCATTGATCATTCTTGGGCCAAGTTATGGACCCTTTCTTGCCAAGGCGAATAGGCTTTTGGTGCCCTTCTATCTATTTCATTTTTAATTGACTTTACTCTGGTCAAATCAGTTTAAAACCCTATGATCGAACGATCCCATCTGTCAGATTCTCCTTTGTAATGGCTCAATGGTCCGCTCTTTATTGAAGTTGGTCAAGATGGTGAGTAGACGACTTTCATATCTGGTGCGGTGTCTTTTTGTGTTTATGGTCAAATATGAAAGGCCACACTTACGTGATTGTTTAAGAGATTTGCACGTGATTGTATAATCATCTAGCTTAATATCGCATGATACCAAAGATTGCTCTTCAATAGCCGCTTCTTAAGCCTATCAATTCAACAAAAACGAAGAGCTCCTGATGCTCTCCAATCCAATCTAAGCCAACACCTTATTTTACATTTACATTGTCATGTACCTTTTATTGCAATTTATCTTTTCTTTTTTTACTATTTTAGTCAAATGGCCTTACATTTCACTACGATAAGAATAATAACATAACTTCACCCTTTGGGAAGATTTTTAGACAGTTGAATAGATTGTCAATAAAGCTTTCTCGCTTATAAGTTTAGAAAATTCTTTACTTATTGAGTTTATGAAGTTCGATCAACAATTGGCCGTTCCACGATGGTTATCTTATTTATGGAGTCCTAATTAGATAATGAAACCCTTTATCATCTACATTCCGCTAACTTTTTTACAAGATTGTCGAAGATTCATCCACCATCCATGATCCTCTCTCTTAATGAGACTCACCGATTAGATGAACAATAGTTCGTTTTATAATGACTTTTTTCTCACAATGTCGGTAAAAAGATTAGCCAAACAACCATGCCTGATGACTATTTTGCCTCTGGATAAGACAATCGTTGGATCTTTTAAAAAAAAGAAAAAAAAAAAAAACTTTTATAAGTCAAATATAGTGACATATATATTATTTTATCGGTTGCAACCCATATATATATATATATATATATTCTTAATATCAAATTATTATTGCACTAAGCGAGCTATCACGCACTTAATTGAAAGTCCTTACTTACGTAAAAATAACTCATTAGAAGGATGAACTTTTTTCCTTTACAAACTGAATGATCTTTCATGATTGATGGTTGGATAAACAACACAATTTCTCGATCTATTTGGCGCCTCAGGTTACAAGGTGTTTTAGTTTGAGTTCAATCAATATTATCTTTAGCACGCCTAACACATACTTATACACATATATAACATGTGGTCTAATTCAAAACCAACACCATTTTTTAGTAGCCTAATGGGACGCATATGCTAACTTTAGTTCAATAGTATATTAATATGGCTAAAAAATATGAAGGCTTAATGAAATTCAAGACCGACTAATACCACTGGACACTCATATTTCCATAGAACTTGAGCCTATTTAAGCAGAACCTGAGCCCGAATAGGATGAGTGCGTATAGTGACAAGCCAAGTCCGTGCCTATAGGATTGGGCCACCAATACAGATGACTAAGGAGGTCAGGTCTTTCTCAAATAACATTACGTTATTGGAAAGCATAGCGGATGCTTTGAAAAGCATGCAAATCAATTTAAAACGAATAAGATTACAAGTCGAAAATCTTAATAAGCTAATGAAAATGTTCTACGAGAAAACACCATTATCTATTAATCGGCTTGCTTATACTAACTATTCAACAACATGTTAAACTAAAAGGTTGGTCGAGCCCTACGCAAAGTTCAACCAACCAGACCAGTAAGGCTGAGTTACATCACCTCAAGTCATCATAAGAATGACCAGTTGGAGTGGTTGTCGCAACGATCAGTTAGCTAAGGTTTCCATTGAAAAGGGTCAGGATTCATATCTTGGAATGGAATAGCTAAGGGAAAAACTTTAAATAATCTATCCTACAATTAGAGATGTCAATGGGCCAGGCTCGGACCTGACAAAATCAAATTTTGAATGGGGCTGGCCCATCAACTCAGCATGAAACAATTCAAAATCCGGGTTGAAGGCAAGCCCAGGCCTAGCCCGTTGACAACCCTACCCACAATACAACACCGAGCTGGCTCAGGGGCAAACCTCTGCAGTAGGGGAAATGCACGTGTGTAGTTTTGCGTATTCTTTGATGACGAGGCGCGGCCGATAAGTCCAAAAGACCGATAGTAGATGAGAGAAGTGAAACGGTTAGAAGAATACAAAGAAGTAGAAGGATTTGAAAGACCGATGTGGCAATGTTTTAACTAATGTAACAATTTAAGTAAAGTGCAAGGACAAATACAAAGTATTTGCGCAACAAATAAGTTTATAAATAAAAGAGAAAATCAACAAAACAAATCATCTCATAACAATCCAACAAATCTAACCAAATATATTTGGTCTTATCTTATTACAATCTTTTAAGCCTTAGCTCTAAAGTAGTAGTGAAAAAAATCTTTTAGTTGTAGTCAATTTGTTGTAATTCAACTCTATGTCCACACATTGAACTTTATCCATTTTCAATTCCACAAGTTCTTTGTTTAGAAAGGTTTCTTACACATGGCATCGGCTAAATATGAGTATTCCATTCTAGTTTGAAGACATCCAGGTATAAAAAGTCTTTTTTCTACCAAAGACAAAACTAAATCCGTTTCCGAAAGAAGAACTCCATCCTCTGATTATCACAAGATCATTCTCTAAAATAATTTATAAGTGGCTGAATATGTGTCAGATCTGCTCAAATCACAGTCATATCGGTTGCTGAGTAGCTAAATAAGCGACAAATTTGCTTATATCACCATCATATACCATCGTAGTCATCGTATCTACCTATATTGACACTGGGGTTAAGTTGTTAGTTGGAATTGAGCTGCACCGTTGGTTCTAATGTGTCCACACGCACCACACCTTACCACAAAAATCCCAACCAAAAAAATTGTCGAACAGTCCTAAAAATTAATTAACATCTTATGTTGTACGCATCATGTTCAACCTATTTATCATGTCTCAACCTATGAAATCCCTAGGTTTAAAAATCTGCTCGATCCAAAATTTAGGTGGGCCTAAAGAACCCAACGTAAAAGTCAAGCTTTTTTACATCTCAGGTCAACCCTCCCACTTTTTTCTGTTCTAGGTGGCCCTTCTTTTGGCTTATATGGCGTGGATTACGTATACGCAATACGAAAAACGATTTCCAGAAGGTCCTCACGAGAGAACAAGGTCCATGGAGAAATTTCTCTTTGAAACCAATGGTAGTCACCAGACATTCGAGATATGGGTCCACCGAGTTTATGAGAATCCCGGAAATGGATTGGCTACACTCCTTGCCACTAGCCTAGTTGCTGGTGGTCGGTGATTGCGGCCCACCATGATGTATGTGTTTCATCCATGCCGTTCACCTATTTTTAAAGATCATTTTAGGGCTTGATCCCAAAATGAGAGGGATGTAAATCTCAAGTGGACCACACCACAGGAAAACAGTAGTGATTGGATATCCACCATTAAAATCCTCCTAAGGCCCATTGTACTGTTTATTTGACATCCAATCTGTTTATTAGGTCATAGAGACCCAGACGAAGGGAAAAACAAATATCAGCTTGATCCAAAACTTTTATGGCCCCAAAAAGTTTTCTATGGTCGACGTTCATTCAACACTATTTCCTGTAGTGTGATCCACTTGAGATTGGGATATTCCTCATTTTTGGTCTCATATTATAAAATGATCTAGAAAAATAAATGGACGGCATGGATGAAACACATACATCAGCCATTGGCTAATCCGTTTAGGAAGTTCTTGAACTCATGAACCTACCTAAGTGGGGCTTATTATGATGTTTGTGAGAAATCCACCCCATCTATCCATTTTGCGAGATCATTTCAAGACATTATACCAAATATGATTCCAATCAAAAGCCCCAAACGAGATGTTTGAACTTCGGCAGTTGAAATATTTGTGGGGCTACAGAAGTTTTGGATCATGGTAATATTTATGTTTTCAGTTATCCCAGTAGGAGTGACGTCATGAACGGTATGAATGTCATGTAAATATCACTTTCAAACCTAGGGAGGTTTCAATGGTATTAATTCCAATTTTTCCTTTCTAGTGTGGCCTACTTGAATCTTGAAGCATCCTCACTTTTCGTGTCGAGTTCTAAAATGATCTCACAGGACAGATGAATAAAATGGATTTCTCACAGATATCATGGCCCACCTAAGTTGACAGCGGAGAACTTCCTGCGGAAGCCTTTTGCTTGAAATCCGCGTCCGCTATTCTTAAGCTAGGAAACGGATTGGCTACTCCCACCGACCCCGTGGCCGATGGTCGGTTCTCTGTAGGCCCTACCATGATTTATGTGTTTCATCCATTCCGCTCATCCATTTTAAAAAATAATTATAGGGATCTATTTAAAAATTAGAGGGTTATAAATCTCAGGTGGACCACACCACAGGAAATAATAGTGATTGAATATCCACCATTAAAATCCTCCTAAGGCCCACTGTACTGTTTATTTGACATTCAATCTGTTAATTAAGTTATAAAGACCCAAATGAAGCGAAAAAACAAAGATTAGCTTGATCCAAAACTTGTATACCCCAAAAAGTTTTTAATAGTCAATATTCATTCTGCGCGGTTTCTTGTAATATGGAGATATAACTCATTTTTGGTCTAACATCATAGAATGATCTAAAAAAATAGATGGACGGCATGGATGAAACACACACATCATGATGGGGCCCACAATGCACCGACCATCGGCCATGGGCGGGTGGCAGGGAGAATTCCAACCGTGTGATGGGACATTGGGGAGGTCTACATCCACCATCAAAACTTTCAAATGAAATGTGGGGTCCACCGTGTTATATAGATATCATCCAATCCATTCATCATGTGAGAACTATCGGGATTAAGGTAAAAACTGAAAATCAGACTATTCTAAGACTTTTAAGCGGCATTAGTTTTACACGTGATTATAGACGGATTTCAGTGTTGTCTCCACCTTAATTCGGGATCCGATTATTTCTTGGCATGTACACCGAAAACTAGGGTTCGAACCGGATGTACCGTTTGGATTCAAGAGAAATACTACGGGTGGGCTCCACACAGCCCTAACCTATGGTAAATTAACATTCCTTCGATGTACGTAATTATTCCCTGGATAAAGCACCATAATGAAATGTGTCGAGATGCTATACACGTGCGATATATCTAATACGTTCATCCGCCCTTTTTTTAGTCCACCGATCCATTTTCCCACAGGACCAACGTCTCAGATCCGTAACACGAGCGCGGTGTACGCACGAGCGGTAAGAGGGCGCTTGTAATTTTTCGCGTTGAGATACATGCGCGGCTGCAAAATAGCCCAAATTCCTTCCCGATGCAATTCACGCGTTTTGAAACCTTCAACATCAAACCAACCTTCCCCAAATCCCAAAATCACGAACCCCTTCGCTCCCACATTCCCCAGAATAAGATCGGATAAACGAGGCGGACGAAATAACGAGAAACGACATCAACGCTCCCATATCCATAAAATCATTTGAGAGGAAGCAGTTTTTTCGTTATTTCTGCAATTTTTTCTGGTATTGGGATAATGATGGAGATGGATAGGATAAATAGTGCTGTCTTGGATGACATCATACGCAGGCTTCTGGAAGGGAAAGGAGGTAAGCAGGTTCAGCTTTCGGAGTCTGAGATCCGGCAGCTGTGTGTCAACGCCCGGCACATCCTCCTCTCCCAGCCCAATCTACTCCAGCTCCGCACCCCAATCAAGATCTGCGGTCAGTGATTCTATTTCTATTTCTGCCTTCTTCGATCCATCTTCACCGTGTATTTTTTTTTAATTCATGTGTATGTTCTCGTGGTGCGTTGAATTCCGTTGTTTCGGTTTGTGATTTGTTGAGAATTTGATGGGAATTGTTGAAATTGAAATTTACAATGGCGGAAAATGAGAGGAATAATTATTAGGGTGGGTTTGGATTTTGAAGGAAAGGTCGTTGGGCAAACAACTTTTTGTGAAATTGACATCTGGAGCATTTCCAATCAAGAGACTGGTTTTGGTGGAAAAGTCTGGAGCGTTTCTAATCAAGGAGACTGGTTCGGGTGGAAAAATCGGAGGAATGGGATCCAGCAATGCATGCATATCAAATAGGGTGCTGTCCGTTTTGCTGCAGATTCCATTCTGTTGGCGATTTGGGAATTGGGATCATGTCCATTTATTCATCATGAGGCTCGGGCCATAAACCGGTCAGAGATCTTAACCGTGTGAGGGAAAAAAAAGTAATACGAAAATCACTGATAGGATGTGTATTTTTTTTCCCGTTTAGTCATTGTGTTTTTTGGGTTTGTTAACACATCCAGTCACTGACTGACTGTAATTTGGCATAATTTGCTCCATACCTCTGATTGCATGTCATGATAAGAAAAAAACACTAATAGGGTTATGCTAGCCATCCAATCAATTGCATGAAAAATGGACAGTCAAGATCAAGCAAGAAAAATAGTCCTAATCATCATCTTAAAACGTCTATCAAATAGGCCTCACCATGGAATGGATTGCTTATGATTCTAAAAAAGCACATGTGATCAAACGACGCTGACCATCAAACCTGTGCCTCATAAAAAAAATGGACAGTTGCAATGACTTCTGCTTTATTACTACCAATAGTGGTATACCAGATGGACAGTCTGAATCAATGATTGTGTCCGATGTGTCATTTAAAAGCTTTAGGGTCATTGCTAATGTTGATGAAGTTGAGGGGAATCAGCATTTGTGTACAAGTGTCTGCATGCATGTGCACATGATGCGGAGCTTGTGGGAATGGTGATGAAATAGTTTGATATCATTAATTGTAAGTACTTAATTAGAAATTTGTATTTTGTTTATTATTTTAGTGTTGACTTCATGATTACCAAGATTCTTTCTCCCCATTTCATGCATATGTGCCTACTATAAAAATTTTGGAAAATGGAACATTTAATGCAAAAATTATCACCTCACTCATTTCTTGGATTGTTGATATATGATTCTCAAAATGTCTATCAACTTGATGGTAACAATATATATGAATGATTGGGTGTTGTGTTGTGGATGATATATATGATGTGACTAGAATTTAAGAATGTCCCTTCTTGCTGTTTGGTGGGCAGTATGGGAAGAAAGAAATGGTAGATGCTTCAACGGGACTTCAAACTCGTCGGAATCTGTAGCTTCTAGGGCTAGATTGCTAGTAGTTGAGTGGGCGGTTAATGTCGATAAGTTAAAGGAATGTAATTTGCTTTTTTTAGGCGTGTAGTAGGCTGAGTCGCTCCCTCGGCGGTGCAACCTCGTATCTTATGTTTTTGTTTTTTCAATTAATATAACCTTGACATTTCAAAAAAAAAAAAGGGAAGTCCTCAAAACATTTTAGCTATTGGAAAGAAGCCATTCTTGGCATGCATGCACCTCCCATGATTGCATCTTTTTCATAACGTGATACCGTAATGGTACATCAATGTGGGTAATGATACAGTATTTTTTATGCTATTTTGAGATTTTGATAAGAGTTTGGATGTAGTTAGGATTGTCTCTCATATTAATAAGAACTCAAGTACCATATTATTTCATATGTACTAGGCCTGTAAAAAGTACATGGAGGCCATAAAGTATAAACAGATTTTATTATATTTTTAAATAAAAAATGCTTTCCTGTGAATCAAACATTCTATTCGTGCGATGCATTTAGAACTCTACAATGACCTAGAAATCCACTAGTGTGATTCCATTGGACCCCATGTGGAGTGATTCCACATGGCTATCTCCTTATTTTCTTTGTACTTCGAGTGTCACATTTGGTATGCCATTTTCAAATTTCTATAATAGTTCAATTCTAGTTGCATTAATCTTTTTGTGATGTTCTACCCTTGTTTGAGGTGGCCCGCTTGGCTTGCTATTGACTCTTTTTTGTTTCCACTCGTTAAAAGTAGAATAAGAGAGTACCAAGTGCATTACCTTGTTGGAGCCATTCATTTGTTTCACCATTAGCAATAGATTTGGTTAAGGAAGAGCCGATATTTCAAAGCTCATCTCTTTGAGCCTCTTGTGTTGATTTTTCATTCCCATCTTTGCAAAATGTCCCCATCACCACAATTACATCACCTCAAAGACATCTTTTTAAGGCTTAGTTGATCTAGGCCTAGCTTTAGGCTTCAAATGGTGGTATCTCTTTGGGTTACTCATTTCTTTCCTCTATGTTTCCCTTTCCATGGAATCCTTATTGTTAATATGTTCTAAACTCATCTCCAATCCTTTTTGTTAATATGTTCTAACCTCATCTCCAATAATGTACTGCATCTAACACTTAGGGCCTGTTTGGTTCACTTTTTGGTGGTAAAATAAGGTAAATAAGTAATAATTATTGACATTCTCATTTGCTCACACAAGGTTTGACAGGTAACACAATTCAAAGAATCACTGGATTTGTGTGAAGTCTTTACCATGCCTACATGGCAAAACTCTGTGGGCCTCACGATGATGTATGTGTTTAATCCATGCCATCCATTCATTTTGCCAGATCATTAAGTACATGAGCCCAAAAATGGGGCAGATCCAAATCTCAAGTAGACCACACCAAAGGAAACGGTGGGAATAATGACTTGCACCGTGGAACCCTCTTTTTTCTGTGGCATGGTCCACTTAAGCTTTGGATCTACCTCATTTTATGATCCGACAAAATGAATGGATGGCATAGATATAGTACATACATCATGTTGGGGCCCACAAAGTTTTTGCTTCTACAAGGTTGAGATGAAATTCTCCAATATTTCAAACAGCAGCCACTACTTATTATTATGTTTTTACCATGATTTCCCTGTATTTACACCAAACCAAACAGACCCTTAAGGTATTGTTGCTTCCTACTGCATACCAATGTATCCACCTGTCTCTACGTGATGTTTTTTCTTCTGCAGTTGAGAATACAATTCTTTATTTGTTTCAGTGTCGAGCTGATGCATACAGGTCTTCAATTGTGATGATCCAACATGGGCAATCAAGATTCAAGGGTGGGGTCGCAACCTATTCACAAATATCAGATTGGTTGGTCCCACAAGTGGTCCAATCATATTGTGACCTCTCATTTGAGCACTATTCATCTGTATAGATCCGCATTCCCTATATGGTCACACAGTTGGACTGATTAGCTTCCATTAGTTTCCTACCATCTATCTATTTTGCTTAGATCTTGGCAAGCAAGTTTTTCGTTTTATTTGAAGTCTGTTTGTGCAATTGTTAGAAAGAATAGGAAAGTTTTATAACAACATTATAAATACAGGAATAAGGCATACGTTTGGGAATACCATGAAATCAGTTTATTTCTCTTTTCGGAACCCAGAATGGATTCTCCTGGGGTGCAATGCTCCAATAGTAGTGTGGCTTCATCTGAAGAGCTAGAGCTGATGCGACTTTGGTAAATGTTCATGAAATATTGGCTGCTAAAATTGTTGGTTCTTCATAATTGGTCAAGCGACTTTCTTCCAAAATTTCAACTGTAAACTAGAAATTTGTTAAATCTGTTGCTAAGCTTGAAGTACAGAAAATTTGGACCATCTTAGATTTCATAGTTCTTTGCAATGGACTATATTAATAAAGTTGCTATACATCATGGTTTTGAATATCGGTATACGGGGTGTAGTGGCCCGGCTAAAAAAAAGATACAATGTAGGCATCTTGTATCGATATTGGTAAAAAAAAATAATTTAAGCCAAAGAATTAAGCAAAGGATCAGGAAAAAAGAGAATAATAAAAAGATTTTTTTTTTTTTTTTTTTGTATTTTGGACATGTAATGGTGTATTATTGGACCATTCTTTGATGGGAATGTTGTCTATTGATTTGATTTGTTGAAGATCAACTAAATGGGCCTTAATTGAACACAAATCAAGCATGATTTGGAGAATTAGGGCCCATTATATTGAAATACAACAAAAAGTAAGAAAGAAAGTGAAGGTTTACTCCTCTTTCTGATTTTTTCCCTAATGGTCCACTTCGCTTTGATTTGTCAAATCCCATTCAAATAATTTGTTTCTATCCCATAATAGGTCTATATCTAGCCTAGAATGAGTTTTTAAGCTTCCTTCATGGTTTAAATGAAACAAAAGGAGAAGAGACATGAGTGAAAATTTGAAAAAAATAAATAAAAAGGTTCAAAATTGGGCTTTTTTGGGTGTATCCTGTATCAGCCGTATCAGTGCCGATATGCCCTGTATCGGCTGATACGTCTCGTGCCAATATGGATACAATACGGCCGTCTCAGCTGACATGACATCGATATTCACATCCATGCCATACATCTTATTCTCTAGATATAAATAATTCATCCTATTTAATATATTTCACCTATTCGATATATTTATGGCAAGGGAAATTCTTGATATTTAGATAATTCATCGTATTCAATATATTTATGGCAGGGGAAAGTAATTTAGGGTTCACTAGACCAATTCAACAAGGTCTCCAACCAAGTTTTGAGACAAACACGGTCTCTTAAATCTTTTTTGACGTTTTGAGTCATCTCCTTTGCTGAATTTGTGAGTCACATCACGTGTGCCTGCATTAAGTGCAAAGGAGACAGCATGTAGAGATGTTGTGTGTTATTGACTGGTGTCTTACATGCTCATTTACAATTGTTCTTTCTAAACTTACATTTTCCCCCTAAAACCTGAAAAAAATAAAAATTTAAAAAAATAATAAATAAATAAATAAAAAGAAGAAGAAGAAGAAGAAGACTATATGTTTATTTGGAGTTGAGATGACTTTTTTCTTTTTTAACCTAACAATGGTACAGATGGGGTGCTCCTTATTACCTAAGCCGCTGATCTGGTAGGCTCATGGGTCATGCCCTAATATCTATCATCTACCCTATCATATCTTTCTAGTCATCTGGAAATGGAGAATCAGAACCAAATGTTCACATTTAATGGGGCACAATAATAATAATAAAAAGGTTAGGATCATATGATGTGGGAGATTTTTGGGGTATCTACTATCCACCATGTGGCCCGTCAAACAAACAATTAGGGTTGCCAAAAGGTATCCCCCTCATATGCTGTGTTTTAGGCCGAGCATGCTCAGTTGACATTGTATGCTTTGTCTAGAAAGTTTTAATGCCACAATCTCATAATTGTCTTGATCCTAGTACAAGCTAGTTCAAACAAGTCTAGTCAGCCCAAAAAAGGTTCTAGATTCTTATTGAAAACCTGGAGACCATAGATATTGATTGTTTGGGTGAAGTTTGGATTAATACAAGCAACTGGGAAAATAAAGAATGACTCTCTCTCTCAAAAAAATTAAATAGTAAATAAATAAATAAAAGAATGAGTAGCTTGTTCATATAGAAGCACCCTATTGTGATCTAATCTTGTCTAAGCTTTAGTATTTTAGCCTCTGTTTCTCGCTTCAAAGAAAACCCAAAATCTCTCATCTAGCCCAAGAATAATAGGCGAGAAGTTTTAAAAGATTAAATCTAGAGAAAATCAATTAAAACTCCATGCTAGATCATGTCCGAGGCTGCAATGGACTTCCTCAAGTGGTTTTACATTTGTCACGTGACTCTCTCAAGTCACGAGGGAAAACTTGTTTTGGTGTATGCTTTTCCTAATGTTACAATGATTTTCTATTTTGTCAATAAAATTGAAGGGAAACGGCATGCCTGTGATTTTACATTTTTGTTAATTAACTTACATAGTGGGAGAATTAGTTTCTATAGAAAAACCTCTCCCAAAAGAAACCCAAGACTCTAGTTAAACTTAAGCATCAAAACATCAAACTTCATGTCCATTTTCTATCATGTAGATGTTTGTAACAAACTTCAGAACGTGTTGAAAACCAAAACTGTCTTATGCTATGTCTTCATCCATATTAAATTGACTATTTTGTCTTTCAATACTTTTGGCTGATCTAATATTGCTGATCTCTGACAGGTGATATACATGGACAATACCTTGATCTTTTAAGGTTGTTTGAATTTGGTGGTTACCCTCCGGCTGCAAGTTATTTGTTTCTCGGGGACTATGTAGATCGAGGCAAACAAAGCTTAGAGACCATCTGTTTGCTTCTAGCCTATAAAATAAAGTACCCCGACAAACTCTTTTTGTTGAGGGGGAACCATGAAGATGCGAAAATCAATAGAATTTATGGATTCTATGACGAGTGTAAAAGGAGATTTAATGTTCGACTCTGGAAGATATTCACTGATTGCTTCAATTGCTTACCTGTTGCTGCACTCATCGAAGACAAGATTCTTTGCATGCATGGGGGTATTTCCCCAGAGTTGAGTAGTCTCTCTCAAATAAGAGACATTGAAAGACCTACTGAGATTCCAGATAGCGGTCTCCTATGTGATTTGCTATGGTCCGATCCTAACCATGATATTAAAGGGTGGGGAGAGAGTGATAGAGGGGTATCATGTACCTTTGGTGGTGATGTGCTTGCTGAATTTTTGGACAAGAATGATCTTGACCTCATTTGCCGTGGTCATCAGGTCAGTAATCATCTTGTCATTGTAAGCTGTGTCAGAGAAATGCTAAGGAGATCCATATCAAGAGGATTTTCAGTTTCCTTCGTAGTGCAAGTGCCAATGTGTCATATGTGTAGAGAACCAGGATACTTGTCATAGTGGGGCCCACCGTGAACGTGCCCTAACCCAAAAATAGGCTGCTTGACTCATATATTGTTGAACAACCTGGATCTAGCACACACGTGCCTCATTGGCATGCCCATGGCAAATAAAACCCTCAATATTCTATTCCTGATTCTAGATTGTCTGATGTTTCCTAGCTAACACTGAAAAGTTCAGGTGGTGGAGGATGGGTATGAGTTCTTTGGGCAACGGCGGTTAGTTACAATATTCTCAGCCCCAAACTACGGTGGCGAGTTTGATAATGCAGGTGCTTTATTAAGTGTTGATGACTCACTAGTCTGTTCATTCGAGATCTTGAAACCAGCCGAAAAGAAGTCGGCATCGGGCAGTTCAAATACACCAGCTGCCACAAATAAGAAGGTAAATGTTAATTTTGTCAAACATGATGGATTGTACTCATGGCATGATTCCATATGACATGCACATTTACTAGTCCAATGGCATGTATTTTTATATTGTGGTTTAGTTTGAGAAGATAAGGTGAGACACTCAAGATCTGATATCTGATATGGTTGAAAGGATTATGTAGAAGAAAAACGCTACCTGCAGTCAAGCATCTGCACCTGCCACACACAACTGCCTCACAAGTGCCAACATAGCATGCGTGTATGAGAGCCTATTGTTCATCATGTGGGTTCATGTGGGGTGCCCCTAAAAATGTTCCCAAATCAGAGGCCTGTGTGCTTGTGAGGTGGGTCACACACACATTGAAGTTGATTGGTGTTTATCCTTTTCTAATTGTCCATTGTCTTCATACATGTGTTGCCCACATGATGAGTGGACCAGAACATTTGCTTCTAGGGGTACATTTATGTAAAGCCTACCTGATGAACGACCCTCTCTCTCAGTCACGACTTCATTATCACAGATGTGGGGCATCTGGTTTTGGTGACCGCAAGTAGCATTCCTAATATGATGCTTGTAGCTTAGTGTAATGTATTCTGCACTTGTTTTCCTCTGTATTGACACCAGAAGATATTGATGTCACATTTCCTCGTCGTATTTTATCAAGCAGGTTCTAAAAGGTGGAAAAAATTTATGAAGGACTGCTGTTGTTTTCCATGGATGTGATTCAACTCACAAGCAGGTTAGGTGAACTTGGTTTTGGAGGAGCTCAGATTATTTGTTTTTCAATGGGTTAGCTTGGGAAGCTTTTCAACCCAACCAATGGTGATTAAGACCTCCACAAAATCAAAGCTTTTCAATTGTTAGAAATATATACAATCTGTACATTAATGACGTAACAGTGTCTTCTGTATAGCAAAATGAAGATGGTTTTTTTTTTTTTTTTTTTTTCTTATTTGGTTTATTAGAATAAGACAGTTGGCTAGCTTGGAAGAGTCTTTTTGACCCTGGCCGCCCTTCTTGGTTTTGGTCATTTTATTGAGTTTGCATTCTTTAACCCACGGTTGTAATTTGATGATGCCTATGGGTCAAACGGTGGGAGCTTGAAGATTTCAAGATGAGATTCAGACCAAGTTCTGCAGCAGAAGTCTCGGAGCATTTTAACCATGATTCATATGGTCATTTGTCATTTTCATGCACGAATTGTGGTACATGATGCTATATGACTGATTTTTTTTTTAATTTTTATTTTTTACACTCTACTCAAGTAAAAAGATTATTAAAATAACATTAGTTTAGGGTGTGTTTGGCTGCACCAAATTTCATAAGATATCATAAACTAGACTGATTAATCATGAAATTTCGTAATATATGGTGCAACCAAATGCACCCTTGTGGAAACTTGATCTAATTATTTTACAGTGGAATGGAACAATGAGACCAGTCTCGTTGAAACTATGAATCTCAATGGTGATAGGTGTTTTTTCTTTCCCTTTTTGGTAATATGTGATTGGTGCATTTCAGCACTGTGACCGTTCATGGTGATTTTATTTATTTATTTTTTTTTTCTTTCCCTCTTTGTAATATGTGATTGGTGCATTTCATCACCGGACTGTTCATTTGGTAGGTCCGCTTGGATTGACCATCCCCAAAATACTCACCTAGAACAAACCTAACCATCCAATCAGAGGGATTTTTTTTATTGATGTGTTGCTGGTAATTCTTTCAGATGTGCATTTGAAAGGCCCTTGATCTGAGAGTAATGGCCTCTATCCATTGGACTGATTAAAAAGGATATTGGATGGTGGTTGCAACATTCAATCAGGAAATATCTGATCAGAGGTTAAAAAGAATATTGGATGGTGGTTTGCCACATTCAACCAGGAAATATCTCATCATTAGGAGGAGCTATGTCAACTTAACACACTTACAAAAGTAGCTTATTAGAAACTTGTAGACAAGGAAAAGAAAAAAGAAAAGCTTTTTTGCTCTCTTCGTCTCTCTCATATCTCATGCAATAGATGGTCTATATCAAAAGTGGCCCCGCATGATGGACAGCCCATATCGAAGGTGGGACACTATGGGCAGTCTACATCAAAGGTCGGCTCCACATGATGGACAATTAACATTGATGATGACCCCACTTGTTGTATGACTCATGTCAAAGTGGGCCACAAATGATGGGTGACCCATATCAAGATGGATCCCTTATAATGGACGGTTCAAGTCAAGGGTTGGCCCTAATTATGAGTGGCCACATCAAAGGTAAGGTGGGGCCAACACTATAGATGATCCACATCCAAGGTGGGCTCAGCGTGATGGGAAGTGGACATTGAAGGTGGACCCCACATGATGGACAATTAACATGGATGGTGGACTCCGTATGAAGGATGACCCACATCAAAGGTGGCCCTGCATGATTGACAGCCCACGTTGAAGTGGGGCCCACGTTATGGACTATCCACATCAAAGGTGGGCTCCACATGAAGAGCATCATCAAAAGGTGCACCCCACATGATGGACAATTAACATTGATGGTAGCCCCACATGAGAGATGACCCATGTCAAGGTGGGCCATATCAAGGTGGGTCCCTTACAATGGATGGTTCAAGTCAAAGGTCGCCCTAACTATGAGTGGCCACATCAAAGGTAGGGCCAATACGATGGACGATCCACATCAAAGGTGGGCCCCACATGAAGGATGACCCACATCAAAGGTTCGCTCTTAATGATGAATGGCCCACATCCAAGGTGGAACTCGCATGATAGATGACCCACATTGAAGGTGGACCCACAAAATAGACTGTCCGCATTAAAGGTGGGCTCCACATGATATGCAGTTGACATGGATGACGGATCCAATGTCATAGACAATTAACAATAATAGTGGGCCTCATGTGATGGATGACCCACATCAAGGTGGGCCCCACATATGGAACAATCTAAATCAAAATGTGTGCCTTGCATGATGAACAATCTACATCCATTGTCTGACATGGTGGATGACCTACATCGAAGGTGGACCCTGCATGATCACTAGCCCATATGGAAGGCGGGCCTCTCAATGTGGATGGCTCAATTTAAAGGTAGGCCCCATATGATGGATAGTCAACATTGAAGACATGGCCAAAGTGAACCCAACATAATGATCGGTCCACATCAAAAGTTGGCCATACATTGATGGACACGAAATATTAAATGTGGACCCCACATGAATAAGTAATGGAAGATAGAAAAAAAAAATGGAAAGAGGGCTTCACCATAAATAGTCATCCGTTGAATATCTAGAAACCAAGAAAAGCATTAAGTAAGCTTAAGAAAAGCAACTTACCATCTCAAACGGCGTCTCCAATTCTAGTGATTTTTGCTCCTAAGCTCGGCCACAAAGAGCTCATTAGATTAACGGTCTGGATTGCCTGGCATCCACTCTTCTTGATTCAGTTTCCATTTGGCGCTTGAGTTTGCGAAAATGGGGCCCACGATTTGATGATCCTATTGTTTGTCTGTAAATGGGATTGCGTATATGTTCTTATCTTACTCACTGAGTAAACTGTTGGGCCCACCGTGAGTACTTAATAAACTCTATTGGGCCCACCATGAATGCATGTGGTTTATCAACGCTATCCTTCTTTTTTTCAGTTCATTTTAAAGGGTCGAGCCCAATATTGAAGCATACACAAAGCTCACGTGGACCATACCAGGAAACAGTGGAAGTATTGAATTCCACCGTTGAAAACTTCGTAAGGCCCACGATGATATTTATTTGTCATCTAACTTGTTCATAAGATCACACAGACATAGATGAAGGGAAAACACAAAGCTTCTGGCCCCAAGAACTTTTCAACAGTAGATATTCAATTCACACCATTTCCAAGTGGTATAGTTCACTTGATCTTTGGATATGCTTCATTTTTGGACTAAAGCCCTAAAATTATAGGGGAAAATGGATGGACAGAGTGGATAAAATGGATGAATGATGGTGGGCCCCATAGAGTTTACTCGGTATTACATAATCGCTTCCATTTGTCGGATGGGTTCGAACTTTGGTCATGCCTAGGACTGTACACAAGTTGAACTGAGTTGAGCTTGACACAGCTCGGTTTGGCTCGGTTCAGCTAGCAGCTAACCTCAGCTTGAACTTGGCTTAGCTCAGTCCTCAAGCTTGACTGGCCAGCTCGGCTTAGTTTGATTAGCAACTCGGGTTCGTTCGAGCCTTTGAGACGTTTTCCCAAAGACATGAATACATCTTCAATTCACAAAATGCAAAACAGTAACAATACTTTACATGTATTTCATCAAACACTTAGCAAGTAGCATAAAAAACAAATTATAAGGGCAATTATATAGTGTAAAGTGTGTTTTTTTTTTTTTTAATTTATTTGTTTCATATCCATTCCTTCCTCCCCACCAATCAAGTCTATGGAGACTGTACGCACTTGAAACAACACTCCGTTGAGTCATTTCATCAAACACTTGGCGACCAGCATCAAGATGAAAATAACTGAGTCACTGAGCCGATTCAATCCAAGTCAATTCAAGTTGAGGTTTAAACCGAGTCGAGTTGAGCTTGGGCAAGCTGGAACTCGACTCAAAAAAATTTTGAGCTCCAAAAACTAGGTCAACTCAGTCTAAATCAAATTTCAAACCAAAATGAGTTGAGGTTTTTCGAGTCAAGCCGGGTGAACTGACCGAACTAACTCAACCCGTGTACAACTCTACAACTCATGCCTAGCTGATCTTCCAGGCAGGAGGATCCTAATACTTCCCGCGGCTTGCAAGTTGGCTGTCGCGAAAGAATGCAACACCATTAAATCAATGGGAAAATAAGGCAAGGAGTGGATCCGGGAGACTTAGGATGATGGTCCATCCACGATGGGTCCCATCATATAAATGGTCTGGGTCTAACCAATGCTGATACTTGCACATGTTCAAGGGCAGGGATGGTGGGAAAAATGGATGGTTTGATCCATCATCACTCTTTCCTATTGTATAGTCCACCTGATATTTGGATCTTTTTCATTTTTAGACTCGTGCCTTAAAGTGATATGAAAAGGCGAATGGACAGCGTGGATATAGAATACATACATCAAGGTGGGCCCATGGTAAGGGCCACACCTAACCGCTCCCAAGGATGATTACCCAAGAGTCGAATATCAACGGACGCGGATTGCGTTCTACCTCCGGACGTCTCCACCCGAGAACGGGTAGGAGCTTTGAGTGGCCATCGTGATGTATAAGTCTCATCCACACTGTCCATTCAATTTTTCATATCAATTTCGGTACGTGTCGTGCGAAGAGGAAGTGGATTGGCTAGAGTACTACACAACAGCTATATAGCAACTGTAGGCAGGTGTCGTGTGAAGACGAGCACTGACACTCCTCGAGCTCCGAGTTGTACGAAATGAGATCAAAGGTACATGGTCCTGCAGTGATGTATTTATTATATCTACACCGTTTATCTATTTTTAGAGATCATTTTAGAGCATTATCAAAAAAATGAATCATATCTAAAGATCATCGGGACCACACAAAAAATAGCAGTGGAGATGATAATTTTCACCATCAAACAATTCGTAGGGCCCACAATAATGTTTAGTTTCCATCCAATCTGTTCATAAGGTCAAAAAGACCCGAATTAAGAGGAAAAATAAATTTCATATTGATCCAAAACTTCAATGACCCCAAAAAGGGTTTCAATGGTATACGTTTAATCCCCTATTGCTTTTTGCAGTGTGGTTCACTTGATTGTTAGATCTGTCTTATTTTTTGTCTCAAGCCTTAAGACGAGCTCATCAAATTGATAAACGGTTTGAATATAACACATACCTCATGATCAAACCCGCAGAAATTGTTGACATCAATACACCAACTATATAGCTGGTGTGAGGTACACCAACCAATCCCCTTCCATTCTAGGGTATAACTCTAAAAATGAGGCATAAGAAAGGCTCAAATGCCCTACACAGTGGGGATTAAACTCTTACTATTGAAAACTCATCAGGAGCCACATAAGCTTTAGATGGAGCGATATTTGTGTTTTTTTTACGTTCAGGTATATGTAACTTTAGGGTAATTTTTTTATTATAGATGTGACCGACGAACAAACTTATAGAGATGAAAATATCCCTACTTTTTCAACTAGTTTACCCTAAAATTTAGGGATATTTTTGTTTAAAACTCTCTTTCCGTACCTTAAAAATCTACTTTCATAACATAAGTTTTCGGCCTTTTATAAAAAAAATAAAAATAAAAGGAAAGCATATACAATACTAATTTCTTCCTAACCTCATGAACAGGTAGAATGGCAAATAGCAGTGAAAATCACTGTCGCTGCTTTTTCCTGTGGTGTGGTCCACTTGAACCTTTGATCTTCCTCAATTTTGAGTTTACATACTAAAATGATACGAAAAAGTGGATGGATGGACGGTGTGGATAAGACCCAAACATCACGGTGGCTAATCAAAGCTCCTGCCCGTTCCCAGCTGGAGACGGGCGAGGGTAGTACGCAATCCGCGTCCAATATCAACATTCAACACTCTGGCAGCAGCGCATGACCATCCGTCGGCCACTGCCCCACGGTGCATACATGTACAAAATTTGCCAACCATCCAAAGCGTGGCCCCACATCAGATAGAGCACATCAGAAAATTCGTGTTGATCGGACAATCCTGACCTCAGACTACTCAACATCTGTTTATTGAATTTGGACTATCAAACATTTCCTATGTAACCGTTAATCTCGTAGTCACCAATGTAATATTTAAAATCATTTTATCAATATAATTTCCCGGTTTCCGATAATAAAAATTAAGATCTACGATTTGAACGGTTATGATTTGTTAGAGATGTTCCATATGTACGAAATTCACACGCGTGAGTATGAACTGAAATACTCTCCAACGTATATCAAATAACCTTTAAGAACGAGTAGGGTTGTCAATGGGCCGGGCCTGGGTTGGTCTCGGCCCGGATTTGCACAGTTTCGGGCCGGTTCAATTCAAAATTCTGATTTTACAGGCTCGTGCTCGGCCCATTACACCCCTATTAAAGAGGGCCGTGTACTCGTTCATCAGTTTTCTCATTTCCCACAAAAACCCTTGGATTTTGGCGCAAAAAAGAGGAGAGAGAGAGAGAGAGAGAGAGAGAGAGAGATGAGCAGCGCGGGCGATATCCCTCCGAACATGACCATCTACATCAACAACCTCAACGAGAAAATCAAGCTCGAAGGTGGGCCCCACCTCCTCTTTCTCCACATATCCCTTGCTTTGGTCGATTTAGATACTATGCATTTTTTCCCTGCGAGAATATATGAATTCTGTTCTTCCTAGTTTGAAAAACTCAATCACATCTCATTGTGTCGAAGAACTCGTTCAGATCCCTCTCACCTTGCATTTTTCTTTTTTTAAAATTTATTTTCCTTTTTGGATTGGGATTTAGGAATTAAACTTCATTGAATTACATACTGCGAGTCTCTCAATTTGTGCAATTGGGTCACTGACAAATGCAGACATAAATCATAATAGAAATCTAGACGCATATGTCAATGTGTGTCACTTTGCGACATCCATGATTCGTCAGGCGGGCCACACATGTACGTTGAATGTGGATTGTTTGGATGTGTTTTTCTAACTTGCCCTTGTTTTTTGTACAGTTTCCCACCCTCGCTTTGGACCCAGGCGTCTACACGGTGGGTCCCATCTGATGAGTGGCTTGGAATTAGGAAAAAAATTCCCCCCCCTCCCTTTTTTTTTGCTTGAACAATGTATAATGAATCTTTCTCACTCAAAAGGGAAGATTTTTCTGCCTCTGTCTGAAAGGAAACCTTCTTCACCTTGTCACTTTGAATAATTAGGGTTCATAACTCTACCTATAATACTATAAAGCATAATCCTTGTTGTACTCTTACAAGCATATCCAAGAGCATGGATTGGATGGAATTCTGGAATGTATATGAGCACACACTGAGGGAGGGAGCTGAGCTAATTGTGTGTGTTGGTAAGTGCTGCGATATCTTGTGCATTGGGACCCATGGCTGTGGATCTGAATCTGTTGGTGTGGAACAATTTCATTTCTAGAATGAGGGAGGGAAAGTGTGATAACATGTATGGTGTTTTATTCGGGGTATTTAGGATCTTTTCGGGTCCTTTGGGACTCTTTTAGTAGAGTTTAGCATTGCCAATTAAAATGATTTCGAGAACTTGATCCTCTACTTAAAAGTTTCTTGTACCATTTTGGTGTCCCAATGAAGATCCTCAGTCGTAAGTAAGTTAGAGGGCTGCGTTGTCGGGAGAAATACAAAAGGGTGAAGGATGTATGCTTCATATCAAAGGCTCGAATCGTCACCCTCCAGGAAACTAAGGTCTAGGTATTTGGCCAGTTGGTATAGGATTCGGTGTGGGGAATAAGTAGTAAAGACTGGGTCACGTTAGAGGTTGTGGGTAATAATGGTGGGATTGTGGTTTCTTGGGATACAAGACAATGGATAAAGGAGGAGTGGTGGCATTGATCTGTCTATGTTTCAATTATATTTTGAGGTGTGGTGTCAAGTTTAGATGGATGTTTTCTGCTCCTTTGGTCCAGATAAGTTTCTTTTTGTGTACCAACGAGAACTTCCAAAGTCAACGTTGGATCATTGTCCAATCCCGTTGGAGGTGGAAGAGGAGGATTGGGTCCCTAGACTTTTCCGGTTTGAGCTTGTGTGGCTAGAGGTGAAGGGTTTGTTGGACTTGGTTAGGGAGTGGTTGAGCTCCTTGGTGGGTGAAGGCTATGTGGGGTTTAGGTTATGCCAGAAGTTGAAACTAATAAAAGAAAAAAAATAAGGCATGGAAGGAGATTTTGGGAAGCCAGGAGGCGGATATCAATAATCTGAATTCAGGCTATAGATATTAAAGAAGTGGGTGAGTTCATTTCTGAAGAGGAAAAAAGGGCGCTCATAAACCTAGCCAAAGAGTATGCTAGCCACATGAAAGATGAGGAGATCAAATGGAGGGTAGAGGTCAAGAGCAGTTTAGCTTAAGGAGGGTGATAAAAATACAAACTTCTTCCACGACATTGCGAGTGCTTGGGCTAGGAACAACCGGGTTAAGTAGTGTTTTGGTGGAGGGTAGGAGAGTTGAGGAGAATGAGCAAGTTTGTGAGAACATTGCCTAGTATTATAAGGACTTGCTTATTGGGGAAGCTTGGAAGAAGCCGCGGCTAGACAATCTAGAATTCGATCAGGTTTCGGTTGCGGATGATGCTCTTTTGGAGAGGTCATTTTCAGAAGAAGAAGAAGTGAAGGTGGCAGTGGATTCTCTAGGTAGGGACAAGGCCCTGGGTCCGGATGGGTTCTCAATGACATTCTTTCATATTTTTTAAGATGTGGTCAAATTAGACGTGATTGGCTTTATGTCAGAATTCTATGAGAGGGGTCGTCTATTGTCATTAGGAGCCTGTTTCATTACTATAATTCCGAAGGTGAAAGGTGTGGAATGCTTGAAAGATTTCAGGCCTATCATCATGATTGGAGGACCGTACAAGATCTTGGCTAAGACGCTTGCTTTTAAGTTTAGGCTAGCTCTAGCAGAGGTCATCTCCAAAGTTTAAGGGGCATTTATGGCGAGTAGATAGATTCTAGATAGTGCGCTTATTGCGCATGAATGCATTGCTGCTCAACACAAAGCAGAAAGGAATGGTATTGTTTGCAAATTGGATATAGGGAAGGCCCATGATTGCGTGGACTAGGCATTTTTGGATTACATGATAAGGAGGTTAGGGTGTGGGCAAAGGTGGAGAAAATGGACGGAAGAATGTATCCGATTGGCAACTTTTTCGGTGCTAGTTAACGGTTCTCCCAAAGGATTCTTTAAGGCATTAGGGGGTTTGTGGCAAGGTGATCCACTCTCCCCCTTTTTGTTTGAGGTGATGGTAGAGGCCCTAAAAAAAATGTTGGATAAAGGTCAAGCGGCTAACTTGATTTGCAGCTTAAGGGTGGCGGATTTAGGGCTGCAAATATGTTATCTTCAGTTTGCAGATGACATGATCTTGTTGTGCGAAGCAGACTAGGTTATGGTAGACAATTTGAGGAGAGTGCTGAGGTGGTTTGAAGAAGGAGATGAAGAAGCTACAATGGAGGAGAGAGATGGGAGAGAGAGGAAGAGGAAGGAGAGAGCCAATGAGAGAGTGGTGAAACATGAGATGGATTTTTCTATTTTATTGATTGTAGCAAGAGTTTATGTAGAGGGGGAGAGAGGATCTGAAAGATATTTTAGGAGATCTTTAAGAAATATACATTGTACTAATAAGGAAATAATCTACCATAATTAGATTTGTCCTAATCTACTTTAACACTTCTTTTTGTGGAAATACTGGAGTTTCGTTTACATGCTTACATTTTTTTAACTATCATTTTCTATCTCTTCATGGTTTGTAAACACAACTCATGTTACTATGATGATGAATTAGTTAGGGATGTGCCTCGACCCTCTCTATGGAAATAATTTCTTGTAAGACAATTCTTTTAGGCTGCACTATCAAATGGAAATGCCCAATTCTAGACCAACGAGTGAAAATGGCCAAATTGCAAGTATTATTCATGTTGAGGGATTTTGCTCCAAAATTGCAACTACCATGGTATTCATATTGAAGTACTTGGCTCCATAAGGCAATTACCTTACTTTCAAGTTGGACTTGAGTTGAATGCCACTGCTATTCAAGGGACTTGGCTCTAGTTTCAGAAATGAAATTTAATAGTTCAGTTCAGTTTAGTTTGTAGCAATGCAGCCTTCCGAGGTTTTGGGTTTTGCCAAATTGTCATTTTAAAGAATTCTTGGTTTCTTTTGGCTTGATTCACTTTGACTTAAAACTGAATAACTTCATATTTTCAGAGCTCAAAAAGTCTCTTCTTGCTGTCTTCTCTCAATTTGGAAAGATATTGGAGGTTCTTGCATTCAAGACTTTGAAACACAAAGGACAAGCTTGGGTTGTGTTTGAGGATGTTTCATCAGCAACCAATGCACTTAGGCAAATGCAAGGATTTCCATTCTATGACAAGCCAATGGTAAGTGTGAGTTGACTTGGGAATAGGGAACATGCATGTGAAATGAGGATTTATATACATTGTTCTTTAGAATTTTGATCCAGTTGTATTTTTATGTCACTGCTTGAGGGAAATATTTGCTTGTAGCCTGTCTTTATTGTTTAAAGTTTCCATTCCATGTGAGGAAACCATTGATTTTCATAAATCATGATCGAAAACTATAAATACACAAGTATGGTGTGGTGCATTGGCTAGCTTGCCCGAATCTCTTTTTGAGATGCCTTTTTTTGTTCCCAAATCTAATAATATATACTACTTGCGTGTAGGGTTTGCTATTGTACTGTGTCGGTTTCATATATATTCATCAATCTCATTGAATTGCACATCATGCAGGCTAGTTGTGCTAGTAAAGGTTTCATGCTTAAAATATTACGTAAGGGCCTCTTTGGTAGCAGCAAAAGTTCCAACCCTGACCAAGGTTTCATGCATAAAATATTACCTAAGGGTCTCTTTTGGTAGCAGCAGAAGTTCCAAACCTGACCAAGTAGTCAGGGACACCTCTTCCTAGGTTTTCCCACAACTAGTGTTCGAAATATCGGTATCGCACAATGTATCGCACCCTTGGGATACAGATACGTATCGGTTATCGCACGGGATATATCGTTTGTATCGCATAGTTTATCGCACTTTTTGGGAAACATGGGGAAACATTGGGAAAATGGTTGAATTTTTTAATGAAACTTTAGGGATTGTTAAAAAGGCCCTTAATACACACTTTTAAATCATAATATCTCAAAAAAAAAAGGTGCACATAATAAATTTCCTTTGCATAGGTTCCTAAGTTATGCGATGTTTAACTGAACTAATGCAACTATTTTTAAATTGAATGCATGATATTTATAAATATATCATAGTCATGTATGAAAACACAACCAATTCATTGAAAGCAAAAGAAGAACTGAAGAAGTAAAATTTGAGAAATATACATATCAATGATGGGGACTAGTTGTGGTCTAGACCCAAATAGAGTTGCGTGGTGGCTCGTAATCATCATCTCCATCTCGACGAGGCTGAGCATAGTACTGCTGCTCCACAAATCGACAACATTGTGCCCAAGTCATAGTAGAGTGGTACCAGTTAAGATACTCCCTGACATAACGTTGGTACTCATCCTCTTCGAACTGAATCAATACGTCCATCCGTAGGTACTGCGTAATCGTCACAATTTGTAACTGATATGGATCTGGGAAGGGCACATATGAAGCTCCTTGGTATCCATATTGTTGGCTATATCCATATTGCTGCTCATATCCTTGCCCATATGCAGAAGTGAACTCCTGAACAGGGTTGAAAAATGATGTGCCGTAACTGTTGGAGTCACTCGTTGCATATCCACTAGGTCTATATCCATGCCCCATACTGTGGCACAGAAATCGAGCTACTCTCCTGTGTTTGTGATCTAGATTCATGTTGTGGCCTATAACTCAAGCTCCCCTCCCCCGTCCGTGATCCAAATCTAGAGCCACCTCGCCTGCCACGAATGCTTGTGTCCCTCATGCATTTTGCCAGCAGCTCCTTTGATGCAGGACAATTAACCACTTGCTTTAAAAGCTCGAACTGGTAGAGTACGGCAAATTGATCCATTTATCTTATAGCCTAGGCCTCACATCGCATGGGTTAGGACCTCGGCTGAACCCCCTTCGTGGGCCCCAAATCACATGGGCCGCCCACCCCGAGTGTCCCCGTGATGCAGGACAATTAACTACTTGCTCTAAAAGCTCGAACTGTTAGAGTATGGCGAATTAATCCTTTTATCTCATAGCCCAGGCCCCACATCTCATGGGTTTTTAGGACCTCAGCCGAACCCCCTTCGTGGGCCCCAAATCACATGGGCCGCCCACCCCGAGTGTGTCCCTGCATCTCACGGGCTACCCCACTTGGGCCTGGTGTGAAATGCGCATTAATCACCCCCGGTGAGGAGCCTCGAACACGATACCTCCTCCGTAGGCCGCACCCACCCCGAGTGTGCCCCTGCATCCCACAAGCGACCCCACTCGAGCCCGGTGTGAAAATGCTCCTGCATTAATCACCCCCAGTGAGGAGTCTCGAACACGAGACCTCCTGCTCTGATACCAATTTGATGCAGGACAATTAACCACTTGCTTTAAAAGCTCGAACTGTTAGAGTATGGCGAATTAATCCCTTTATCTCATAGCCCAGGCCCCACATCTCATGGGTTTTTAGGACCTTGGCCGAACCCCCTTCGTGGGCCCCAAATCACATGGGCCGCCCACCCCGAGTGTGTCCCCGCATCCCACAAGCGACCCCACTCGAGCCCGGTGTGAAAATGCTCCTGCATTACCCCGCATCCCACAGGCTACTCCACTCGAGCCTGGTGTGAAATGCGCATTAATCACCCCCAGTGAGGAGTCTCGAACACGAGACCTCCTCCTTGGGCCGCACTCACCCCAAGTGTGCCCCTGCATCCCACAAGCGACCCCACTCGAGCCCGGTGTGAAAATGCCCCTGCATTATCCTCAAAATCTGAAAGTTTTTGAGTCTTCTTTTTTTGTAGTAGCTTTTAACACGTGTATATCTTATTGTAAACAAGACGGGGTCATGGTTCTCTTAGACGAGAACCCTAGTCAGGGTCCTGTGTGGAATGATTGAAATTCTCCTCCTCGGTAAAAGGGCTAAGAGGCCTCTTATCCCGACTCCCACCCGCGTCGCCGCCATCATCATCATCATCATCCTTACTGTCATCAGAGTCATTGTCACCCTTATCGCTGGCATCATCATCACCGGACTCATTTCCCGCATCACTCTCTGACAGTCTCGGTGTTAGACAATGTTTCCCCGTCACGTGTCCTGCGTGATAGTGACTGCCGCGGGCTGCCCTCCGGACTCGTCGTCAATGGGTCGAATGCCTCATCAGGAGACCTCTGCTACTCCATATGTTTGTCAACATCAATTCCTTGTGTCTCTGCTTCTGCCGCAATATGTGGCTCTGGTCGCCCATTCGAGGTATCTAAGTCATCCGACCTAACCCACTGGTAGACTGGGTCATCCTCCGCATCCTCAGCATATGCATGTTGTCCAACCGTCATCAGGTCCAGTAGGTCTTCCTGTGCTTTTCTTCTTCCTTCCGAGCGGAGCAACCTCTCTCGTAACTTCATATTGTAGTGACAATACACTAGTTTCTGAAGCCTCTCATACCCTATTCTATTACGTTTATTTGTATGTATGAGGGAGAATATACTCTAATTCCTTTCACAGGGTGATGAGGACACCGTCTGTGCAAGCACATGGACAGTCAGTCGTTGTAAAACCTCGCAATCAATCCCATACATGGACCACCATTCACCTGCATATCATAAGATTTTTTCATTATCCTAGATTTTTCAAAATAATATAAAAGTTAAGTTTACTACAGTGACTCACATGACATCATGGCCTTCCTCGACTTCACCGTAGGGTGACACCCAAACATTCCAACCGCGTCGCGGAATTTAACAATCTGTTGATGGCGTATAACAACTAGAATAAGTATTTAATAATTGAGATGGAGATAAGGAGAATGTAAGTGCGGAACATATTTACCTCACTACCAAAGGTGCCTTTCCCCGGACAATCGGGGAATAAGTGATCGTACACCTCATGTACAACCCTCTTTAATGAATTATCTTCGAAGAGGTTCCGACTGTAGTGGTATTTGAGATTCAGGAAATACGCTGAAAACAAACATATACACATCAGTACAACCCTCGTTTATTATTGTATATGGAAAAAAAAATCCATATACGTACTTACCAGCCTGATGTAGTGGGTGAGAAAGCGTCCTTTCCCAACGGTCGTCTATTATCGCATGCACCCACTTATATGCATTGGGAGCTTTGACCATGATGGCCTCTTTCATCAGCTGTATAGACGGATACAACGGCCCCATCGACGGATTTGTCTCATTGTCCACCATCCTCAACACCACATAAATGGGCTCTAGAATACCCACAACACCACGCACTTTATCCCAAAATGAATTTCCCAGCACCAGCTCCTCGATTCTATAGGTTACTTTCGTCAATCTCTTTTTCCATTCTACGTAATCATGAGAGGCGAAAAGCTCTCGTAACCCTGTTTGTGTTTGAGAATGCTATTTAAGGCGATATAATTTGTGGCGAACCGCGTTGCTCCGGGGCGCACTATATCCCCACCACACCTCTCACGCATTGCGGCTAATAACCAATTGTGGTTGTATACAAAGTTTGTGATGAGCCGTGCATCAGTAATTACAGTCTTCACCGACGGCCTATCCCCGATCCCCTCCAGCATGAGATCGATGCAATGGGCACGCAGGGGGTCCAATACATATGATATTTGCTTTGAATATCCTTCCCCGTCTTAACAAATGCACTCCCATTATCCGTAACAAATTGCACAATATTTTTCCTCTCAACATCTTGCATGATGTTGTGTATTAGTTTGTAAATGTAGTTAGAATTCTTGATCTTACTACTCGCATCTATACTCTTTAGGAACACCGCCCGTCTCTCGGAATAGACCATAAAATTTATGATCGACATCTTCGTTGGTTCGGTTCAGCCATCACACATGACGGTGCAGCCGTACATCTCCTATGACTGCCGATACGAATCAACATGTCTTCATTTTTTGCATGTTCATCATCCAAGTATTTCCCTAGGATCTGTGCGGGTGTGGGCGGCTGTACACCCCCACCTCCACGCTGCACTTCACTTATCATATTTTTGAAGTGCGGGCTTGCTGCGGTATTTGCGGGGATTTGATCGTATATAAAAAATTTTGCTATAAATTTTTCAACTTTTTTCCTCACATCCCCTCCACTAAACATCTCATTTATTTTCTTTTATGTCCCTCTTGCCTATTTGTACTTCCTCGAATCCGAAGGTAGATCTGGCACCCACATGCTACTACTCCTGCCTATGCCCCATATTCCTCCTCTCCTACTACCCTCCCCTGAACCACCCCTAACACTCTCCCCTGCTCCACTTCCCCTGTTCTACTCTCCCACCACGCTCATGGATAGACCCCTCAAATCGAGGCCTACTTGTGTCTCACCTCCTATCTTGATTCGTCTCCCACTGATCCCGTATGGACTCTTGAATTGCATGTCTGTATTCGGGATCATCATCATTATTGAGATCCACTACATCATCTTCACCTGCATATGGTGGCCGCCCCAACTCATCCTTAATCTCCCTCTCCTGTGTATGTCGTTCGTCTTTTGTCTTCACTTTTTTTTTTTTTTTTAATATGACCCTCATCTGTTCTCGCACATCTTGTGGGCACTTCGGGCAATCCATAACATTGCGATACCTTCCCGCTAAATGCTCTTTTAAGCGGGTTACCCCACCACTCCTCGATACATGGCCACATAAATTACAAATACTTCCGAATTGATTATCGGGAATGGGCCGACTGTACCTCAACCCTATATCAGGTTGCCTACCTCCTCTTCCTCCTGACATATTTTATCTATAAAATAATATTATATAAGTCTTTAGTAAAACAATGAAGCTTACTAAAAAATCATGTGGACCACGCGAAGGCAAACGGTGTGAATTGAATGTCTACCATGAAACCCTTATTGGGGTCACAAAATCTGTGGTGGGTCCAACTGATCTTTAACGGTGGCCTCACGAATTGTTTAACGGTGAAAATCATATTCTTCGCTGTCATCTGTGGTGTGGTCCAGCTGATATTTGGATATGATTCATTTGTTGGATAATGCTCTAATATGATCTCTAAAAATAGATGAACGGTGTAGATATAATAAATACATCACTTTGGGCCCATATAACTTTGATCTCCTTTGAACCGTTCGTGCAACTGGAGCTCGAGGAGCATCAGTGCTCGTCTTTGCACGTCACAGACGCGGATTGCGTCCTACCCCTGCCCGTCTCTAGCCCTGAACGGGCAGTTCTTTGGGTTGGGCCCACCTTGAATGTATGTGATCTATCCACACCGTCCATTCGTTTTTCTATCTAATTTAAGGGGTTGAGCCAAAAATTGAATCATATCCAAAGATCAAGTGGACCATACCACAGGAAACAGCATGGATAATGATATCCACTGTTGAAACCTTGCTAGGCCCAACAATGATGTTTATTTGTCATCCAACCTATTCATAAGATCGTACAAACGTAGGTGAAGGGAAAAGATAAATATAAACTTGATCCAAAATTTATGTGGCCCCCAAGAAATTTTCAACGGTAGACGTTCAATTCAACTGTTTCCTATGGTGTGGTCCATTTGAACATTATATATGTTTCATTTTTGGGTTGAAGCCCTAGAATTATCTATTAAAATAGATGGACGGAGCAGATAAAATACATAAATCATGGTGGACCATACGGAGTTTACTCAGCACACTAAGCGTAGTGAGTTACTCTGTACGGAAATTCAATTGCGTACTGAGTTACTCAGTACGCTTTTATCGTACTGAGTAAATTCAATTGGGCACACTGTGAATTTATGTGGTTTATCCACACCGTCCATCCATTTTTATAGATAATTTTAGGGGTTGATCCCAAAATTGAAGTAAATACAAAGCTCAAGTGGACCATTACATAGGAAACAGTGTGGAATAATGACTTCCACCGTTGAAACCTTCTAGTGTCTAAAGTAATTTTTATTTGTCATCCAACCTGTTCATAAGATCACAAAGACATGGATGAAGAGAAACCACAAACTTCAGCTTGATCCAAAACTTCTTTGGCCTCCAAAAAATTTTTAATGGTAGAGGTTCAATCAAACTGTTTCCTGTGGTGTGGTCCACTTGAGATTTTAATTTGCTTTGTTTTTGGGATCAAGCCCTAAAATTATCTTTTAACATGGATTAACGGAGTGGATAAAATAAATAAATAACAGTGGACCCCACACAGTTTACTCAGTACCCGAACTCAGTACGCAATACGCTTCCAGCGTGGATTACTGAAGTCACGTCACCAAGTTACGTGGGTCCCACCATGATGTATTTTTTCTATCCACACCGTCCATCCATTTGAACAGATCATTTTAGGGCGTGAGCCAAAAAATGAGTCAGATCCAGAGCTCGAGTGGACCCCACCACAGAAAACAGTGGGGAGAGTGACGTTCACCATTAAAAATTTCTTGAGGGCCATAAGAGATGGATGGTTAAGATGATATTTGTGTTTTCCATTATTCCATATCTTTCTGGACTTATGAACAGATTAGATCACAAATAAACATTATGATGGGCCCTCAAGAATGCTACGAGTTTCAATGGTGGGCGTCACTCTCTCTGCTTTTTTCTGTGGCAGGGTCCACTAAAGATTTATATCTACATAATTGTTTGTGTCATGCCCTAAAAAATTATTTCCAAATTAATGAACGGTGTGGATACGACACACACATTACCGTGGGACCCACAGAACACGGACACCACTTTACATGATTGTACAGTGAGTCACTCAGTACGCTAAACCCATGTGAGGTCCACCACGATTTATGTATTTTATCCGCTCCGTCCATACATTTTAACAGATAATTTCAGGGTTTTAGCCCAAAAATAAACCATATACAATGTTTAAATGGGCCACACCTTACAAAACAGTTGAATTGAACATCCACTATTGAAATACCATTTGGCGCCACAAAAGTATTAAATTTAGATGATAAACATCACTGCAGGGCCCGTATGATCTTATTAAATTCGTATTTTCCTTTCATCCACGTCCATATGATCTTATAACGGTTTGGATGACTGATAAAGATCACTGCAGGGGCCAGAAAGGTTTCAACGGTGGAAATCAGTGTCACCACTGTTTCCTGTGGTATGATCCACTTCCCATTCTAAGTTTTGGGGTCAACCCCTTAATTTAGATGGGAAAACAGATGGACGGCGTGGATAGACCACATACATTAAAGGTGGGCCCCAACTGAGTTTACTGAGTACGATAGGAGCGTGCTCAGTAAAACACACCTGTGTTGATCCCCATTTCACTCCTCCCGCCCCATCTTCTTCATTTTCCCTCTCTGTCACGAGCGCTCTCCCTCTCCTTCATGCAGCGAGGGTTCTGGATGAGGTAATATCGTTCCGTTTCCTCAAATCCGGCCTGATTCTCGCCGAATCTCCAAGAAATCTGCACAGGCACGCTCCAATCAGCGAATTAAGAGAAAAAAATGAAGAAAATAGCGAGAAAAATAGGCGGGGATACAGATACTTACCTGTCGAATGGCCCACCTCCGATCACCGCTACAGCCTACGGCTACAAGTACTCTCTCTCTCTCTCTCTCTCTCTCTCTCTCTCTTCTAATTCAAAATTTTTTGATTTTCCGCAACCCACGGCATTGGCTTTTTATCGTTGTGGGCTGTTGGCTACAGTGGGACTCTTGAGTACCCTACAAACGCACCCGTGAGTGTTTGTGACTCTGTTTGTCGATTTTCGACAATAATGGAGGCGGAAATACCGCGATATCTAAATCGGGGTGGGTTGTATTGGCGATATTGGCGATATTGACAATGTATCGCATGATGTCGACGATATATCGCCCAATATCAACGATAATATTGTACGATATCTGAAGTCTGGGATTTTTTATATCTTCCGAGTGTTATCGGCGGAGTTTCGTCTCGCACTGGTGCGATACTGATAATATCGGCCAATATATCGGCCGATAGTATCGATATTTCGAACACTGCCACAACTTGTCTGCACGAAACCCGATAAAAATGGGACAAGTTGTCCATATTTTGTGACAGTTGGAGGGTTTTCTTTATTCTTACAAGTATTAAAAAAATCATTACATTTATCAGAGATTTGGGATATGGAAACATGTAACGAACATAGTTTAGAAACTCAAAAACTCGACTCAACTCAATATCCAGCTGGGTTGGGTTGGGTCGACTCACAGACTCAATTTGACTCAACTCGATATTTAATAATTTGATTGAAAATAGTATCTTACTAGTAAGTACTAAGTAGTAATAGGCTAATAGCTAAGAATTGTATGAGTACTAAAAATAAGCAACAAAAATCAAAATTGAGCGTGGGGAGAGGTGTAGACGCTGTTGCCACATGTAATTGGGGTTGCAAGTTCAAATCTCTTCTACTTCTTTGTTCGTTTTATTTAAAAACAATGAGTGATTGGGTTCAAGTCTTAATGAGTCGTGTTGAGTCGACCCCAGTAGGCGAGCTGACTGGTGAGTCATGCCAAGTCTGAATCAAGTTGAGCTCAGCGGCAAATGTCATATAGATTTGACTTGATTTCTCCGAGTCGAGTTGATTGGCCCAGTTTTGAGTTGAGTAACCAAGTTTTAGGGTCAATATCATTGATAGTATTGCAGATATCGCCATATCAGGAAATGTATTGTTTATATGAGGGAAACGTTGGGGAAACATTAGGAGGGTGGAATTTTTCAGTGAAACTTTAAGAGATGTTAAAAGACATGATTACACACTTATGGCTCAAAAGATTAACAAAACAATTATACATAATGGGTTTCTGTTGTATAGGGGCCCAAACTATGTGTTGTCAGACAAAAATGTTTAATTGATATATGATTTTAATGCACTAATTATTAAGAAATAATGCAATAATTTAACACCTCTAGGAAGATTTGAAAACATCGTTTATTTATTTTTAGTTTCTAGAATTTCACAGATGTTATTAACACTGGTATTGTCAATGTTATCAATAATATCTTCGGTATTATTGCATGTATTGGCAATACAATGTGTTTATTTCAAAGTTTTGTTGCTTATATCTCACAATATAAAAAATATCACACGATATCAGGGATATTATCAATATAATGTATTTTTATATTACACCATGTATCTATATCGTTGACCTGGGATCAACTAATATTATCTATAATTTCAATGATATCGGCAACACTAGTAGAGACCATGATGGGGACATCACGCGCACACGCCGCCCCTTACGCACGTACGCCAGGAGGACCCCACCGTCGATTTGGATCGATGACGATGTCCAGGGAGGGCCTCCTAGTTAGGAGATGAAGTTTTGATTCAAAAGAGTGGGCCCGACAGTCAAGAAAAGCCCACCATGAGATCTCATGATCGTGGCCCACTAGTCGGATTGATCTCATACTTTAGGTCTTGCTTATTGATATGATTTAGAACATCATAAACACTTTAGATTTCTTTGTTTGGTTTTTATTTTAGTTTACTTCATCGCCAAGTAATAGGTTGCGCACATGTTGCGAGTTTTGAGGTATAGGGTTTTCCTATAAATAGGCACCCCTTGTAGCTTTTTTGATTCATTGAAGATTAATAAAAATTCTGCGTTTTTCTACTCTCTGAGTTGTGAAGCCTAATTGGGTGCGAAGCCCTCCCTTCATCAAAGGGTTAACTATCGTGGTGCGAAGCCACATCTATCCCAATTTGCCCCCATCCATCGCCATCTCTACTACTCATCTTCTACCATCTCTTCTTTTCATCTCACCCCATCATCTACACTTCGAATTAATCATCTATTGCAGCAATTCTCCTCCCTACAGCAAAATTTCATAATCTGGCCCTACAGGAGGGCTGAAACTTCGGCGGAGCACCACGCACAAACCGGACATCGGATCGAGCTAAGATTTTGGGGTTTTGGAGTCCATCCTTGGCCAACTAGGGCCAACGTGGCCTTTTTCTAAATAGTGGGCCCCACACATATACGGCCGGCATCACACGCACGTGCGTCTGGGTCATTGTTGTTGTCCACGCGTGCGGTACTTCTTTGGTTCGTCTATCTCCTCGCTTTTACTCCGCTTCCACCCAAAATCCCTAAACCTAACCCTAAATTACTCAAATCTCTAATTTTATGCCAATTTTCTTACCCTAGGGTTCCCCAAATTGGAATTTTTGAATCCCTTGGATTAGAGACTGATTACTATGCATGTGTGGATGATTATTTCTTATCTTTGAGTATCGTTTGGTTTATAATTTTTATTGATTCAGCCCTATTATGTGTAGGCCTGGACCCGCATAGATTCCCCTTAATTGAATATTTGGACTTTCATATGGGATATGGAATTTGTGTAATTGTTTCTGACCTAATGTGATTTTAAGCCTGAAATCTCGCATATCATATTTAATTTTCATGTCCTGCATCAGACCAACTCTTGTGGTACATGTGCCATATGTGCCACAAGCACCATTGTCCATCCTCAAATGCCACAAATATGCTACATTTAATGTTTTATGCCCTTCATGTATCACATTTGCCAAGTTGTGCATGTGATGCATGTGTTGCGCATGCTTCGTACATTGTCAAGCGGCCACATGTGCCATTACACATATTCAAGCACTCCGCATGCACCACATATGCCATTATATATTTTCAAGCACTACACATGCGCAACATTTGCTAAGCTTTCAATGTGCGTATGCACCACATGTGCCAAACAAGCTAGCCTTGTTGCTAGACAAACAGAATGAGAATAACTAGTCCAAGATTGGCCAGACAAGACATAGATGAGCTTGATCTATACAGGCTGTCTAGTACTAAACTTCTGTTGCTACCAAACAAGTCTTAAATTGCTTGGGTGGTCTAAGAGATGAAAAACCAAGGCTTATTATAGCATTATGAGGATGATATGAACTCAACAACAACATTCTAACATTAAAAAAATGCGCACCTCATATCATAGAAGCTCAATGAATGTACGCAACTTATCATGTACATGTAGAAAACATGTGTAGTGATCAGGACTATTGATTTGGTGAACCATTGCATGAATGGTCGTAGGCCAAAGATTGCAGTGATTGGTAACCCTGGTCATCCAGTTATTGTGTGTTTTTCTGTCTGAATGCAGACCATTGCTCTTTTATTTTATTTATTTTATTATTTTTTGTTAAAGATGATGATTTTGTTAAAACGAAAGGCCAGAGCAAGGAGGACGAATACATCAAGTGACCCTCTCATCACTCAATACAAAGCGAAGACAACGTACCGGGATAAAATTGGCCAAAAGAACTACAAAATGTAGAACTGAAAAATAGGGGGCTTTGAAGATTTTGCATCCTTAAAGACATTGCTCTCTCTCTCTCTCTCTAACATATTACCACAAGTCAATTCACCTGACGAGGACATCCAAGCACCTTATAGGGTATATTAGAGGAGGAGGATATTAGCTCCGGTTTCACTTTGGCTTGGTGACCACTACATGGGCCCAGGTGGGCCACATTGAAGACCCCACATGCATGATCGTGCATCTTCGAAGACCCTACACTAGGAAAATGCATATGGGTTGCTTATTGAGGAGTTTGGACTGTTGGATTACAAGGACACGCCGATCGGACAATTGGATCTTAAGGACACTTGGATCGGATGGTTGGATCATTGTGATCTTAGATCACATTGATCATAGACTTTAGGATGTTTCAATTTATTTATTTTATTTATTTGATTATTCATGTTAGATTTATTTTGATATTTATTTAAGATTAGGGAGTTAGGAACAACTTTTATTTCATTGAGCATCTTTATGTTGAAAATTTTATCTGAAAGTGTCTTTTTGTAAAAAGTTTGTTTATTTATTTTTTAATTTTTAGGGGGGGGGGGGGGGGCTAGGAAATGATTGATGATTTGAATGAAAACTCTTTGCTTCCACTGAAGCTTTCTCTTCCAGTGAATGAAGATTGATGGTGTGAGGCCTAATCTTTCCTCTTAGTTCTCCTCAAAAAGGTATTTCTTTTGTCTTTCTCATTTTCTTCTCAAATTCTTATTTTCTTCTCCAAACCTAAATCTTTTTCTTCTTTTCCTCTAAATCTAAACCCATTGCCTAAAACCCATCTTCCCTTATCCCTCTCTCCACCAAAACCCAACCCATCCATCTCCTTCAAGCCCCACACGCACAGATTGCACGTCCGTACAAATCAGTCATGCCTTCTTCCTATCCCTAAAACCCTAATTCCTATTCGTCTATAAACCCTAGTTTTAATTTTCCTAAGCCCTAATCCCCAATTCCCTATGAAACCCCAATCACCTATTTCGTATACAATCCTAAATTCCTAAATCCTTCCAAAGCCCTAATTTCTTTCAAATCTCTAACCTTACATACTTAAACCATAACCCTAAATTCTTATATCCTTAACCCTAGAGAGACCAAATCAGTCCCTTTAAATTAGACCTAATGGCTAATGATGCAGGGGCATGTGATGACCTAACCCTAGATGCATGTATAATCAGGTTGAAGAGATTTAAATAATAAAATTAATCAACTAATTATTTTCAATCAAAGGGATTAAGCAAATCTCAACACAAAGATGAAATCATTTTGTCACGATTATGCCCCTTAGCATAAAATCATGTAAACAGTAAAAAAAAGAGGACCTAGGGATACAAGGATATCCCATATCTAGCATAAGCCCGTCCACAATCAAGTTTGGATCCGATTCTCCTGACTAGCCGTCTCTCTTTTCCGTTCAAACCAAAATGGAATATCCAGAGAGGAACGAAATAGATGAAGAAGCGATGGTTTCAAGATGAAAGATAGTACGGATTCTAAGGTATCAAAGAAAAGAAGAAGGCTGATTCTTACCTTTTCTTGCACCTGGAAGATTTAGAAAGAATGAAAATTTGAAACCAGGGTGAAATCCTCAACAACCAAGGGCCAATCCTAAAACCCTAATCTCTTTGGTAAAAGAGGAAGAAAGCATACGAATTCTCATTCATTCACTAATAAAATAGGGTTTCTCACAGTGTATATACAAGCTATGGAAAAAATAAAAATAAAAAGTGCACTAAAGCCCCTGAAAACAAGGAAAAGAACAAAGAGACGTCTAAAACTAAAACATCCGCGCAACAGGGTGTGAAATCCGCCCCATGGGCATACGGTCAGGGTGCAGTCATGCCGCTCCTGCACTCATAGTGCATCAGAAAATGGGTCTGATGGACCCAACATCCATCCACATCAACTCCTCCGCTCCCGTACTCTGTTAGCGACGCCTCCTAGGGTGCACCATTGATGTCCGCATCACCTAAGCCTATACTAAAGTGGAAGTTCTACCTTCCATTGATCCTTTGAAATGGTTAGTTTATTGTAGGATTGTGATTTAGCTTGAAATCAGAATTTTATTGTTTAATTGATTTTTTAGATTTGTGGCAGGTTAGTATATTTTATGTTGTAAATTGCTATTTAATCCGTTTATAATTTCTTTGCATCATATTTAGTCTAGATCATGCGTCCGTCATCACCTTTTTTGGAGCTTCTTGATAATTTATTTGGTTTCTTGCATGCTATTGAGTGTTCCTGAAGACTCACACAGTTATGCTACAACATAGAAATGTGACAATAAATTTTAACATGGACAGAGGATACAGTATGCAAAGACCAAGTCGGATGTAATATCAAAGGCTGATGGTACTTTTGCTCCACGAGAAAGACGAAAGAGGCATGATGAAAGAGGTTAGATATGGTTTAGTTGATTTCATCTCTAATCTTTTTCACTTAAATGCTCACAGCTGGGTATCTTGGCATTTTTTTATTCTCAGTCATATGGAATTGATGTACACTGTTCAGATGTTATTTCTTTAAATGTTTTTCACTCCTATGGATTTACAAGTAAGCCTGTAGGATCTCATTACATGTTGAATGATTCTCTAATTGTGAGCTTGACTTCGTTGGTGCTTTGTACCCGGTAATATGGCGGTAGCTTTTCTTATTAAAATCATCGCCATTATATCCTTGTCTCAATTATTTGGGTTGGCTCTGTGGATCTTATTTAACCTTCGATATTCAAGATAGGATTCTATCAAATTCTTGGTGGAAGTACCATAATCAGCTTTTAGGAGGATGTTTGGTGTTGCTGGTACTCTTACCATTGCTTTCCCAAAATTGGCGCAAGCAGCTCATGGGACAGATCCTTATACATCTTGGGCAATTAAGTGGTGGCTGAGGAAGAGGTTGAAGAAATGATTTTGCTAGACCTGCTCCAGATGAAAGGGATGGATGGGTGAGGACAGTTGAGAAGTCAAGATGCTTCTCAGTTAAATTGTTCTACTCAGCTCATAGTGTTTCTTTGTCCACAAGTGAGCGAGTCTCAACGGGGCACATTTGGAGCAGGAAGATGGTTGTTCCCAACGTTTGCATCATGTATCTATGGGATGCTGAATCGTTGAATCACTTACTCATGCAATGTGACTTCTCATGAGCCGTTTGAGTCAGGCTTGTCTAGATATTCCATGCCCATTCATCTTTGTATTGGGTCCTTTCTGGCGTGTCAGAGGCTGCTGCATTGCCAAATGAGGGTTTTGTGCAGTCTCTTGCTTTTGGTGGGCTTATGGTCGATTGAGCAATATAATAGATCCTTTTGCAATCGTTCAAGCAGCATTGATGAAAGAAAAATTGAGCATGGTTGCATTGGCTAAGTCCTTAAATCCTTTGATGCTAATATTTTGACCTTCTTGACAAAAGGGTAGCTCAACCTTTTGCGTTGGGTTGATGATTCCTCATCATTGCTTTCCTGTTTTCTTTTGCTAATAAATTTATCATTCTCTTAGAAAAAATGATGGTTGCTTGTCCTTTTTTTGATTAAAACCACAATCATCATAGCTTCTCCCACCTATTTGGGTTGGTTTTGCGCTATTTTACCTTTCTTATGTGAAACAGGGATTCTCACAATTGCTTGGCAATTGGCATAAGGTCTATGACTGGCTGCCTACCGAAATTCATCCTACTACTTTATCCAGACTTGGGACTGGCTGCACTTCTTGGTGTTGTTTCCATCTTTTCTTATCAAAATTATCTTTACTTCATATCATGTTGGAGGTAGGGAGGGCTGTAACTTCTTTGAATGTAAAAGTTATTCAAAATTGAGGGAGGGAGGGATTACAGATAACGATGGCTGTAACTGTCTGAATATAAAAATGATTCAAAATAAGTGAAGACAGCATTTCCCAAGGGCAATCAGGGTGATTTGGTCATCTATGATACTTCGATCCTTCAAAAAAACTGGAGAGCTGACTCTGTTACTGGGATAAGGAATTCTCCATCCCTGATGCATCTACCCCAATCCAAACCTACTTGGTTTCTTAACTCAAGACCCTCTAGTTAGAGTGAACAGTGCCATCTGGGCTGCAGGTCCATCCAATGATACTGTTGGGGAATGCTTCAACACATTATATGAATGAGGTCCAGCAAATCCATGTGCCCATATCTTGAGAATCTGGGTTTCGAGGACCCCCCTTACCCAATCTTTGTTGTAACCAATACCCATACCTGCACATGGCTAACATGAATATCCATTCTCCTTATTCTTGATTGGAAGATCAGCAGTGCTCAATACTGATGTCATTCATTGGTCTGTGTACAGGGTGGGTGTTTCCCAACTCAACGTTGGATCAGTGCTTGATACTATTGTTGTTGTTGTTGCTTCTAGAGTAAGATTATGTTTGCCCCTTTAAAAAAAAAAAACAGGAAGGATATTGTGGCAAATGCTCCCCCATGCTTTATTTTGGGGGTTTTGGAAAGAGATTAGTCATATTTTGGGATATGTAAAAATTTCAGCCGAGGAAGTGGCCGAAAAAAGTCTAGACTAATTCAAATGGGTGGTTAGCCACAGAGAAGTGCATGGGTTTGCATTACAGACATGTTAAAATATTGGTCCATGTTTATAAATGGTGAAAGTCAGATGACAGCAACAAAGGTTACGTGGAAATGCCCTCTGGATGATTAGGAAATTAAATTTTGATGGCTACTCTCAAGTGAATCTGGGCCTTTCGCAATATTGTTGGAATCCTTTGTGATGTCAAAGGCAGTTCTCATTGGTGCTTTGCAGCTAGCCCTAATGGAAGGGTTGATAACTTTGCATAAGAACTTCTCCGGGCCCTTGATTGTGGAAGGGGAATCTTCAAATGTTATTGCCTAGGCATCCATAAGTATACAAAAAAGGCTTAAAGTTATATTGTCTACTACAATGAGATTTGGGAGTTGGGACATTGCCTCTTGGATAAACATTTTGTTTGTCCATCTGGGTAGAGAAGGAAGATGATGGCACCAATTGTTAGCTAGATAGGGTGAAGCGCATTTGTGGTATGGTCACTAGCTAGGGCTCAATTGGATGCTAGATTTAGGGGGTTATGGGGTGATTAACTTTGATGGTAGTTCTTTTTTTTCTTTCTTTTTTCTTAACACTCACACCCACACACACCACAATGGGTGGGTACCCAAACCCATGACCCCTGTGTTGAAACTCTTGTGAGTGGAGCCGTGAGTAGGGACCCAACTTTGATGGTAGTTGTTTGGGGCCAGGGGCAGGGATGTTGCACAAGATCACAAGGGCGTGATTTTGGTAGATTTCTTGGGTTCATTTGGTATTCCTGATTCCAATGTTGCCAAGGCAGCAGCTCTTCTCCAAGCAGTGAAGGTGGCGATGGAGTATTTCACAAAATAGGTCGAACTCTTTCAAAGGTAGAAGGGGTCGCATGAAAAAGAAAAAAGTCACATTATCTGCCAGCTTCCACAAGAAAGATTTTCTGATAACGGTCCTAATTTCAAGAGCAAGAAAGTGGTGTACCTATGCAAGAAGTGAAAGATAAATCATCGATTTTCGACACTTATTATTCCCTGGCCAAGCAGAAGCCACAAATAGAGACATTAATCCAGTTGGAGGACAATTGATTCTGGGCGTGACTGGCATGAGAAGCCCCTGTTCGTGCTCTGGGCCTATTGAATGTCGAAGAATGCTATTTCATAGGCCTTGGCAGGTAGATCCGTTTGAGGATTGCTGACATTATAGAGGAGGTTCTTGATTTGAGTTTCCAGTGTGGTTTAGCCTTCTCAATGATCCCCAGAGAGGTTAAAAAAGAAGTGGACCAGTTAGCTAGCAGGGAGTAGCATGCAGTGGCCTCCATGAACTTGGCAGAACAGTTGAATTCGTGAGCCAGGTTATCTTTGTTCGTTTTTGTCGTGGTTTTGCATTTGAGAGGTCCTTGGGCCTGTTTTTCCTGTATTCAGTTGTATCTTCCCCCATTGCTGGTGTAGCTCTTCCTGTTTTGTTCTACTCTTTAATAATATCTCCATTAGCCATTAAAAAAAAAAGTGAAGGGACAAATGGAAAACATTTACGGAATCAACCAAGGAATGTGATATGTGCTTTCTCAATGAGAGAATAAATAGGAGAACAACACACATTAGACAGATCTATTCTCAATTTGGAAAATTATGCACTGTCAACACTGCCTTCTCTCTGATCTAATTTCACCCGCTTCGTTTTTTTTAATTTTTTTTAATTTTTTTAATTTTTAAATTTTTTTTTTTTATAAAATTTTATTTTAAGTTTTAGCCTGCAGAAGTTCATAGGATTATCCACAGATGACCCAAGGTTTTAGCTATGTAATGAGCTTAAATCATGGGGCTGGGTGTTCATATCTACTCAATCAATTTCTGCTAGCAAATATGCCTGTCTTCTATGTAGATCGGTGAAAAAGTGAGAAATCATTTGGCAGGTAGTGGGAGGAAAATCAAGTTCCATCAGATTTGTTGGGGGGAAGTGTGTAGGCTGAAAAACCAAGGTGGAGCAGGAATAAAATCTCTCAAGAATATGATATTGCATTACTTGGCAAATGGTTGTGGAGATCCGATTTTGAAGGTAGATAGCACATGGAAGCAGGTGATCTCCTACAAGCATGGGTCTTGGTCAAGGTGTCCCGTATCGGTATCGGTTGGCGTAACGGTGCCCTCCGAAACCGATACGGATACGGGGGCGTAACGGCGATACGGGGGAGTAACGGCCCGTAACGGCGCAAATTTTTTTTTTTGCCAAAAAAATATGAAAAAATATGGATTAAATCCGGAATATTCTAAGCATTCCAAATATGCATTCATTTATAAATTGGAACATGTTTATGGCGGTGTAACCGTCCACTTTTTGGTGAGAAGTTGTATCGGACTGTCTGATGAATTTATGAACCAGATAACCTGAATTTGACTACACAATTCATATATTTCGTTTTCTAACTATCTACTATCAATGATAGATATATTACAATGAATGTAATATGAAAATATCTTACATTTAGGTATTTGCAATTATTTTTGAAGGCCAAAATTCATGTGTAAATAGAAAAAGATATTTAAAAAAATATAAAATGGCACCCCAAATATGTAAAATACACATTAACATGTTCTACTATGATTAACACATCATATGGCATCATTAAAACTGCAAAAGAATCATTAAAAAATGATTTTTTGAATTTTCAAAAAAATGGCCAAAATAAATGTGTAAATCGAAAAAAATAAAATAATAAAATAAAATGGCACCCCAAATATGTAAAATGCACATTAACATGTTCTACTATGATTAACACATCATATGGCATCATTAAAACAGCAAAAGAATCATTAAAAAATGATTTTTCGAATTTTCAAAAAAAAGGCCAAAATAAATGCGTAAATAGAAAAAAATATAAAAAAAATATAAAATAGCACCCCAAATCTGTAAAATGCACATTAACATGTTCTACTATGATTAACACATCATATGGCATGATTAAAACAGCAAAACAACTATTAAAAATTGATTTTTCGAATTTTAAAAAAAGGGGCCAAAATTCATGCGTAAATAGAAAAAAATATTTAAAAAATATAAAATGGCACCCCAAATATGTAAAATGCACATTAACATGTTCTACTATGATTAACACATCATATGGCATCATTAAAACAGCAAAAGAATTATTAAAAAATGATTTTTCGAATTTTCAAAAAAAAGGCCAAAATAAATGCGTAAATAGAAAAAAATATTTAAAAAAATATAAAATGGCACCCCAAATCTGTAAAATGCACATTAACATGTTCTACTATGATTAACACATCATATGGCATGATTAGAACAACAAAACAACTATTAAAAATTGATTTTTCGAATTTTAATAAAAGGGGCCAAAATTCATGCGTAAATAGAAAAAAATATAAAATGGCACCCCAAATCTGTAAAATGCACATTAACATGTTCTACTATGATTAACACATCATATGGCATCATTAAAACAACAAAAGAATCATTAAAAAATGATTTTTCGAATTTTCAAAAAAACAGCCAAAATAAATGCGTAAATAGAAAAAAATATAAAAAAAATATAAAATGGCACCCCAAATCTGTAAAATGCACATTAACATGTTCTACTATGATTAACACATCATATGGCATGATTAATATAGCAAAACAACCATTAAAAAAAAGTTACCGTTATTCGGCCGATACGGGCCCGTTACGAGGCGTAACGGCCCGTAACGGCCGTTACGCCCCGTAACGGGCCCGTATCGGCCGATACGGGTACAATAAACAGTAACGGCCGATACGACCCCGAATCGCGTATCGGCCGTCGCCGTTACCGTTACGTATCGGCCGATACGGCCGATACGTAATCGATTTGGCATTCCTTGGTCTTGGCTATTGGTATGGTATATGAAGGCTTCATCTCGATAGATGGCTTTTGGGTTAGTGGAGAATATTGAAGATAGAAATGTTTTCTCCAAGGTTGTGGTGGGAAAAGAGCAGGATATAGGATTCTGTTATGGGAGGACATATGGTGCAATGACAATGCTTTGTATTAAACCTCTGCCCAAGATTGTTCTATGCAGTTAGTGAGAGAGGGGTTATGGCCTCTCAATGCTATCACTCAATAGAGTGCAGGTTATCTTGGTGGCAGTCTTTAGGGGAGCCTTCAATTTTTTTTTTGAACATTGACAATTTTATTAATAAAAGGCCGAGGCCCCTATTTACAAGTATACAAAGAAAATTTACAACCCCCGCCAACAATCTGGAAAAAGAGCAATGACATTCGAAGCTAGCGCCCATTCCATTACATGGCATTTCGCCCTTCTAAACATCTCTATTGCTTTCACCTTGCGATTCCTAAAACAGCAATCATTTCTCTCTAGCCACAAGTCCCAAATTCCCACTTGCAAGCTTAAATGCGAAAAAAATTTCCCCCAATTTTCCTAATACCCCCACCATGCCATGAAAAAAAGAACATTTCGATAGCACCCGACAACACCCATGACACTCCAAGTAGTTGGAAGAAATTATCCCAAACATCTTTTGCGAAAGAGCAATGAATAAAGAGATGGTCCACAGTTTCCACATCTTGAATACAAAGTAGGCAAGCATTTGGCAGAATCATCTTCCTTTTGCCGAGATTGTCCAGAGTTAGAATATTTTTCCTCCCCACTAACCAAGCGAACGCCGCCACTTTCAACGAAGCACCGTAGCACCACACATATGACGTCGCAGAGATCCCATTGATAATATCATTTTCGCTAAGCACCCAATGGAGGGACTTCATTGAAAACTTACCCAATTTATCCTTCAACCATCTAAGCGAGTCATGGCTTGAAGAATCCAGAAGCACCTTTGATAACATAGCTTGAAGTTTGATGAACTCTTCAAACTCAACTTCCTCCAAACTCCTACACGGAGGAGTCCACAGACTCCACACTACTTCCTCTCCCCTCATCGAAAAACAAGTAGCCACCCTCACATTTGCCTCCCTAGCTATCCCGGCTAACCTTGGAAATAATTCACACAATTTATGCTCCCCTAGTCATACATCCTCCCAGAACCTACTTTTTCTCCCGTCTCCCAAATTAAAACCTATCCCTTCCCAGATTTTTGTTTTAGCGATGCCACCGGTTTCCAAATATGGGATGATCGATATAATGAAGAAGAGCTAGTCCACCACCCCCTTTCATCTACTCCATATTTCCTACCTATTATATCTCTCCAACGCGATCCCTCTTCTTCCCCAAATCTCCAAACCCATTTCCCCAAGAGTGCTAAATTCGACGAATCTAGTTTCCTAATCCCTGCTCCCCCTTAGTCCCATGGTTGGCACACCTGCTCTCATTTCATAACGTGAAATTTATGTTTCTCTTCCGCATCCTTCCACAAAGAATTCCTCCTGACTTTCTCCAACTTTTCCAACACCGATTCCGGACAACTAAAAAGTGACATAATATACTGGAAGATTAGACATTGTTGCTTTAATTAATGTGATTCTCCCACCCAAAGAAAGATGCATATTTTTCCATTTAGACAATTTCCTTTTGAAATGCTCAATCACTTTATCAGGAGAGCCTTCGATGATGAGCATGGTATTAAAAAGCGGTTATGTAATGGACTAATGGTAACACTGGGAGCCGTTACACAATATGGGGCTGTAATGCTTGTTGTTAAAAAATGGCCTTGTAATGGCTGTAACAACCATTACAGGCCTGTAATAGGCTGACACATTTTCCTCCAATTTTTTTTTTTGAAAGGTGAATTTATATTAAAAGGGCCAAAAAGCCCAAAAAAAGAACAAACAAAAGGAAAAGGAAAAAAACAGAACAAGGAGAAGAAAGAGAACAAAAGGTCCGAGGAGAGCCATGAAAAGGGAAAGCAAAAAATACAAGAGCAGGGGCTCTGCCCCAAGCCCGAACCTAACCCACTAAGCTTAGCCCGCGGTCCATTTCCCAACTAAATGAAAGACGGGACAAAGAACCCAACTGACAGAACAGCTGGAATTGTTGAAGCAGGAGTTATTTCTTTCCAGCCAAATGGACCACATAGCTGCAAGAAGAGTGAGTTTCCATGTCTTTTTGATGAGTTTCCCTCCACCTCCATTTGCTGAGTTTCCCTCCACCTCCATTTGCTGAGTTTCCCTCCACCTCCAACCTCCCACGATCTAATGTGGGCCTCTAACGAGTAAGGGAAGACCCAGCAAATCCCTGCATGCTCCAAAATGCCATTCCAGACTTTAATGGAGAAGGGACAGTGCAGGAGAAGGTGAACTACCGATTCTGCATCTTGCATACAGAGAAGACATGTTTGGGAGACAAAGCCCTCGCTTCTGGTTATCTATGGTGAGCATACGTCTCCTGCCAGCGAGCCAAGCAAAAACAACTTTCCACAAGCAGTCTTCCCCAGAGAGAAACCACTAGACCCACTTCCCTGAAATAGCTGAGTTAACCAACTCCAAACTTTTGATGCCAGCCCCTCCCTGAGAGAATGGCTTACAAACCTCGTCCCACTTAAGCAAGGGAAACTTCGAGGATGGAGAGCCTCCTTGCCACAAGAAATTCCTCCTAAGCTTGCCAACCTTGAAGATAATAGATTGAGGGCATCTAAACAGAGACATAAAGTACAGAGGACCATTACAAGGCCGTAATGGCCATAAGACCGGACGTTATGACCACCGTGACCGTTATCGATACCTTGATGAGGAGGCAAACAGTTTCATATATCTTTTGGAGAGGCTGGCCCTTGGGGAGAGGAATAACTGGTGGTGGAGGATGAGGATCATTAAAAGTAAGCTCCATTTATGCATTTCTGGAGGGTTCCTTCCATGGCTCTAGCACTGCTGCAACAGGCCCAAGACCCCCTAGAATTATTGCATTCAGCTGGTTGATAGAAAGGGACAAGGTCCTTACTGTCAAGGCATAGGAACATTATAATAGCCAAAATATGTTATCTGTCTTCATAACAAGGCGACAGTCTTCATGCATTATGAGATATTGATGGCCCTGTGGTGGAAACTTTCCAGCACTTTCAGATTAGATATGATGATGCTTAATTGCATTCATCATTTCTTTACTGTTTGGTACAGTCTCTGGCTAGGTAGAAGGAGAGAAGCTTGATCCGTTTGGAAGGATAGAAAGAATGGAGCTTTTTGCAATTTCTATGAGTCAAGAGAGGAGGTTTTCCAGTGGAATACGGGGCCAAAACAATGGAGCTTTTTGCAATTACTCTTGAGTCAAGAGAGGTTTTCCAGTGGAATATGGGGCCAATAAATGTTGTAGGGATTTTAATGATGTGGACTGGAGCTTGTGATTTTTTACATGACTTCTCATTATCCTTGATTGTATCTTCTCTTCTGTTTCTCTAATAAATTTATCGTTCCCTTAAAAAGAGGTCTCCAGCTAGCTTGAGAGTTCTAACATGTTAGGTTGCTCATGCCTGCATTGTAACTAAAGTGCCATGGTGCCCTGCCTTCTTAAGCGTGGGAAGAAGCTGGCTCAGCTGCTCCATGAGCTAGGCTGGGTTTTTGCAACCAGTTGCTCAAGGGAATGCTCAGAATTAGAACCATTGTCCTGGATTTCAGATGTCATTGAGCAATGGTCAGTCAACAACTCATCATAAAACACACACCCACACATACACACGCATGGATATGTATATATGAATATTTGTATGTATGTGTCTCTCTCTATATGCGTGTGTGCGGGTGTGGGTGCGCCCTGCCCCCAAATTCGTATACATTTAAAGTATTCAATAACTAATTCGATTGGTTTATTACATTAAATACCTCCACTTATGTATAATATACACATCTTGTCTTTACACACAAACTCTTGTTTCATGTGATCCGCTCTCTCCAGACAGTATTTTTCTATGCATGAATGAGAAAAGAATGGTTCCTGATATTTTGACTTAATCACGGGTTCCTTTTCTCTTTCCAGATGTAAGTTTTCATCGCAGTACTTAATGTTTTATTGCTCTAATTCTTTGAATGCTATGCTTATTCTAGAAAAAGGTATTAAGTAAAATGGAGAACCGAAACTCGTAATGATCATATCATCAGCTGGTTGACTTCAGGCCATGATCATACATCTATCTTGGTTTGTTGTAGAGAGTTAACTCCTTTGATTGCTTTGTTGATTTATCTTGCATTATTTTGGTGATAAGGATTAATTGGAATTCTATGAAAAGTCATATTGTTTCTGTAATGCAGCGGAGAGAAAGCGAAGGGAACAGCACCATGATGCCAATCAAGCTGGAGTGGGTCTGAATTCTGCTTATGCTGGTGCCTATGGCGTAACTCCTGTAAGCACATTTCTCCCTCCTGCTTGCCTTTTTGGTGCTCCAGTGCTCTCAGAGCACTATAAGTTACAGTCCTAGATGCATTTAGACACTTAGTCCCATCAATTGATTAGACTGTCCATTAGGTCCAACACAAATTTCATGTGCTACTATGCAAATATCACACTGATCTGATGATCTTAACCATCTGATCATTTGCCTCCAAAACGGACGGTCAGGATCATTTGTACCAAATAGGTCTAAAGTCTAACCAACAATTTGATCCATCTATTTGATGGTTACCATCATGGATTGCTTACAATACTAAAGAATCACTTCTGTTAGGCAATTGTAACCTTTTTTTTTTTTTAAAAACATTAGGCAATCCTAACCATCCCATCCATGGGTTGTAAAAATGGATGGCTACAAAAAAGTAAGGCCAAATCTAGGATGGATTTGACCATCCGATCACTATTACTTTTGCATGGTCAGCCTTGAAAATTTTTCTAGACGTACTGGACAGTTTAGATCGATCCTTTGGACTGTCCAAGTTCCTGATGCAACCAGGAGCACTATAACTAACCATGCTTTGAAACCAGTAGAGCATTTCGGTTTAATGTCCTTGTCATACGGCAGATATAAGTTAGTCAACGTCTTCTTTGAGATGGAGGCTTTATAGATGCATCCTCAATTGAAACAAAGTCTTCTGTTTTTCACTAGACCATTGAAGGGTACAGGTGGGGCCTGCTTTTCAGTAACCTAAGAAATTGATCTGGTGGGCCCCACCATTGTATCTCACCTATCAGACAATCTTAGCCATCTGATGAAAGTGCACAACTACAACCAGCTATCCAGATTACAGTGTTGTGTTTACATCCTTTTCTCATTTCTCCTTCTTTTTCTCCCCTTTGTTTTGCTTTTGAAATGAAACAGCTATCACAGTTGCCTTATCCTGGAGGTGCGAAGTCAATGCTTCCGGAGGCACCAGCCCCACCAAACAACATACTGTTTGTTCAGAATTTACCCCATGAGACAACCCCGATGATGCTGCAGATGCTGTTCTGCCAGTATCCTGGTTTTAAGGAAGTGAGGATGGTGGAAGCGAAGCCGGGTATCGCTTTCGTCGAATATGGGGACGAAATGCAGTCGACAGTCGCGATGCAGGGACTTCAAGGTTTCAAGATAACACCGCAGAACCCAATGCTTGTTACATATGCAAAGAAATAGGCCCTGCTGAGGAAGTTCCAGTCCTTGGATGATGGTTGGACACCCCTATTACAGGTTAAAAGTTGTACTGATCTTGAACGTGTTAGATCCTCATTCCTTTTATCGTTATCATTTTACTTGTTCAGGTCATGGTACAAACTCGATCGAAAATGTGAATGTATCATTTCCATTCAGGTGGAATTTTTACTAACTTTTCCGATGCTATAACTAGGAAAGCTTACCTTCTGGAAGTTCTTGTTTACATTCTGTATTTCTGAAAAAAAAAAGGAAAAAAAAAAGATTCTACTGGATTGCAATTTGGATTTTTTAGGTTGTGTTTGGATGTCTGAAAAGTCTGCTGGATCAACATAATTCCTATCATGATAATGTCCATTTCTTGTGCGACTAGGAATGCATGACTTTGATATTGGTGGGATTGTTGGACCCAATTTTCCTGCAAGCACAGCCCTTGATTGTCTGCTGTCTTCTTTTTAGCTATGAAAAGGTTGCTGGAAGTATAGTGCTGTTTTAGCCATCCGTTCATTTTGTGTGATTGATGGATTTTATGCCATCTTTGGGGCCTGTTTGGATATCTCACAAAATCTTGATTGTTCACCTGGTGGATCTACTATGGACGGACGAGTTGAAAATCAGTCTGGCATCAAGCTGGGTCTTCATTTGTAATAGAATGTTTCCAGCACTTTCACAGTGGGATGCTCCAATATTTACCACTGATGGATCTAGGTTGTTCATCTGATGGGGCTTTGCTGTGGATGTATCAAGCAATGAAATTGAATGACTCGTGTACATCCACACCAACACATTGTAATATGCATTGGCCATGCATGGGAGTCAAGTAATGTAGGTTTGTCAGAAATTTTCACTGCAGAGAAGATTTTCACATTGATATTTTCAAAGCTTATTCTCGACTACATGAGGTTAGTTAGCAAAAATCTACTTCAAATTCCAGATTTTTGGGAAATTTTTTTGTATAATTGGTACAACCTGTAAGTTTCCATATCTTTCAAAAGAGGGAAGACAACTAAACTAGTAATAAGAATAAGAATAGCAGCAGCAGCAGCAACAACATTTTCTTGGGCAAGCTGAATTAAACATGTGTTTTATATATATATATATATTATATATATATATATATTATATATATATATATATATAATTTTTTTAAAGCATAATTTATTTTAAAAAATATTTCTGAGGGAAATTAAAAAAGACAGATTGGAGGTCGACATATATTGATAGAGAACTGAGTAGAAGAGAAATTTTACTGGAGATAGATCCTTTATATAAGGATTACTTCAAAATTTTAAGTTAACAAAGTAAAAGAAGGGTATTGACCCACCATTCGATAATCTTGTATATTATCACTCATGCATATAGAAATCTATTCATTTGGGTTGAGGTTTTATGTTTTGATCACACACGTGGTTATATATCTGTTTGTCATCACTTTCTTATTAGGAAGATGATGATATTTTATTAAAGGAAGCCAATAAAAATTGGTTTATTACACCAACAATACCCAATACAACGGGGAAAGATTACGATCAACTAAGGACTCCTGTCACTCTCCAAACTCAGAAACCGGGCTCACGAAATTCCCGATTGCCGAATGCAGCGCCGACAGCCTCCATAGTACCCCATTCTCGGCTCCCGGCACCCATATACCAGGTTCTGATCCTGGGATCCTATATGGAGGATTTTCAACATGAATTTGATTTGTAATAAGCATAACTATAAGCATAACCCACTAACAATAACGAGAACACCATCACAAAAATCCACTAATCTTGAGTACAATGCGCATAAAGGGAAATATAATGATAATAATGACAAAACTCAAGAATCTCTGCGGCACGCTCCTGCTCAGCTACGGCCTAGTGTCACTTGCACGCAACGGTCGTACATAAGTTTATAGAAAACTTATAGGGTGGTGAAAGTGTGTGCACTTGGTAGAAATGCAAGTGTGCAATATCATAGTAATGCGGAAATGCTGGTAAGTCCATAAATGCCATCAGCCGTACCAAAGCTATACGATACAAGACATGAATGCTATCGGTCATACCAAGGCCATGCGATGCGAAGCCTACAGGGCGAATGTCATATGTGAGGTGTAACTCAAGCATACCAAATCACATCTGAATCATCATATCAATACAGTTTATCTCTTGAATATATATATTACCAGGGTCTAGTACACTATATACAAAATCGTCATTCACTGGACGCGCAACCATGCAAGTGAAAGAGACCTCATTATCCGCCTACCAATATCTGCCCGACACGTCAATAGCGGACCCATTTATGAGCTGGTCAAACTCAGCCTAGTTATGCCCCCTACCCTCTGGTGGATAAGGTCACACCTCCTTCCAACCGACCACGATACAGTGGGAGACGCGACCTACTGGTATACTGCCCTCGTGCGTTTATGTATCCACTCTGTCTCGACGTTGGAGTCATCCTCTGGTACCATCAAGTTTATGGATTTTCACCTAGGGACATCTATGGCGCCATGATGCTAGTAACAGTATTTCTGGTGTCCAATCTTGTCATCCGCGATATGCTTGTGGAGGCTATGGCCCTGATGTCGCTAGGGCGTATAGAAATCATATCACACAAATGCAAGATGTATGAATCATACTATCCAATCATGCAGCAATCCTGCGCGTACCGCGCGCTCATGTGAGCAACTCCTATCAGGGAGTCCCATAATAATCTGCCCAATGACATGTGCTATGATCAATCACTCCTCATATCAAACATACATATGATGCACATGAGCATAGATCGTGAAGCTATACTAAGCATATTATATTATGATGATGTACTCTCCTCATATCAAGGATGGGCCTAGACGACCTACTCATATCAATAATGGGCCTAACGATCATGGGGGCCCAACGGTTTGGGTTAGCCTATTAAGGGGAGGTGAGAATGGGCCTAGCAATGGGCCCTAGGGAGAGTTACAATATGGACATTTAACTATCATTGCTCTTACAATGTGGACATCAAACCATCATTGCTTCCAAGGTATAGCCTATCATAACCATCATTACATACATCATGGTGGAATTACACATCACATCGGTCCTCATATATATATCGCTTTGGGCCTCACACAAGGGCCTCACATACATCGAATTAGGCCTCACTCATGGGCCTCACATGCATCACATTGGGCCTCATACAAGGGCCTCATATACGTCACATTGGGCCACATCCCATGGGCCTCAAATACATCACATCGGGCCTCATCATGTGAGCCAATATACATCACATCGGGCCTCATCATATGGGCCTCAAATACATCACAATGGGCCACATCCATGGGCCTCACATGCATCACATTGGGTCGCATTGCATGGGCCTCATATTCATCATAACGGGCCGCATTGCATGGGCCTCATATACATCAAGTGAGCCGCATCACATGGGCCACACCATAAACAACAGCGGAGATAATGATCGAAAGATCATCTGGACCATACCACAAAGAGTAGTGGAGATAATGATTTTCATTGTTTAAAATTCACAGGGCCCACCATAGCATTTAGTTTCCATCCAATCTGTTCATAAGGTCATAAAGACCTAAATTATGAGGAAAAACGAATTTCATATTGATCCAAAACTTCTGAGATCCCAAACGAGTTTCAATGGTAGACGATCATCCTCCACTGATTTTTGCACTGTGGTCCACCTGATAGACTAATCTGTCTTATTTTCCGTCTCAAGCCTTAAGACGAGCTCGCAAAGAGGATGGACGGTTGGGATATAACATATACCTCGTGATGGGGCCACAAAACTTGTTGACGTCAATGGGCAGCAGCTGCTACTGCGTGGGACCCACAACAGATGGACGGTTTGGAAGAACACATGCATCATGGGGTGACCCATGCAACACCGTCAAGATGGACGGTGTGCATGTACAACACATAAATCAAAGAGGGCCCCACCCAATAGAACGTCCAGATAGATGACTGGATGGAACAGATATATCATGGTTGGCCCCACATGACACCGTCCAGATGGACAGTGCTGATATACAATACATGCATTAAAGGTGGGTCCCACCCGTCCAGCGAACAGATGGTGGGGATGAAACCCACAAAACTTGTTGACATCGTTACAGTAACTATATAGCTGGTGTGAGGTACCCCAGCCAATCCGATTCCATCAAGGTAGGCCCCATGTGTAGGGTGGGTCCCACCGTCCAAGGTCTGGACGGTGTGGACACCACACATGTATCATGGACAGGCTCCCACCGTCCACGTGGACGGTGGGATGAAACACTTACATCATGCAGGGGCCCACACGAATGGATGGTGTGGATGCTGCACACATGCAGCGAGTGGGGTCCACATCCCAGCCCTGGATGGCGGACGGCTGGGATGATACATACATCTGGGTAGGCCCCATGCCCTGCACATGCAGAAAGTGCAGGGTGACCCTATGGATGGACGGTGTAGGTATAACACATGCCTCATGATTAGGCCCACTTGCTGACGTCATAGCAGCAACTTTACAGATGGTGGGACCCACATAGCTTGCTGACGTAAATACAACAACTATATAGCTGGTGTGAGGTACCGCAGCCAATCCACTTCCATTTCAGGTGGGTCCCACATGTGGCCCACCAAAGTTTTGAATCAAACTGATATTTGTGTTTCCCTTCATCAGGGTCCGTCCAAAACGGACGACCAAGGTGGGCCGATCCGCTGGACGTCGGCAAGGTGGGTCACATGAGTGGCCGACATGGATATGGAATACACACATCACTTGGGGTCCACAACACATGGGAAAAGAGAGAGAGAGAGAGAGAGAGAGAGAGAGTGAGAGAGAGAGAGAGAGAGAGAGAGAGAGAGAGAGAGAGATAGGGAGAGAGAGAGAGAGAGAGAAGAGATGAGAGGAGGAGGAGAGGAGAGAGAGAGAGAGAGAGAGCTATTCAGTGGAGATGGGAGGAGCTCCGCCACTATGAGCTCCTCATGCACATGCATACATCGAGATGGGTCCCACCACATGTGGGCCCTCAAATAGAGATTAATGATGAAAATCTTAAGATCACCTACCGATTTCACTTCTTATTTAGCTCCTTAGACTCCTTAGACTCCTTAGCTTCTTCTTTAAGGGTGGATGATGAAAATTGAAGGGTTGGATGGTGAGATGTGAGGGTAGGAAGTGGGGCCTTGATCTTTTCTCTCCTTAGAGCTTTTCTCTCATGAAAGATTAGGAAATGGTAGAGAGAATGAGAGAGGGATGGAGTGAAATGGTGTTGTAAGAAGAATGGCATGAGAGGGATGGGTTGTGTAAGAGAGGGATGGGCGGAGAGAGAGAGAGTTGACTTTGGGGATGGGAGAGAGATGAGTGTCATGCTTTGTTGGTAAGAGAGGGATGGGTTGTGTACTTGACTTGATGTGATGGATGGTAGAGATTCTCTTGGGATTTGCAACGCGTGGCGTTTTTCTCGAAATAAACGTGGGCCCACAACTCCTGGCCTGGGTATCGCATCGGCACGCGAGACAAGGCGTTGGAACCGCGGCAACGACATAGTCGCTAAGGTAGAAGTCTCGGGTCGAGTCGACTCGGGGTGATAGGGTGCGACTCAGAGTTGCGCGCAAATACTATGTACGCGTTGCGGGTCGCTGGAATTCGACCAGGAGGACCTCGGGATCCTAAGAAATGGTACGAACTAGGTTACGGGCCTTCAACTTAATACATGAATCCCACTATATAACATTCATTTTAACCCTTTTAAACACTTCCGACACCAACCCACTTTGACTTCGAAAGCATCAATTGTTCCTTTATATCAACAAGTTCAAATACCCACTAAGAGAATATCCTCCAAATCACTTTTTTCCCCCCTCCAAATTACTTTTTTTTTTTTTTTTTCTTCTTTTTTCCCCTACACCTCTCCTATGCCATGCTCGAAAAAAAGCCTTCAATGGATCCTGGCATCACCCACTCCATTCTAAATATTTCAAAGAAACTCTCCTACATTTCTCTAGCAAAGGGGCATTTCATAAAAGTTTGTTTAACCAATTCCGCGATCCGCATATGCATGAACAGGTTGAGTTATAGATGTTCGACCAATTCGCTCTTTTTAGTTGTTTATTTTTTAATCGAAACTGTATTAAACATGAACTTTTCATTCTTCGGTTTTTTGGTGTTTCCATTTCTCCGAGTTTTGACCATCTTCTTAATGATCAAAACCGAATTGGACACAAACAGTACCCATATCATTCTTTGCCATTTGACATTTTGCTAATGATCAGTTTGAGACAGCATGCTATGGACCACAACAGCAAACAAGGTTGATATTATGTCTCAAAGAGAACACTTACAAACAGAAATTACAATACAATCATCTTCTTCATATCTAGAAGGGATATCTAAAACGAACGGGCCATCCCTTAATCCTTAAAAGGAAATGGAGAAACTGGCGGGACCCACATTGACGATGACTGTTCGCGTTATTTGATAATAAGAACACTAGCAAAGGGAAGATTATTACCATCTAATCTTCTGGTTTATAAGCGATAATTATAATAAGCACGCCATTCTCTATCCTAGTTAGATGGGATGAGCGAAAAGCCGGTGGGGCCCACATTGAGGATGCCCAAAATCCCTTGAAGGGTCTTCCCAAGAAACTGCAACGGCGACTGCAGAAGGCCGGTCGGCAGCATGGCATTGCAGGTGGAGAGAGGTGTGTTGACAACCAGCTTGCAATCGTTCAAGAGCGATGATAGAAGCGTCGTTAACGGGTCCAACAACATAGTAAATAATCCAGCAGAATTGGTGGTTGTACTGGATGTCACTGTATTCCCACATTGTAGTTGCACCTGAGCATCTGAAAAAACCAATGCATAGTAGAGTAAATACAATTTTCACAAAAACAAAAAAATAAAAATAAATCATGCGCCATATGAAACATGCGCCTTTACTTGGCACGGCATGTATGGGTTTTTAGTTCTGTTTAGTGGGGCCCATGGTTCAATAATCCAAATCATCGGTCAATTGCTTTCTCTATGGATGGACTATGCACCAAAAATAAAAATAAAAAATCATCGAGATGGTTAAGAGGAGAAATATAACAACCCACATTCAACTAAAAAAATGCCACGATTGGTCGCCGGGAGATACTTGGGGCATTGCCCATCCTTGTACAGATGCCGTCGACCAATGGTCTAGTTTAACAAATCATGGGCTTCACTTGTCACAACCAAAAGGTTATGGAAATGATTAGAATTTTCCACATACTCTGATACCACTTATAGGAATATCTTCGCACTCTGATACCATGTTGAGCTCTAATTCGATGTTGACTTCAGAACATTCGTATTAAAAGCAAAACACAACACTAGACTTGTGGAGACGCTATTAAGTTGAAAAAGCTTTGACGCAGGTCAATAATACACACACACAGTCAAAATTTTCAAAAAACATGAATTTGATTTGGACTTGTCAACATTTAATTGTGGTAAAAAAAAAGAATGTGGTAGGGTCCTTGGTAATCTTTCGTAATACTCTATCCTAAGCACGCTTAATGGTAAAATGTGAATGAAATCTTCATACTACACTTAAAGAAAATTGAACCAACTTGGAAATACAGGTGTTGATGTGCCACTTGCATTCCCATTGACAGTGCAAAAGATAGTGCCTCGGATGTTAATGAGTCCGCCGAGGAGGTTCCCAAGCCCGCCGAGCTGGGCAACAGCCAGTGGGGCTGCCACCACGACTAGCAAGAGAGAAACAAGGAGGAGAGATTTCAAGGCCATTAGCTTGTTTTTGATAAGGGGAATTGAACCGATGATCAAATGGAAAACTGATGTGCTCTGAAGTGCTGCACAGATAGTGAATTTATAGAGAAGGAGAGGCCATGTTGCTGCAGCTCTTTTTGACTTGGGTGCACCACATTTCAAATATCTACTTTGAGCACTGCCTCTAAAGTTGCAAGTGTTCGTTTTGTCTGTCTAGGGCCAGGATCACTACCATGTGACTCCCCAATGGGGCCCACATTCTGAGATATTGCAATAATATGTACCATCCATGTTCTCAGTGATACAATGAATAAGCTATGGTCTAATAATCATGCATTGATGTTCTCAACCTTAAGGTTATCAATGGTCCACTCCTGGGCTAGGCAAAATCAATATTTTGAACAGGCCTGGCCGTTCCCATGCCTGCTTGAAATTTTATTTTGTTTTTGACTTGATTATCGCGGTTGTTCTCCGGAGCCGACTAGAGCTCAATCGTGAGTCGGTGAAAGTTTAATTTTCAATCCTCTCCATTCATCTGAACTTAGTGATGGTGAGAATCATTCGCGGTACTGATCATTGGATGATCTTAGCATGTGGGGCCAATGGGCGACACATTCCGTGACCCTAAGTCGCCGAGTAGGAAAACGGATCCTAGCTTGTGTACATTTACTGTTCATTTTAGGGGCCATAAGCATAGCGTCTGGAACAGCTTGTCCAAGTTGTGTTGTCTTGGATACATTGTTTAGGTTCCGTTGTCTTATAGGCAATTCAAACACTTTGTAGCAAGGAGTAGAAATGGACCGTGACTCTTAGGGCATAGGTGGGGAAGTTGAAGATAGATAGTAGCACATGTAGCATTTCTAAGTACATGTGTATATTGACACATATGACATATATAAGATACTTGAATATTGTTGGGAGTGCATGTAGGTAACTTGAATGTAGATAGTCATACATGATGACACATTCGGCACATGTGAGACTTATAAGAAACATTGTTCCCACATGCAGTAAACTAGAGATAAGCTTTCCTCACATTTACTGCTTGTTTATTAATTCTTGAAAATGAGAAATTATTTTATATATATATATATATATTTGTACATGAATGGATTAGACAAATAATAAAGTCGCATATCTTCTTAAAATATCCTATATGAGAAAGAAAGTTTTCTTGCATTGAAACAATGAAAATTATGTTGACCTGTAAAGGGCTTATCAAGTAAGCCAACCCAATCCCGACTTATTTACATTTCAGTTCAAGTATTTACAGGCTGGCCACACTCAGCCCGGCACAATCCGTTGGTCCCTAAGTGGGTTTAGGTGGGCCTAGATGTGGATCCTTATATGATCATTTGTAGTGAAGCAGCCTGGCCTATTTGATGAGATCTGAGATGGATGTTTTGTTTTTCATTCAAAAAGAAGTTGCAGAATACAAGACAAGTTGCTGCTTTCACGCATGCTCATCAATTCAGTGGTCCTCCTCACTTCAAGTTGGACTATTTATTGTACAGATAATCTTGGGTGAGGAAGTATCTATCTTCATGAGAGTTTTTCTTAACCCACACACATGTGGCACGTGCCAATAAAACACGTGTATGAGTTCTGAGCTTTCCATCAAAGAGGCCTGGTTCACTCCTTGGGTGCCAATGCACAAAACAATGTGTACAACATAGCTCATTTCTTTCAAGTACAGAACTGATTTTTCAAGCCACTGATAGGATGGTTATACGATCCCCTTTATCACAGCTATTTCTGAGAGGGATGGGCTACCAAAGATGGCCCTTATATGATGAACGGTCCATATAAATGATACTATCTCTATAGTCTAGTCAACATAGAGCATCCTTCTTTCCTAGCCACTCATCTGCCGACCAAAGTGAATTTTGAGAGGATCTACAGTCCATTTTAATGATCAAACTTTCCAAGTATTAGTTAATATGGATAATCCATTTCATAGCCATTAATCATATATCATAAAAGCAAAGCCTTTTTGGGAGAGATGGGCAATTAAAGGTGGGCACTACAAGATGGGCCATCGATGCCAATAATGACCTTTTCTAGTATAATCAAGGACTGGACTTTTGCAAAGATGGACAATCAAAGATGTGGAACTACATGATGGATGGCCCATATCAAAGATTAGACCTTTTCTAGTATAATACATAAGAACCATCCATGTTTTCTAGCCATTGATTCAATGCCTATGTCATCTGATGAAAGCAATTTTGAGAGAAGCAGGGGACCAGAGGTAGGCCTTAAGTGGGTAGGTTGTTTTGTCTCAAAGCTATCAAAATCCTGATTGCATCATTGCCTTCCTCATTCATCCTTTAGAGATATCTACTCTCACACAAGCTTTATATGCAAATGGTGTTGCCTCTCACCAAGGGCAAGGCCTTTGTGGCTCTCCATTTCAACAAAGCAAGAGGCTTCCTCATGCAGCCCTGTGCAAGTTGCATGTAGGGCAAAAAGCTACATCTACCAAAGCTGTATAGGTGGTCCTACACGTAGCCTTGAGAAATTCTAAGTTAAAACAGGCTTGGGTCTTGCTTTTTCAACTATAAATGAAAGAAAATAAAAAATAAAAACAACAAGAGAAGAAAATGACATCCACTAAGTCATGTGGTCTGCTGAATTGCCGCCCTGTTCAAATCTGCTAACTAGGAGAAGCTGAAGGAGATAAAACCCAACTGTGAAAGGTAGCCACACAAGCATATATTATCTTTGGTCATCGCATCGCTTGAAACCATTTAGTTGATGTTGTATTCTATATATAACATCAAAGGAGCAAGAAGATAAAGTTGGCTTGAAATCCTCAAGGTAGACTGAACTTTTGGTTTCGAGTTAGATTGCTCGTAAGCCAAACTTCAAAAAATCTCGTCCAGAGATCCATCTAAAAGAATCACGAGGAAAATGTTAATCTCTCCCTGCTATGCATAAGGAATGAGCAAGACCAGTGATAAACCATCTTTCTGATGTGGGGTTTGAAAATCAAAACAAATAAGATTACACCTAAAAGAGACGAGAAAATGTTCATCTTTCCCTGCCATGTACAAGGAATGAGCAAGACTGGTGATAAACCATCTTTCTGATGTGGGGTTTGAGAATCAAAACATATATGCTTACACATAGTAATCAACAATATAAGGATGGTTGTAATCAGGTAAAAAATGCAAATGGGGATGGTGTTTCAATGTATATCAAGGGACTTTAATACTTGTATTGCCAATGTATCGATATCACCAACGTATTGCCAATATTTTCGACCGTGTAAATTATGGGTGACGCTTGTATCACAAGTCTATCAACGATATTTCAATAATATCGCCAACGTATCAATATCACAAAAAATTTGTTTATTAAAAAAAATCATTTTTTTGGGCACATGGTTGTATGCAGTGTTCAATTTGTCATGGATAATATTGATAATATCTCGATATTATCATTATTGCAACATCTATGATATTGACACCACAATCTTATGTTTCCTTTCCAGTTGTTGATGATTTCTTGGCAAAACATCATGTGTTGTTGATATTCTACAATATCCATGGATGTTTACATGGAAGGTTGGATGGTTAAGTGGAATGGTTAGACTGATTTCTTATGACGGCACATGCTTTTATGCTCCCATAAAATGGAAACTTACTATGTATGCATTCTTTTTGCAAACATGCAAATGTGCATTTTAGTGTCCTTTTTGCAAACATGCAAATGTGTATTTTAGCATCTCCTGAAGTTTCACTAAAAATTCCACCTTTTTTTCTCTGTTTCCCCGCATTTCTAGTTATCAGCGATATTGATATTATTTCTATATCCCTGGCCAACGAAACTTACAGTGATACTGATACTTCAAACACTAAGCATATGCGATTGCATATTGGCCAACGGTCAGAAATCTTACCATTGACACATTATTTTATTTTATTTTTATTTTTTGCAAAAAAAAAAAAAAAAAAAAAAACATTTTTTGCCTATAAAAAGGCTTTCAAAGCTCCTCCATTTGCAATATTCTCATCCCCAAACTCTTTTACTCTCTTCTTTTCTTACATTTCTTAATTCCAAGTGGTCTTAGGGCCTGTTTGAATTTTCAAATTCATTGTAAATGTCCCGTAAATACCAGCTTATTCACCCTGTTTGGAAATAGGTAGGTACTTCTGCTTGGGAAAACGGTCCAAAAGGATTAACTTAAATTTGTGGGCCCCACCATGATGTATATGACATATCCACGTCGTCCATCTGCTTTACCATGACATTTTGAGGCATGAGCCAAAAAATGAGACAGATCCAACAATGAAGTGGCCCACACCAAAGTAAACAGTGGCCCCAAGAAGTTTTTAACAGTGGGTGTTTGATTACCATTTTCTTGTGGTGTGATCCACTTGAAATTTAAATCTACCTCATTTTTTGGGTCAGGCCCTAAATTTAGTTGGCATAGCGGATGGACGGTGTGGATAATCCACATACATCATGGTGGGCCCCACAAATATTTAGCAGCATCCTCATTTTAGTGTTGAAAAAAGTAACAATCAAATCAATCCTCGAAAACAATGCGGTATAGTTACCTATGAAAATAATCATTACGTATTTACAATGCAACTACGTTTACCTTAGAAAATCAAATAGGCCCTCTCTCTCTCACATTTCATACTTCCAAGTGGTCTCTCTCTCTCTCTCTCTCTCTCTCTCTCTCACACACACACACACACCACACACACATTCCCTCTCCCTTTGAAGTTAGAAGATCAAGATTTAAGCACTTTCAAGGAAGATTCAAGTTCAACATTCAAGCACTCTCACTTACATACATTCTTCTAATTTTAATATTTCTTTTTAAGGAAGATTCAAGTTCAAGTGTTCAACAATACATTCAAGCACTCTCTTACATACATATTATATTCTAATATTACTATTTCTCTCTCTATTCTCTCTACATACATAACATATTCTACATTTTTTCCTCTTTCTCTTACATTTTGTTTCAAGTGTTGGCCATAAGCTATAAGCCAACTTACAAGTTACAAGTTACAAGTACAAGACAAGAGTGACCGAAGACTAGAGTGAAGAAAGTCTCAAGTCTCAACTACAAGACAAGGACTGAAGACTAGAGTGAATAAAGTCTCTATTCTCCCTCTCTTTCTTTAATTCTTTTTTTTTTTTTTCCCTCTTTTTTTCTTTCTTTTATTTTGTTGTAACTTGTGTAAGTGACTAAGTGTAACTCTCTCTCTCTCTCTCTCTATCTATCTATCTATCTATTATATATATATAATATATATATATATATATATATATATTCTCTCCCTTTTTTTTTCTCTTCTACAAGAGTAACAAGACTACATCAAGTCTACAAGTAGCAAGTACTAATGGAAGTGTGTTAAGTGTAGCTTTATTTCTCTCTTCCTCTCCCTCTACCATCTCTCTCATTTCATTTATTCTCTAATCTTTACTCTTTAGTCTTTATTTTAGTCCTTAGTTTTTAGTTTTTACAAGTTATAACAAGAAGAATCAATACACCATGTCTTCTTCCCAATCTTCCTCTTTGAAACCCAACTTAAATGACTCATACTGGAAGTATGGGCACTATCGTAGTGCTATGGATAAGACTCACATAGTATGTGAGTTATGTGAGTATATGGGTTCTAGTGGTATTGCGCGGCACAAGCAACAACTTGCATATACACCAAAGTCAAATGCAAGTGCATGTGACAAAATTACTCCAGAAATCCAATGGAAAATCATGGAGTATATGGATAAACAATCGAGAAAGAGATGCGATAGTATACTATGTCAAGAAGAATTTATGAAACGAGATGTGTACGAGGATATAAAAAAATTATGCGGTCACATAAGTGATTGCACACGATCGCATATGCGATTTGACAAGATTGATGGTCATTACTTAATCAGATCCGACTCATGATACCAAAACCATGATGGAAGAATACAAAGATGGAATTCTCATGCTGTTAGGAGAGATTACACCAGTATTGCAAAAGGAGATTTTTCAGTAAAATGTTGTTCTGTCAAATTTAAAGCTTCTGGGCATGAAAAACAGAACTGTGACGGCATCTTCTCAAAACCTAAATGCATGTCTGCTTTTTTTTTTTTTTTCTAGGCGGAGTATTTGACAATCATGTTAGCATCAGTATCATTAAACTGAGCTTTGTTAACTTGTGAAGTTGGGGATCCAAGGTACGCTTCCAGTGAGAGTTCAGTGACCTACTGATGTATGGGACCCCTATGCCAATGATACTCCTAAGCCCGGTTCTTGTGATCCTGCGACAATGGTACTCTTAAGCCCAGTTCTTGTGATGTTAATCAACGTAAATAGCGACAAGAATATCAATTCTAACGGACAGGCTAGAAGTAGACGAGGACCTACATTTGTCTTTTTCTTTTTCTTTTTACTTTATAACATTGAAGTCAAATTTTATTAAGAGAAAGGCAGCAGCCAGAATATACAAAAAATGAAACTATACAACAAACCCAAGAGCCATTATAGCTCAGCCCAGCTACCAGGAAATCGATCAACAGCCTTTGAGACCACTGCCCATTCTATCACAGGCAGCTTCGCTCTAGGAAAAACCTCCTCTACTTGCCCCAAACGATTCCTAAAACACCGATTGTTCCTTTCCTGCCATAAAAACCATATCCCTGCAAGCATAGCTATCCTTGAGGACCTACATTTATCCTCAAGGATAGCACATGAGAAGTGTAGATTAGGCAGATTTGATGCATTCTTCTATCTCCATTTATGATCATGATTATTGATTGCACACATGATTTATTGGCAATACATGCTATTTGCAGTAAATCTTGGACTTCTCGATGAATCTTAAAAGATTAAGCTGACACCTTTTCAGGAATTAAGGATATTTACCAACACCAAGACAATACAAGTATATGTTGGATCCCGCTGTTGTAAATACCACAGCATCTCCACATACTTCCCACAACATCTAAACAACCTATTTATTGTGAGAAGACCAAACACCATGCACTAAAGTTGTGGGATCGGACAGCTTATTCAGAAGAATACCTTGATCTAATAAAATTTGGCTCAGAGTCAAATATTATAAGATTTAAATACTTTGGCAGGTGGAAGTGGAAATATTTGGGTACATCACCTTTCTGCCAAACCCGTCTGTAACTATATCCTATATTTGACAGCCACAGCGCATCTATATTCAATAATACTTTTGGTAACTTACAATTAAAAAAGATGTGCTCAAGTGTTGCAAGACCAAAGACTAAGCTATTCATTTTTACAAAGTCATAGAATTCTGACACAAATGAAAGATATTATGCATTAAGGGATTTGGAAATTTCAATTAGAAGGAGACAGTTGAATTGTTAACCTGAAATGCCGAAGCTGGTTTTCGGTATTGGTAAGTTGACTTTGTCCATTGAGTTAATTTAGAAATTTTCGGTCACTGGGTTTGAAACCTATTTTCTCTCTTCAGAGATTATCTGTTCAAGTTTACTTGGATTGCTATTGAGCTGTTTCAGGCAGCTTTCAATAGAAGACCAAACATCTTCTAACTAAATATGTTGAGGAACCAGCATGCAAATAACCCTGCAAGGGACTGAAATGACAAAAATATGTTTTTAAATTACCAGAGAACACTTGACACATTTTGAATTAACAAAGAACATTATCTCTCTGCCATTTTAGTTGATAAAAAGAGCTTCATGGGGGCTCACTCCCTCAATAGAAACAACGTTTATTTTTTAGCTTTTACAACTTGACCATACTCCCAATCAGTTTCCCATGCTAGCTACTAGTGTAAAGAAAAAACATTCATATTTTCACATGAGTGGACTACCTTTGACACCATTCAATCAATGAGAATATCATTCTATGAGATTTCTATATTGATAATGGTGACAGTAATAGCAATGATAACAAAACAGTAGTATCAGCAATGATCATGACAATGACGGAGGTTAAGGACCTAAGAACACCAACATTTTCATAAAAAACTAGGGATCAAATTAATTGGTCATTTTATATAAATAGAAAAAAAAAATTGGACTACAAGTACAACAAAGAAATGTAAACTGATGCTATAGAATAAACACGAAAAATTAGTTGACAAAAGTAGACATTTATCTTCCAGCTCCCTTCTTATTTCCTTGACCGATGGAAGACTGCTGGTTGACCTTTGCTTCTAGCCTCCTAGCCGTGCGAAGAATAGCTGCTTGCTTCTGTCGATGACTGTGGCTCTTCCTTTTGCTGCATACAAACCACAAAAGATAAGCTACAAATAGCCTGAGAGACTCCAAACCAATGGTTATCAATGAAAAGAATGGGCAACTTCCCACCTTGTCCAAACCAAGGAATGCTTGCATAAATTGTTGAGAAGATCAAGAAATAAGCAATAAATTTTTGAAGGGTAAGAAATATGCAATAATTAATAAGACAAAAGGCTAACAAAAAAAATCAAGACATTAAGTGGAAGAAGAAACCAAGTTTCAAGGTCAAAGAACAAATGCAGGAGTTCAAATGAAGAACCGTGATTAAATGAGTACATGTTTATGTTACTTGAACACTGGCATGTGTGATGGTGTCGGACATATATACAGGGTATTGGAAAAGGAGTCTTTCTTACTTTATCATCAACAACAATCACGCGATTATACAATTGTTAGACAAGAACATAAAAAATCGGTCAAGGTAATGTATAAAGGTGCACAATACAAAGGAATTGTGCAACACCCCTTCCTTTGCAAGTGTGTTCACTACTGTGTTGGATTCCCTTGGCGCCTGCTTATAGGAGCAAACTAATAAGGGTGTTTGAATTTAACCTCATGAACAACAAATTAAAGCTTCCTAGAAGCAACACAATTATTGGCGGCTGACACAATCGCAATTGGAGAATCACCTTCAACATAGGGGCCGTTCAAAAGGGTTACAAACGTGGTTCTCCCAGTTATTATCACCCTAATCTTGTGTTGAAGTATCCAGTACCAGCTAGGGTGGAAAACACTAACCCAACTAGCTTCCCCTCTATGATCTTCATCACACCTCGATTCCCAGATATCATGGTTTTGTCCATTGATGAACCATCCACTTTAAGCTTCCACCACCACAATGGTGGGGGTAACAATCTATATGTTTTTTCAAGGGACTTGCACTAACAACCAGAACCCATACAGAGGCTTTTAAAAGTCAGTTCACTGATGCGTCCACAAAATATTTTAAAATATATTTTACAGGAGTATGTTGCAATTGTTGTGCCTCTATTGGGTGATGCCAGATCCATTGGGGTCATGTTTCTAGGTTGGGAGGGCGGAGGCACCAGTACCAAAGTGAGGAGACTTTGGAAGCTTGCGCTCCTAGCCTGTCTTCAAGTTAGTTGGACAGAAAAGAATTATAGATGATTACGTACATTGTTCGGAGTATCCTGGATATTATAGCCTGTCTTCAAGTTTTTGTCTGTATTTTTTTGGCTTAGATCTCTCATCTTTGTCTTCATTAATAGAATTGTAACTGATGTAGGACCGATGCATAAACCAAATAACATGTGAGATCAAGTAGCAGAATTAAGATAATTAACAAAAAAATACAAACATTGCTATAATCATCACGAATACCATGAAAACCAAAAGAACATGCATAATCCTAGCCTAAGTTACCAACATCATCACACAAGATCATTAAATAAAAGGAAATTAGTATCTAATAGATGTCCCTACATCCATTAGCATAGGGTATAGTCTAGTTTAATGTAGAAGACCTAACACGACCTAAGGTAAAATTAGGGTTTTAGGAAATTGAGAAAATCTAGGAAAGTTAGGGATTTCTAGATCTACAATTAGGATTTTGGTAGAGAGGGAAGGGGGTTTTGATTTAAAAGTGAAAGGAAGCCAAAAAGGACAAGGTGTGGCAGTAAGGCCAACCCAGAAGGTTGACCATACGGTGACACGTGTGGCGTGGGATGGATGGGTTAGATGTCTTAAGGTTTGGGATTGTAGATAAGTAAAGGAAAGATGTGTTTAAGAGAAGATGAAGGCTTAGGATCGGAGAATCAAAGAACTTGAACAAAATACCTTGATGGAGGGGAAAAGAGATAGTGATGTGGGGGTTTATGGAGACCCCGCACCTCCGTTGATGAAGATTAACCTCAAACCAATCTCCCTTCTAAATCACATGGAAGTATCTTCAAATCTCATGAAGATGGAAGAAGAAGAATGAATGAAATAGTTTTCTCTCTCTCTCTCTCTCTCTCTCTCTCTCTCTCTCTCTCTCTCTCTCTTCTCTTTTTTCTTTTTTTTTTTTTAAAAAATAATAATAATTTAAATCACAAAATCCAATGAGGGAGAGGGTAACATGCCCACCCTCTTTAATTGCTCCAAGAAAGTTCAAAAATTACAATAAACACCATGTTCTGTGAATTTTGACGAAAATAACCAGTCTAATTAAAATCAACTAAAAACACTCATAATGGTATCCAAATATAACATAAACAAAACTAAATCCTATAAGTTGATAAAATCTAAGAAAACTAGTGTGGACGATCCACAATCAATGGCCCGATCATGTGATCCAACGACCCGATTGTCACGTCGCTCCAATCCAATGGTCTGGATCACTCCATAAAGCAGCCCATGTGCATCTTCCCAATGTGGGGTTTTCCGGATGCTCACACATGCACATGACATCATCAGCACAATCACAGGTACTTGCCTAGCTACAAGGAAATCGGTGTGGCCCGTACACAAATGTGTACGGGAAGTGATGTACTCGTCAGTAAACCTTTCAATATATATATATATATATATATATATATATATATATATATATATATATGTATGAACGTAAAAATGAAAATAAATAATCCAGAATAAATAATAAAAACAACTACAACAATAAACCTAAAAATCAATTACTTGTATGTACAAGAATCCAAAACATAAGACGTACTGGTCCTTAAATCCAATGGAAGGAGAGGGTCGCACGCCCATGCCTACCCTCTTTTATAGCTCCAAGAAAGTTCAAAAATTACAATAAACACAATGTTTTGTGAATTTTAACTAGTCTAACCAAAGTCAACTAAAAACACTTATAATGATGTCTAAACATAACATAAACAAAACTAAATCCTATAAGCTAATAAAATCTAAGAAAACTAGTGTGGACGATCCACAATCAATGGCCCGATCATGTGATCCAACGATCTGAATTACTCCATAAAGCAGCCCCATGTGCATCTTCCCAGTGTGAGTTCTTCTAGATGCTCACACATGCACATATGGTCTTCAACACGATCACAAGTACTCGCCTAGCCACAGGGAAATCAGTGCGGCCTGCCTCCTCTGATAGATAGGCAAAGCAACCTTGATATATATATATATATATATATATATATATATATATATATATATATATATATGTAAAAATGAAAATAAATAATCCAGAATAAATAATTAAAACAACTACAACAATAAACCTAAAAATTAATTACTTGTATGTACAAGAATCCAAAACAAAAGACATACTAGTCCTTAAATCCAATGAGGGAGAGGGCCACATGCCCACCCTCTTTTATAGCTCCAAGAAAGTTCAAAAATTACAATAAACACCATGTTTTATGAATTTTGACGAAAATAGCCAGTCTAACCAAAATCAACTAAAAACACTCATAATGGTGTCCCAACATAACATAAACAAAATTAAATCCTATACGCTGATGAAATCTAAGAAAATTAGTGTGGACGATCCACGATCAATGGCCCGATCATGTGATCCAATGACCCGATCGTCATGTCCCTCCAATCCAACGGTCTGGATCACTCCATAAAGCAGCCTATGTGCATCTTCCTAGTGTAGGGTCTTCCTGATGCTTGCGCATGCACATGGGGTCTTCATCACGATCACAGGTACTCACCTAGCCACAGGAAAATAGGTGCGACCCGCCTCCTCTGATACGTACGCAAATGTGTACGTGAAGTGTTGTACTCATCAGTAACCTTTCAATATATGTGTGTGTGTGTGAACGTAAAAATGAAAATAAATAATCTAAAATAAATAATAAAAACAACTACAACAATAAACCTAAAGATCAATTACTTGTATGTACAAGAATCCAAAACATAAGACATACTAGTCCTTAAAAAAGGTTTCTTATATGAGTTATGTCCAAAAGAATTGGACACATGTATCAATGTTGATGTCCATGTGTCACGCCTACTACATAGCTACAAGGCAATAACCTGGTGATGCACCAAGACCTATGATTTCCAGACACCCCAAAAAAAAAAAAAAAAAAAATCGGCTTAAAAAGTTGCAAGGAAAGAACCATAATATAAAAGAATCTGCGTATACAGGAGAAAATCACCTTATAAACAGAAGGCCTGCAGTAAGCACCATCCCCCCAACTGCCCATGAAACCCTTTCGCTAAATGGCATTTCCTGAACCCATTGGCGAAAATCTTCAATCACTCCAACATTTTCATCTTTTTGGGGCACCCCAGATTCTGTCCTCCATGAATCAGCAATTGAGTCTAGACTTGCTTTCCCACCATAGCAAAAGGTTTCTTCAGTGCCGTCATAGCTCCCCTTAGATAAGTGCACAGAGAAACCTGCAAGTTGGCAGAGCTCTGTACCATTAGAGGCCCATTCAGTAGCTCTACCACAAACAAAGTCGCTTAATCCACATGGTGATAGAACCTGAGATAAGAAAAACATCTAATCAGAACATGATAGTTGAAATGTGATGGCTGCTCAAGAGTGTGGTGGCCATCTAAATCCTTCTCTTCCTACACAATACACACCAACATGCAAATGTGTAAGATCCAAAGCATTTATCAGGTGGGTGCCATGGCCCAAGATTCAGGGCAGTCTACTAATCAGATGGGCCACACATGTATGAATTGAAATGGATGGTTGTAAAAGTTGAAGTGTAGGGAGAGTAAGATTCAGATGGCTACTCGGCACCTGCGCGAGTAGCCATGGCAGGGCTCCTTGATGGTCTTGAGTATCTGAAAATAATAAAAACCTGAGTTTTTGCATCGGTAGAAAAGTATGCACTTGAGCAAGCCTGTAAAACCATATCACAAAGAGAGACGCATATAAGAGGTGGTCCAGGCCGAACTCCAATGCGAGGATGACAGATGGAGCATTCCAACAGTTCCCATAAATGCAAACATTCTTCGGTGGCTTCCCCAGCAGAAGCTAGCCGTCTAATCAATAGCAATGCAGGATGCGTCTGGGCTGCATCGCAACATGTTCTTTTGCGAAACACCCTGCAGAGGGTTAAATCTTTGGGACCCTTTTTTACTATTCTAGGAGGTTTTCCTTCAGATGAGAATGGAGGGAAACGACCACCCTGCGAGATGCACACTCCGCTTGTTTTGCCTGCATTCAACATCATAATAAAATCAGTCTCAAAGTAAAATTAAAAAAAAAATAAAAATTAATGAGTATATGATCTGCTACCAGCCATCAATAAAACCACTTAATCCCTCAGTCCTTGACATAAAAATATTTTAGTTCTATTATTAGCTCTTACAAGACTCAGAATAATTTCTGGAGTTGGTAAGAGCTGTAATCTACTTCAATAACTGTCTCCAAATGAATGTGCATTTACTTGTATTTAAAAAAAAAAAAAAACATAATTTATGGGGTGAAAATGTAACAATGGTTAAGTGACAAACTTACAAAAAATGATATCCCACCTATCAATTTGGAAGTGCAAAAAACATTCCATACCAAGTGTGTATAAGTAGCACCAGGTCATGTTTGTGGGGATAAATAAGAAAATACTGCAGGCGCCAGGCAGGGGTATAAGAGGTCCTAACTGTGGTCCGAAGGATAGTGAAGTAGGTCTTTTTTCCTTATTTTGATAAATAGGATAATAAAGAAGGTTGTGTAGAGTTTTTCATCCTTGCTGATCATCAGTAGGGTACTTTCATCGTATGCTCAGCTCAATTGTTTTCAGATTGATCTTATATCCACTGAGTACCACTTGGGAGAGTCATTAGCATTTTGCATACCCCACCTGCAAGATTTCGTGATAGCAGTTACCACTTACCAGTCCCTCGTCGGGTTTTGGAAGTATACCACCATAAGGGTGGAAGCATTACCAATGTGTCATCGTCTATCTTATTAAAAAGTAGAGATTATTCACCAGAAAGCCGACCAAGATTTTGGTGTTGTTCCTGGAGGAGAAGCTAGATGGAACAAAGATGCTCTACAATCTATTTCTTTGAAAACGTTCAATTCTCTGGTCTTTTATAATAGCTACTAGCTTCCACAATCAATGGGAGGTACCCCAGAATGCTCTTTAGAGAAACAACCCTTACACAGTATACATCAGTCCAAACTATTTAGTGCTAATAAAACGTTGCCAACTAGAAGCCACTTTAGAGTCAGTGTGTCGTATGATGATGTAATTCAATAGAGTTAGTGCTTCAGAGGCCCAAATAAAAATGTGTCGTTGTCAACATAGAAGAGAGTGGAGGGAAAATATGGAGGTTAATCCCTCCCAGTTGACAAACCTCAACAACTAACAGTACAACTCCCCTATAATACCAGGAAGAAAGGTGGGCAGTGAATCACCCATCAGGGCTGCATGAGTTCCAAAATAAGAATATAACTCAGTTAAGAATAGAAAAATGCTATACGAATGCAATTCTGAACTCAATAAGACCATTTTCTGCTTAAACTTGTTAATATCAGTTCCCTATGATTCAAAACAAGACATTTTGTTTTTTAACAAAACCCTTTAGGGGGTGTTTGGTACATGAGATTACGCGGGATTAAAGTGGGATGAAATTGGCAGAGTGTAATAATTATGGAGTGTCAGGTATTGTCGGTGGATTAGGAGTGATATACCAAATCTCGTCTCCATGTTTGGAATGTATAGTTTTAGAGTAGTGATCCAAGGATATTAGGAATACATGTTTGGATGTTTCATTCGTAGAGAGAAAGCTATTGGAAGCGGATTGCGTGGAATGCCACACACCACCAACCTCCGTGGTGTGTTTACATCACCAAGTTCTATGGGGCCCGCCATGATGTATGTGTTATATCTACACCGTCCATCCATTTGGAGAGGTCAGCTTAGGTCATGAGCACAAAAATGAGGCAGATCCAAAGCTCAAGTGGACCACACCACAAAAAGCAGTGGGAACAATGATTCCTACCGTTGAAACCTTAATAGGGCCCACCATTATGTTTATTTGTCATCCAACCTGTTCATGAGATCACATACACCTGGATGAAGGAATAAAAAACAAATACCAGATTGTTTCAGACGTTTTGTGGCCCCCAAGACATTTTCAATGGTAAACGTTCAATCCCCATTGCCTTTTGAGGTGTGGTCCACGTGAGCATTGAATCTCTCTTTTTTGGGCCCATGGCCTAAAATGATCTCGCAAAAGGGATGGACGGTATGGATGTAACACATTCGTCATGGTGGCACACCATGCAATACGTCAACGAAATTTTCTCGTTGAACATCCGTAGCTGGATATGGCTGTGGATATTGCAAATCCAAAATAGATACAACAGATCCTTCTTCAATCCTCAACACTTTGGCACGGTTTCCAAAGCTTAAAATTGTCGCCGATGGACTGCCTAACTAAACACAGGCTTCGGCTCAAACTGTGGGATTAAGTCTATCCCATCTAATCCGTCCTAATATGATGACCAAATACCCCCCTTAGGTTGGTCCGATGAAATAGAGGAGGATCACCACAGAGATCCTTTAACAAAGGATTAAACTTATTAATGTCAGTTCTGCTAAAACTTGTTAATATCAGTTCCCTATGATTCAAAACAAGACATTTTGTTTTTTTAACAAAACTCTTTAGGTTGGTCCGATGAAATAGAGGAGGATCACCACATAGATATCCTTTAACAAAGGATTAAGCAACAATTTATTAGTACCTTCCATTGGGACAGGGCCTTTTGTTGAGGCTCCTGTCCTTGCACTGATATTTCCTTTTTCCTTCTCTTCTTCTTCTTCTTCTTCTCCTTCTTCTTCTTCTTCTTCTTCTTTTCCTTTTTCTTTTCGAATGATAATGCAAAATTTATTAAGGGCAAAAAAAAAGGACAAAAAAAAGAAGAAGAAGAAGAAGAAGAAGCAAAAACATACAAGGGGAAAGGATGACAAGAGACCAATCCACAACCCCACAAACAATGATCAAAGAGAACCACCCTGGGAATCCAACAAGTCTTCCCTTTAACCACCCTTAAACGTGGAGAATCTTAAAACCCAAAAAAAGGCCCCACCCTTGTCCTTGCCTTTATGCAAAATTTTTAAGAAGGGAGTAACACGAATATAGCCTCAAAAGGTATGATCAACATGCTAAATCACAAAACTGAAAAGCACCTAGAGCTGTACAAAGTCGCTTAGGTTAATGACACATCCATTCCAGTAACTAAGAGGTGCCTGGTGAACTTCTTGTTGGGACACTAAAAGGAAACCCTATAGTAAGATGTTATTCCTATGAAGCTCAGCTATATCCTCTTAGACCGTCCATGGCTGTATCGCAGGAAAGTTGACCGTTTGGGTCACACGAATACATACAACCTTGCTTATGGTGGAAAGAGTATTACACTTAATCCCATGCAGGATGATGAGCCTTGGGAGAAGGAACTGTTTCATACTTTCATTAGTCTCTTGAATGACACAGCTCATGAATGAGAGCTAGGAAAAAGGAGCAATGTACGCCCTTAAGAGGCATGACTATAGACCAAAACCAGTGGAGGAATCTTCAACACCAGCACCTGAACTTCAAGACATTCTATCCAAATTTCATCATTAACATTTAAAAATAGATAAAAAATCAGTATGTCCAAATTTCAAGATTTGGTTCCAACCGAGCCATGCATGATATCCAACATGCAATAGATTTGGTTCTAGGCATAGTTTTGAAATATTGGAATCATACTGATACAGATGTATCGTATTGGTATAGGCCTGATACAATATGCAATACAGGGCTGAATTGGCCCACCCTAAAAGGAAATGTTGTATTGATTGATACGAGGCATATTGACATCGATATGGTTCCAATATGGCCAATACAGGCCAACCCAAACATGACACTGCAACAACGCACAGTTGTTGTAACAAGTAGCAAGTTCCCACGTCATTCTGGAAGTATGTGGTAAAGAAGCTAACCCAGGAGAATACGATTTGTCTTGCCACATGGAATATAGAAGCATTGACAAATAAGAGTACGAAGTGGGTAGATACGATGAAACAAAGGAGAATTAACATAGCTTGTGTTCAGGAAGCCAAGTCGAAGGGGCTAAAACTTGAGAAATTAGTGGATATAAACTTTGGTATATGGGAAATGAAAATAATAGAAATGGGATAGGGATAGCAATAGATAAAGATTTCAAGGATAAAGTTGTAGATGTTAAGAGAGTGGTAGGAATTTATTAATAAAACTTGTGTCAGAAGAGGAGATGGAACCACAGGTAGGGTTAGAGAATGGAACCAAGAGACAATTTTGGAAAGATACAGAGAACTAATGCAACAAATACTAAACAAAGAGGATATTTGTAGGAGGAGAGTTAAATGGTCATGTAGGAAAATAAAGGATATCAGAGGGTACATGGTGGATATGGTTCTAAGAGAGGAAATGAGATGAGGGAAGCTATCATTGATTTTGCTATGACATACAATCTAGCTCTAGCAAACAAACTTTAAAGAGAGATGAACATTTAATAACTTTCAAAAGTGGATCACATATAAGCCAAAAAGATTTCTTTCTACTTAAGAAGACATAAGGATCAATATGTAAGGACTATTAGGTTATACCAGGAATGTTTCACCACGCAACATAGGTTAATTGTTATGGATGTTTGCATTAAGAGATGGAAAAAAGGAAATGAAATCAAAAGGTGTCAAAAAACTAGGTGATGGAATTTAAAAGGAGAGAATAATGTCATTTAGAAAAAAAATTAATGGAAGAAGGAAAATGGAATGTCGAGGAAGAAGTATATGTTATTTGGAATGATATGGCTAGGTGCATTAGGAAAGAGGCGAAAAATGTTTTAGGAGTATCTAGAAGGAAAAGCCAATCATATATAAGGAAACTTGTGGCAGAATGACACTGTAGAAAAAGCTATTCATGATAAACGTTCATGCTTCAAAGCCTAGTAAGGGACTGCGAACAATATCGAAATGGCAAAAATGTTGCTAAGAAAGTAACAATGCTGAACTTAAGGCTTATGATGATCATTACAATAGATTGGGTGAGAAAGATGTCTTCAAACTAGCAAAAATGAGAGACGAATATTAGGGACTTGGATCACGTTAGATGCATTAAAAGCAATGGCCAAAGGATATTAGTCAAAGACAATAATATTAATGAGGGAGAAGCTATTTTCTGAACTTGTTAAATGACAACCACTCTAGGAATATAGGGGCAAAGTATAAACTCAAATAACGTCGGAGTCCATAGATGCTTTTGTAGGATTAGGATATCTGAAGTAAAAGAAATGTTGACAAAGATGAAAACAAGAAAGGCCCTTGGACCAGATGGTATACTAATAGAGGTTTGGAAGTGCATAGCAGATAGTGTTATTTTTGTTGACAAAATTGTTCAACAAGATCATAAAATCAACCAAAAATGCCAGATGAATGGAGGAGAAGTACCATGGTACATATTTATAAGCATAAAGAAGACATATAGAGTTGTGCTAACTATTGTGGTATTAAACGTATGAGCCATATTATGAAACTTTGGGGGAAAATAATAGAGCAAAGAATAAGGCATGAGACAAATGTATTAGAAAATCAATTTGGTTTTGTTAGGGAGGTCTACCAATAAAGCTATCTTCCTTCTTAAACAAATGTTGGAGAAATATAGCGAGAGGAGGAAGGATCTCTGCGTCATCTTTATTGACTTAGAGAAAGCTTAAGATAGGGCCCCTAGAGGGTTAATCTGGTGGTGTTGGGAGAGAAAGGAGTTTCAAGAGGTATATTAACACGATTAAGGATATGTATGAGGGAGTAGTAACAAATGCGAGCACCACTAGTGGAGAAACAGGTGATTTCCCAATTGATGTAGGCTTGCACCAAGGGTTGGCATTGAGCCCGTACCTCTTGGCATTGGTTATGGACGAGTTAATGAGGCATTTGTAGAAAGAGATCCCATGGCATATGTTGTCTGCAAATCACATAGTTTTGATTGACAAGATGAGTGGAGTAAACACAAAGCTACATTTTTTTTAAAAAGGTAACAAAAAAATTATAAAGAAACTGCAAAGCAGGAAAAGAATACAAACCCCACATTGCACTAAAAGGCAAAAAAAAAAAAAAAAAAGGATTGCCGAGCACACCGGCCTTTACATGCACAACCCAACTTGACACATGCCCTTTAATCAACCTAATAACCTCCTCTAACTCCCCTACTTCCATTCTGAAAGTATTGACCATTTCTAGCCCCCAAGATAGCCCGAAAAAATCCCCATCAAAATCAATCTCCACTTAGCTTTCTCAGCTTTGCCCGCTCCATGCCAAGCCCACATGAAATCTTCAACCAATTCCGGCATAACCCAATCCACATGGAGCAAGCCAAAGAAATGGGCCCAAACTTTAGAAGCAAAAGAGCAATGTAAAAACAAATGATCGATCGATTCAACATTCTTCTCGCACATCAATCATATATTGGGGAGAATCAAAGCTCTCCTTTGGAGGTGGTCCACGATGAGAATTCTTTTGCCCCACAAGCCAAACAAAGACTGCAACCCTAGGAGGAGCTGCATAGAACCAAGAATGAAAAGGGTGAGGAGGGGAAGAAAAGGTGCGGTCATCGCCTAAATACTTGACAAAAGAACGAACAGAGAACTTTAGAAGAAATGGGCCCAAACTTTAGAAGCAAAAGAGCAATGTAAAAACAAATGATCGATCGATTCAACGTTCTTCTCGCACATCAACCATATATTGGGGAGAATCAAAGCTCTCCTCTAGAGGTGGTCCACGATGAGAATTCTTTTACCCCACAAGCCAAACAAAGACTGCAACCCTAGGAGGAGCTGCATAGAACCAAGAATGAAAAGGGTGAGGGGAAGAAAAGGTGCGGTCATCGCCTAAATACTTGACAAAAGAACAAACAAAGAACTTTCCAGAAGGGTGACCCAATCATCGAATCCGATTGAGAAGGGGAAGAGGAAGCCCTCATTAGAAGGGCCAAAAGCCTCGCGAATTCCCCAAACTCCACGTTCGACATATGCCTCCGACAAGGTGGTTCCGAACCACTGAGTCACTGCACACCAAATAACATTTTACCAAGGAAATGAATCAGTCGGGAGCAAGTGTCGCCACTCTTGGGAAGAGGTCTTGAAGGGCATGATCTCCACACCAAATATCTACCCAAAAACGAATGAGATGGTCATCACGCAAGGAAAAAATAATTCTCCATCTAACAAGATGTTCTAACATTGCAAACACTTTCCAAACATGTGAAGCTCTATAAAGTGAAGAACACTTCACAAACCAACAACCCTCCTAAACCCCATATTTACTCGCAGCAATTTCCCTCCATAACCTCTCCTCTTCCAACCCGAATCTCCAAATCCATTTACCAAGAAGAGCCAAATTCATCTCTATCCTCCCCCCCCCCCCCCCCCCCCCCAGACGAAACTTCATACCATCAGAAGCACCTTTCCACAAGAAACCCCTCATCTTATCGAGCCGGTCCATCACCTTTTTAGGTCATTTAAACAAAGACATAATAAAATACACAAAGCATATTAAAAAAAGTAGCATTGTTAAGCGTCAGGCGGCCTCCCGTGAAAAGATAGTGACGCTTCCAAGAAACAAGTTTCCTTTCTATTCTTTCAAGAACCCAGTTCCAAAGATGGCTAGCCGGCTTCCCGATGCATAAGGGAAGCCCTAAATAAGTCGATGGAAAAGAACTTGGTCTAAATCCAAAGATGCTCGCAAAGTGACGAAGATCTTCATCACAAACATTTTTTTAAGAGGACTTGGTCTTCATCACAAACATGGATCCCCAATAGCTCAACCTTGGGCCACATTAATATTTAATCCAGGTGCAGCTTCAAAACAGACAATTAATTTCCGAAGATTATCAACCGAAGTCTCCTTCACATCACAGAAAAGAAGTGTATCATCGGCATAATGAAGATAACTAATCTGACAACCATTCGCTGACATCTTGAACCCACTAAAAGCCCATTCTCCTCTCCTTTGCGAAGCATCATACTAAAAACTTCCCTAATAACAATGAACAAATACAAAGCATGCCTAGTGGGTCCTTGCTCTTGCTCCGTTGGTAGACTCTTAGGGCCTGTTTGGCCGGGCAGATTGGATGGGATTGAAAGGGACTGGAAGATAGATCCCGGGATTGGCCAGGCGTGCCAAACAAACATGGGATCCTGAACCCGGGATATAGCAATCCCATGGATCTTAAGACAATCCATTGACATCACTATCATTACCTTTAAATCCCATCCAATCCACCCTAATCCCTTCAAAATTGCCTGGGACGTGTTTAGTTTGAGGGATTGAAAGGGATTGGAAGGTTTAATCCCAGGATTGGCCAGGCGTGCCAAACAGACCGGATATAGCAATCCTATAGATCTTGCACCAATCCATTGACGCAGCTATCATTACTTTGAAATCCGTGCAATCCACTCTAATACCGTCTAATCTACTTGGCCAAACAGGCCCTTAGGAGTTTCGACACCTGGTCAAGGGTTCGAGTACCCATAGGTGGTGAAATCCCACTATGGCGTGAGTGTGTGGCGGTGTGTGTTATAATATATATATATATATATATATATATATATATATAATATATATATATATTATATATATATATATTAAAAGTAACCTTTCGGTGATCCATTAACCAAAACGGAAAAACACACGAATTGAACACAAGCCTTCATTCGTCTTCTCCACTTAGGGCCACAACCCAATCTCCTGAGCATATAATCTAGAAATCCTAACCCACATGATCATATGCCTTTTCCACAAAGCTACATGCATGGAGGGATGTTTTAGAATCTAAAAGGATTTAAAATTAGTAGGACTAAAATAAGGTATATGGGGTGAAATTTTAGTAACAACAGGAGTGGGAACGAGGAATTAGTTAAGATTATTGAACAATAAGTTTTCCAAAATGACCACTTCCAATATCTTGGGTCAATAATTCATGAGAGCTGAGGTGTTGAGAAGGATGTTGCCCGTGGACTTCAAATGGGTTGGAAGAAATAGAGATGTGCCTCTGGAGTTTTATGTGATCACAGTGTATCACTCAAACTAAAAGGAAAATTTATAAAATAGTTATAAGACTAGCCACGCTTTATGGACCATAATGTTGGCTAGTTAAGGAACAACATGTTCATAAGATGAGTATAACTGAAATGAGGATCTTGAGATGGATGAGTGGCAAAACAAGGAAGGATAAAATTAGAAATGAATTCATTCAAGGGAACTTAGGAATAACACCAATAGGTGAGATCAAGGGAAGTAGACTCAAATGGTTTGGTCATGTGCAACGAGACCAATAAGTGTGACCGGTTAGGAGTGGAATGTTAGTAAGAAAAGAACTAAAGACTTATGGTCTACTTGAAGTTATGGCCCTTGACAGAGTGGAACGGCGGAAATGGATTCATGTAGTTGACTTGAAGCCAACTAGTTGGGATAAGGCTTGGATGATGATGATGATGATGAACCATGAAGGAAGCTTAGAAAGTCATCAGACTAGATTTTGACCTATTTTGGGGATTAAACAAAAGATTTGACGGGATTCAAAGCGGAATGGACCATTATGGGAAAAATCGAAAAAGGCTAAAGCTTCAATTTTTTCAAGTTTTCATTTCCTTTTTGTTGTATTTCAATGTAATGGGCCCTAATTCACCAAGTTTTCATCATATGGTGATCACTTGTTATGAAGCGGTTTCAAGTTTGAATTTAAACATTGCAAGGGTGAAATGTTGGGGATCAAGATGGACAAGAGGGAGGCGGGATTCTAACTGGAGTGTTTGGGTGTAGGGTGGGCTCGTTTCCCTCTACATACCTATGCTTACCTTTGTGTATTGAGAAGCCTCCAAAGCATTTATGGGACAAAGTGGTGGAAAGGGTCGAGAGGAAGCTATCAAGATGGAAAGGTAGATATTTGTCATTGGAAGGCTGGATTATGCTGATTAAAGCAGTGTTTTCTAATATGCCACCCTTTTTCAAATGCCCGAAATTTATATTAAATAGTTAGGAAAGGATTATAAGGGACTTTCTGTGCTTAGTAGCACTTCTAGGGAAGTGATGGCAGTGGTTTGGGACGGAGGAAAGTTCCCTTTGTAGAAAATCGATTGCCTCTAAATATGTTTGTGAAGAGGAGGGATGGTGGACAGGATAGGCTAGAATGTGGAGGGGTGTATTTAGCATGAAAGCAAAAATCATGGAAAGGATAGGCTTCTCGATAAGAAATGGAGAGTAGATTAGAGAGAACACATCAATTGCGAAATGTTGGTCAGTTAGTAGATCTTTGGAGGTGTGGTTGCCCCCGTGTCTTTAGAACTTATTGGATAGAGAAATAGGAGATTTTATTTTACTCCTTCAAAGAATCCTTTTGGTAAACCCATCCACTAGGGAGCTTGATAGTGTGGTGTGGTGAAAGGAAGTGTGGGTTGTTTCTTGGTTAGCTCCTTCTATGAGATGTTACGTTCTCACTTGCTCAACGGTCAAGCCCCGACAGCGATGTTATGGCAGTACAGGACTCCTCTAAAAGTGGTGCCTTTTGCATGGCTAGTGGGGAGTAAGAGAGTTTTGACCATCAACAACCTTCGCAAAGGAGGAATGGTGATCCTGAACATTTGTGTTTCATGTATGGGCAATGTAGAGATAGTCAATCACTTGTTCATTCATTATTCCTTTACTAAGGGGATTTGAGATTCTGTATTCTTCTTTCAAGGTGCAGTGGTCCATGGCTGCTTCGGTGGACTGCTTATTGGAGACAGGCCATGGAGTTTGTCTTCATAAGCAAGCTGGGGCGAAATGGCAGTTAGCAAATCTAGCAGCCCTTTGGTCGGTTTTTTTTTTGGGGGGGGGGGGGGGGGGGGGGGGGAAGGAATGGGAGATGCTTCAACAATATTAGGAATGATGTTTATTTTGTCATCAATAAGGTGATATTTTATGTTGTCGAATGGGCTTCCTGTGATGCGTCTTTGAAAGATTGTATCTTGTTTTTTGTTAGATAGGGTTGTAACCTTTTAGGCACCACCTTGGCACCTTTTCAATAATACTTTATCTTACTAACAAAAGGCTTTATTCATGACAATGATGTGGACATCCGAGCACCATACTAAAGGAGGAGGGCTGAGCCAGTCTCCTTATGGCTAAACGACCATTACATGGGCACATCGAAGACCCTACGTGCATGTTCATACATCTTTGAAGACCCCACGTTGAGAAGATGCACGTGGGCTATATATAGGAACTTGATGGACACATCGGACCGTTGGATTGGGTGGACACGATGATCGGGCCATTGAACATCTTGATTGTGGACCCCCATGGGCTACAAAATAGTTTAGTTGTTTAGATTATTTACATGCTTCGTTATTTTGGTATATCTTATATTTGTTTTGAGATTAGGGAGTTAGGAACAATTTTAATTTATTACACGTCTTTATATTGAGAATCTTATCTGAGAGCGTCTTTTTGTAAAAGGTATTTTCTGATACTATAAAAGAGAAAGATGGGTGTGTGACTGATAATGCCATTATTTTGAAGAAAAAAAAAAAAACTATGTTTTATCTTCTTCATGTGATTTGAAGAATACTCCATGTGATTTGGAGCTTGGGTATGGTGTGATTCCATTACCCATTTAATGGAAGTGCGAAGCTTTCATCTATCATCTTCCTTCTCTCTTCCTTTCTATCCAAAAGAGGTATTTTTCCAAAAAACTTCATCTCTCTTCCTCCATTTCTATACAAGACCATCTAAATCATTTTTTTTCTTCAACATTTCATCATCCAACTTCAACCTCAACCGAAATCAATCATTGAGACCAAAAACCCTAGCCAACGACCCACACGTGAGAGTCCCTAGGCTGACCGTATAGACAACCGCTCAATCATTTGATTTTCCATTGCTTTCCCCATCAAAACTCCTTAATTCCCCATCCATAACCCTACCCTAAACCCTAAACCCTAAATCCCTAATTTCATATTTTCTCCTATTTCTAAAAACCCTAATTCCAAAATCCTCAATCTCTTAAACCCTAATTTTCTGAATTTCAAATTTTCTCATTCCTAACCCTAATGATAAAACCTACAAATATGTCCCTTGAGTGTGGAACGTGCCTATGCTAAATTAGAATTCTATCCTTTCATCAGGCCTGGTTTTAATTGATTTATGTGATTTCTTACCATGCGGACATGTGATTTAGGTTAAATCAGATTTTATTGCATATTGTTTACTCTTAATTACCTGGTGGGTTAGCATCTTTTATTAATTGAATTACTTTATGGACTCTTTCAAAATCTTCATGTTGCATGCGAGCATTAAATCATGTGGCCTGCATCAGACAGCCTTAGCCTACTTGTCATTATGGTGTTGTTAACTAAAGAATGATGGCAACTAGACAATGGGTGTCGACAGTCATGCCATTGACAAGATAACAGTTAAGTATCATTTTCTCATCTCTTGACTGGACAATACGTTGGATATGATGCCCAACCCTATAATCTTTTCGAAGATCAACTTGAGGAGCAAGTATCACCACATGAGGATCCACCTGCGAGATGAATAGAAAATGGCATTCAAAACCAAGGATCATTTGTACGAGCAGATAGTTATGCTATTCAAACCAACCGCGTGCTCAAGACCTTCATCCATGTAATGATGCAAGTGTTATGACCGTTTATTTGGAAATTCAGCGTTGTATACATAACGAACATTTGAGTCGCCTTCAACAAGTTACAAGGATATTACATTAAGAGAAGCTTTTCACTAATTTAAAGAGTTGACTTTCATGAGCACTCATGTGATCTTCCTCAGATTCATCGTGTTAGTTGAAGAGGTTACGACTAATCCAAAGAAGGTCCAACACATCACTGATTGGCCAACTCCAACGAACATACACGAAGTCCAAGGTTGTTACATACTACTGACCTTTTTATCGCAAGTCATTAACAGCTTTAGTTCAACTATGACTCCTATCATTGTGTATGAAGCCAAGACCTTCTGATTGGATGAAATTGATGACCATTGCCTTCCAAAAAATCAAGTAGAGAATGACTGAAGCACCTATCATCAGACTACCAAATATTTTAAGGTCTTCGAGGTGTCATGTGATGCCTCTCGTGTGGGCATTGGTGGTGTTCTTAACCAAGTAGAAAACTTGGTAGCATACTTCACAGAGAAACTCAATGACAAGCATAAAAGTTACTCTACTTGCAACGTTTGAGTTCTATGAAATTATGTAAGCCCTCGAGCACCAGGAGTTTGTGTTATACTCCAATCATAAGAATTTGAGATATTTGAACTCCCAAAAGAAACTGAGTGCGCACTATGCTAAATGGATTGCATATAATGTGGACTGCACTTTTAACCTAAAACATCGAGTGAATGCAAAGAACAAGGTAGTGGATGTGATTAGCAAAAAGACACCTTTCGGCTACATTGCTTCTGTTGTGGCATTCAAAGAATTAAAAGGAAATATGCCGTCAATGAAGATTTTGAAAATGTTTTCACCACTCTATCACCATAAGCTAGTACCGGTTACCCTCTATTTGCACTACATGATGACACTCGCTCTATCATGCATTATGATGGGTTCTTTGCAAGAGGTGGTATGCATGTTTTGCGTTCAAGAGACCTCGGTGGTCATTTCAGTATTGACACAATTACCAATCCCAAACAGAACATGAGAATATCTCAATACAGACTTTGTCTTGGGGCTACTAAAGACACAATGTGGTCATGACTTAGGAAAGTGGTCCACTTGCACGGAATTCATATGACCATTGTGTCTAACTGAGATGTCAAGCTCATGAGTTACTTTCAGAGGACACTTTGGGCCAAGATATACCATTCATAGACTGACAACCAAATTGAGATAGTCAACAAAAGTCTTGGAAACTTACTGTCATGTCTCGTAGGATATCGCATTAGCATGTGGGATCTTGTCTTGTCCCAAGTAGAGTTTTCTTACAATAGCACTGTCAATCACACAACAGGGTGATCGAGTTTTGAAATTGTTGGTGGGCTTAAACCTCAAACTATCAATTTAGTACGTCTACTGCTTGCAACCAGACAGCAAGTAGCTGAGGATTGTGTGCAGTATTCAAAGGGATGCACAGGGAAACCAGGCGTTAGACCACTCTCAATAATGAGAATTACGGCCGACAGTATGTTCAGTTCAAGGTGACAAGGTGATGGTTCGCCTCAAGCTGAATGATTCCCGTCAGGATCCTACAATAAGCTACATTTAAGAATGTGGGTCCCTAAAGAAACCATTGGAAGAGAAAGCATATCTCATTGAACTTCCACCCAAACTAAAGATCAACCTATTTTTAATGTGTAAGACAAATCCTTTATATCAAGCATCAGGCAAATGAGAATGTAGAAGAGAGCAATTCAGGTGATGGAAGTACTGTGCCAACTTGAAGAAGCAACTGAAGATGTGTTGGATGATCAGATGGTTAGATGAGTCTGGGAAGGTATTAGAAGTTCCCTGCATAGTGGAGAGATCAACCAAGATTGGACAATTTGTAGATTTCAAATGCATCAACCAGAAACTCTTAGAGTACACTGACATTAACACGAAAGATTCCAGTTCTTTCAAGCTAAGAGGGACCGATACAATCGCACCCCATTCTACAACTGCCCATCCACATGCGTACACAAGAAGAGGCCCAGATGGCTTCCATCTCGATTACAAACACACACCCTACGATCACACGGCCATCGGAATTAGCATTACTTCAACTTCAATGCTTAATGTGTAATGACTTAAACACCCCTATTTACAGGGCACCGTGAATCATCCATAAGTACAACTGATACAAGCAAGTTATGGGCAGATTGGTCTTTTCACATAATGGGCCACCACTAACCCTAAACCCTAAACTGCTATTGAGTAAAGAAAAAGTTCTCTTTTAGGGTTTTTGCCTTGTATTAATAGTAGAAGAGGGAGGGCATTAAGATCATTAGTTCCACAATAGTGGGGTTGTACGGTCCATCCCACACCTGTTAAATCAATCCGGTCCGTCCATGGAAATCGATATAGGAAGAGAGGAATCGTTAGGTTAAAAGGGGGGAAAACCATGGTAAAGCAGAGAATTACTAAAACTGTAGTAATTAAAGGAAAACCCTAACAGAGAGAGAAGGTATTTACCAGAGGCGGTGGAAGAGACGAGCAGCAGGTCGAAGAAGAGCAGTAAAACCAAAGCGGAATATCCCATCCTTCCATCCATGCTAGTCTACTCCATATTCCATACTCCTATTCAATCTCTCTCTCTTCTATGGAGTTCGGGAGTGGCGAGGAAGCACAGGTGTGGCTGGTGTCCTGACCGTGGGGCCCACCTAGATATATTTGTTTTATATCTTCGCCGTCCATCAGTTTTTCCAACTCATTTTATGGCACGATCCCGAAAATGAATCAGATATAAATCTCAGGTGGACCACACCACAGGAAACAGTGGTGAATGAATATTAAAAACTTTTTGTGGGCCCCAAAAGTTTTGGATCAAGCTGATATTTGCGCTTTCCCTTCATCAATGTCTGTGTGACCTTATCAACAGGTTGGATGGAAAATAAATATTACGGTGGGCCCTAGGAATTTTTAATGGTGGACATTTAATTACCACTGTCTCCTGTGGTGTGGTCCACTTGAGATTTTTATCTGCTTCATTTTAGAAATCATGCTATATAATGAGTTGGCAAAACGGTTGGACGGCCTAGATATACAACGCGTGTGTCGAGGTGGGTCCCACGGTCAGAGTACCACGCGTATGGCCAGTTCCGGGGTCCCAGCCAAGTCACGGCTGGTATACGATGGTTCTTCTGTTCTGTCAATTGGCGCTCATGGTTGGATGATCTAGACCGTTGGCTGCTGATTTCCACCGTGGATGGACCGTTACACAAAACTCGTCTTGATAGGACAATTTTAATCCGACGGTCGACGAGAAATACAACGGTCATCATTCAACCGAAAATATGTCGCTGAGATTCTCATCCAATCTGAGAGATATTTTGGGTCCACTGTATCGACGGTGGGATTCAATAGGCCAAGGGTCTAGATTAGTAACGTATTGGTTCTGTTTGTCAGAACCGAAAACCAGCGTATAACGTTGAAAGAGACGAGTACACGTGAGGACTTTTATTTATCTATTTTTCAGTAAGTCTCCGCTCGAAGCGGAGACTCCCGGGCTGTTAGGTGGGGCCCACCGTGAATTTTACGAGAAATCCGGGACGCAGATTTAATGCGCTGAAACCTAGGTGGGACTCATCGTGATGTTTGTGAGAAATCTATCCGTCCATCCGATTTGTGAGCTCATTTTAGGACTTGAGACCAAAAATGAGAAGGATCCAAGATTAAAGTGCGCCACACTGAAGGAAAAGGTAGGTAGGAAATTTTCTACCGTTGAAACCTCCCCGGGTCGATGTATGCCATCCGCACGGTTCAAAAATCATTCCTGGGGAGGTGAAGTGAAAGCATTAGTATTATCTTAATTCAAAACTTATGTGGGCCCGCGACTATTTAAATTGTGGGCGTACAATCCCCGCGTTTTCCCAACAATTTAGTATTATATACGGCTTATTTTTTGCCCCGTGTGATCTCAAAAACTGGATGGACGGATGGATAAATATCACAGTGGGCCCCACCTAGGTTTTAGTGCAAGGATGCAAAAGGCTTTCGGAATCCCCGTCCACAAATCCAGACGCAGATTATCTACTGACTGTTGAGCAGCCAGACTTGCTAATGAAGTGACGTCTGAGCCCACCATTATCTATTTGTTGCATCCACACCCTCTATCCATTTGGAGAGATCATTTTATAATATCATACGAAAAAAATTGAGGCAGATCCAAAGCTAGAGTAGACCCACCACAGAAAACAGTGGAGAGAATAATGCTCACTGTTGAAACCTTCCAATGGTCTACTACGATGTTTTCTTTGAGATCCAAACTGCTCATAAGTTAACAATGACATGAAGTAAAACTTCGGTAGCTATTAGAAGTTTTTTATGGTTGGCATCACCGCCCTACTATTTTCAGTGGTGGGGTCCACTCGATATTTGGATCTGATTAATTCTTTGGCTCATGCACTAAATTTATCTCTCCAAATAGATGGACGGTGTGGGCCCTACAGAACTCGGAGCCCTACTCAACCTGTCAATTGTCATGGCTAATCCGCGTGGCAGCGGATTGGCTGGTGTACCTCACACCGGATATACATACTGTATTCACGTCAACAAGTTCCGTGTATCTGATCATGAGGGATGTGTTATATTTAAACTATGCGTTCATTTGACGAGCTCTTCTTAAAGTTTGAGAAGAAAAATAAGACAGATTTAACTACCAAGTAGACCACACTGCAAAAAGCAGTGTGGGATTGAACATCTACCATTGAAACCCTTTTTAGGGTCATGGAAGTTTTGGATCAACATAAATTTGTTTTTCTCCTTAACTCATGTCTTTGTGACCTTCTGAGCAGATTGGATGAAAAATAAATGTTATGGTGGGCTTATAAAGTTTTTTAAGGTGAAAATCATATCTATATTGCTGATTATGGTGTGGGGTAGGTGATCTTTGGATATAATTCATTTTTTTTGAAAAATGCTCTAAAATAATCTCTAAAAAAACAGAGAAATATTATAGATATAATAAATACATTACTTTGGGGCATGGAACTCTGATTTCCTTTGAGCCGTACAATTCGAAGCTCGAGGAGCGTCAGTGCTCTTGGCACGACACGTACCTACAGCAACTATATAGCGGATGTGTGGTACACTACCCCATCCGTGTCCCATAAACCCGGAAGTGGATTTGCCGGTGTACCAACACCAGCTACCCAGCTGGTGCGAGCTCGTGAGAAAACGAGCGCTACGCTCCTCGAACTCCAAGCTGCACAACGGTTAAAAATGATGTCAAAGTTACATGGGCTTCACAGTGAGGTATTATAATATCTACATTGTTTTTAGATATTAATCCAAAAATGAGTAATTTCTGAGGCTCAAATAGACCACGCGACAAATAGCCGTAGAACAATTATTTTCACCATTAAAACATTCATAGAGCCCACCGTAATATTTACTTTCCATCCAATCTGTTCATGAGGTCACACAGACCTGGATGAAGATAAAATATATATCATATCGATCCAAAATTTCTGTGACCCATAAAAAGGTTTCAATGGCAGGCGTTCAATCCTCCACTGCATTTTACAGTGTGGTCCACTTGATTTTTGGATCTGTCTTATCATTCGGCTCAAGCATTACGACGAGCTTATCAAGTAGAATGACGATTTGGATATAACTCATACCTCTTGGTGGGACCCACAAAACTTGGTGACGTCAACACACACCACTCACACCAGCCACATCCGTGGTGGTACACCAGCCAATCCGCTTCCGAGAAATCCACACCGTCCATCCGTTTTTCAGCATTTTAGGACATGAGACCACAAATCAGGTGAATCCAAAACTCAAGGCCGCCATACCAGACGAAAACATGGATTAGAGTTTCCTACCGTTGAAATCTTCTTGAGATTTACCTTGCCATCCAAACCGTTTATGGCCACTGAATCCTCACTGTTTCCTCTCGTGCGAATCCTTACTGTTTCCTCTCGTGCGGATACTTACGAGTTTTGGATCCACCTCATTTTTTGTCGGGTGAGAAATCGGAGAAATCGGAACCACTCATCATGCCTCACATAAAAATACGCTGTATGATATCGTGTGGGCCACACCTGTACCAAAAACTATCAAATATTGATTTTATTTTATTTTTAAATTTCGAGAAATAACTGCTAAGATTAATGGACCAATAGTTCAATTATGTAAAAACACGTGGCCCACCTGATGAACATATTTGCTTGATTTTAGATGCACAGAATCCACGCAGTGAGAACCGTCCGAGTGTCTGATCATACACACGTGTAACTAGGCTCCTCTTTCAGGCACGTGTGACTGAAGTGGTAAGCCGCGGAACGTGCCAAATTTTTTTGGGCGGTTGATTGTAAATATACGCTGGCCCATAAATCAGGTCATCACATGATCGTGAACTTGCACCAGGAAAAAACGAACGGTGAGAAACAAAAACGGTAACCTCCGGTCTGTGGGGACCTCATTAGATCCATGCCATGGCCCACCTGTACAAACTGAAACATGAGGAACTGCATATCCTTGGGAGTTGAAATGACCAAATTACCCTAAAAACAGTTTTTGAGTGGAAATATCAAATTCTGATTTCCTTAAGAAAACCATACATTTACTAAAACAAACCATTAATGGCAGCTTAGTCTGACCAGAGTGCTCGAAATTGATACATGCAAGAACAGAAATTACACCCTCTCCAACTCTGTGATATGTTTCTCAAGTTGGTCTTTTAATTCTTTTCTCCATCCCTGCATCAGTCTCTCATGCTTCTTAATCATCTCAGCTTTTATCTTCAACTCATCTTCTATTGCCACGATCTCCTGAAAACACAATTCAAAGCTCCATCAGCGAACGTCTTATTGAAGTATATGACAGAAATACCAAAGAATCCAACTTCAGCAATTAAAGGAAGATTTCCCCCTCATCCTATACATCATTAAAGTAACAAGTTAATAATAATAATAAAGATTACAACATCAGCCACCTTTCGAAGCGTTTCTTCCTTGGTGGGTTGATCTTCATGTTGTAGACCAATAAAATATAGCTGAAGCTTCTTCGCCGCTTCCATGAAATCTCTTGCATGCCTTTCAACATCAACTGCAATAAACCAAAAAGAAAAAAAAAGAAAAAAAAAGAAAAAAGAAAAACCGATGTTCAAATTTGTATGGTACAAACATCTGATACATGAGGGAGGTGACAAATCATAATTCCCATCTCACTCCCAGACATTTTTTATTTTTGAACGGTAATATGATCATTTATTTAACAAAGACGAAATCCCTACTATTTACAACATCGCCCAAAGAGGAGGACGACATATCACAATCTTGAAAACCTTTTATATTTGCAACCCACTCAATTACATCAAATTTAGCCCTCCCAAACACATCCATGGCCCTCCAACTGTTATTCTGAAAACATCTGTTGTTCCGTTCTCCCCCTAAAGCCCATATATGGATGATGAAGAACTTTACAGCCCGGCATGGAACATGTCAGTTATCAGGTACATACGCTAATAGAAAGAAGGCCGCAATCTAGAAGGATAATAAGTCACAATGCCGTTGTCTAAACCAGTGAGTACTTTCAAGTGACACAAGCAAGAGTTAAATTTTCAATTCCTGCGCTTCTACGGATGCTTATAAGCCTTGCTAAGCACACGCATGTGCTATGAAGTTCATGTACACAGCACACGTGTGCTAGCATGCCATAATAGGTCTGAGATCCAATCCATCCATCAGAACCAGTATGATCAGCCCTAGCCCAAGAATCAGGTTGACCCACGAGTCAGGTGGGCCACAGTTTGCAAAACAAATATACGGCACTGAAAAACTTGGTTAAAGTTTTCTGACACATCCACCGGTTTCCATTATAGACGCCCACATGCTTATATTGGATAGGTTAGACTAACCAAATGGATGGATTAGATCTGGCACCTATATGCCATGCTGGCACACGTGTGGCGTGTATGCTTAGCAGAGCACTTTATAGGTTACTCCTTTTAATTTAACTTGAGATGGTAAGAAAAGATCGGCACCACGCATATTTATGAAGGCTTTATTTGCATTAATTCAATTCAATGGAGAGGAAATGACCGAAGTCAGGCTAGACCCACTCTGTTTATGCTCCCCAGTGAGGGCCTTCCTGCCGCCTCACAATTCCTTTTGTTTCAAGTCCAACCCCAACTTGAGATGATAGTAATTGCAATATGCGGGCTAGTCCCTCACCACAAACGAGACATTTTCTATGTATTGAACTGAAGTATTACATATGATTCAATGGTGCATCCAAACACAGCCCAAGCAGGGCTCTCCATTTACTAAATCCATTTCCAAATCGAACAAAGGTTATTTTTCAACATTGCTGTAGGATCAACAGAAAAATGAAAATGCCTATATCCATGCAAAGACCCTCGAATAGTTCTAGCTCACATAATAATAACGGCCATGGCTTATCTTGGGCCATGTAAACCAATATTTCAGTATGCTGAACCATGCAAGCAATTGTTCAGGACAAGCTTTTCAAGGGGCAACAAGATCAATAATATTACCAAGAGGGGTCCTCGATGGCCACACAAAGTAGGGCTGCAACTTGTGACCCCACTCGAGTCCCGGTAGAGTTGGGTCGGGTTGTCAAGGTCCTCAGGTTGGTTTTTGGTTGGAAAACACCAACCCGATTTAGATTTGAGTTGGGTTTGGTTTGAGCAAATATATATCAAGTTAGGTCGGGTTACACAATAATCGTGTGTATTTGGGCCCATTTGGATTGCAAATTAAATCAGTAACAAACTATAAAAGTGTAATGATTACAAATTCCTTTTACATGTCTCTTGAATACATTACATTTGACTGACAATGCCCATGCTTGGTTTATCATGGTAAAATTGTAATGATGATACATATACATCACTTCAATGTCAAATCATATAAAAAAAAATACACTGATGTGCGTGTTTGGATAGGAGATTTCTACTGCAATATAATATAAAATTGTAATAACTACAAATTCCTTGTCGCCTTAGACATCTACATCACTTCAATGGCAGTAAAATTGTAACGACGCTTTTTACAGTACAGTGTCAAGTTGATAATTTGCAATCCAAACACCTTAGTGTCAAGTTGTTTCAACTTTCAAGTATAGAGGACTTTGGGTTGGGTTCGGTTTGGGTACCTCAGGTTGCAATTGGGTCAGGTCGGGTTGCGGGTTGGGTCCTGTGAGGTTGGGTTGGGCTTGGGTTGACCCTCAACCCGACTCAACCCAACCCAACCCAACCCACCCAGGTTGCACCCCTAGCACAAATACAATGAACATGGACCAGCTTTTCCCTCCCAAAAGACTAACCATTACACCAAACTGATTGTGATTCACGGTCCAAATGTCATTTACCTATCTTTATCTAGGTCTTCATTCTGCTATGGAGGTACAGCAAGTGAAACCATTGGCATTGACTCACAAGAAAAAGATATCCATTCAATGCTTCTGAAGTAGTTTTGAAGTATATGCTTTCTTCCAAACAGTAGAGCAGATGTAATAAAAGCAACAAATGTAAACCTTTCAGTCCTAAAAAGGAATCCTCTGACACTCTCCCCAAGGACAATGCAGTAGTAAAAGGAGGCCCTTGGTTGTTAGATGATAGTGTCATCTGTAGATAGAAAGCAATGTTTAGAAAACAGACTGGACCATCCAGTCCGAACAAGTTATGATTGGAACTCTCTGGTCCAAATGCAATCGAATCATCAATTCCCTGTAAACCATCCCATTTGGATGGTTCAGCCGTTCGATGGGATGAGCAAGATGGTTTTCCTTGAACTACCCACTTCTTTACATACGCATTTGAAGAATCTTTAAAAAGAAAAACTTAAAGCTTTCTATCCAGTAACTAATTATTATAGCCTATATAAATATCCCAAAATCCTTCCCTACTCACCAACTCAACTTATGCCCTTTGAAGCTGTTGGTAATCCAAACTCTCCCTCACCCTATAGATAAATATCCCACAATCCTGACCATACTCAGATCAGATACTACCCAACCCTATGCCCCCTGACCTTGTTGGTAATCCAAACCCTCCGTCCCTCTCTCGAACCAGTGGGCTATGGGCCTCTCAAGCCAAACAAGTGGGTATATGTTTTTTGACCAGATTGCCAACGGCCCACAGTGTGTTAAACCAAATTTCTTCCAAGATCAGAACATCCTAAGCTCCAACCCATTGATTAAATGCTTATGTTCCTTCTTTTTTCATTCTTGTCCTATTTTCCTTCCTCTTTTGTATTAAAAAAAAAAAAAAAAAAAAAAAGAAAAAAAAAAAAAAAAAGTTTACACAGTCTGACCAGATCAAACCAGCGATTCAAGCCAATCCAAAATTGGGTACATATTTGTTGATCCATAACCTTGGTCATAAGGACCTACAGTGTGGTGAACCAAATCTTCAAGATTAGAAGATCCTAACCTCCAATCCTTTTGACTAAATGCTTGTGTTCCTACTTTTATTCTTTCTTTTCCTATTTTCCTTCCTTTTCTGTTTACAGTCTGACAAGATCAAACCAGTGGTTCAACTGTATCAAACTAAACCTAAGTACTTTGATGACTGTTTGGTTTATTAAAACGAGAACTGATCAACTACAAACGACAATACAGTACAATCTGATTTTTATGCCTACGAAATGTTTGTTTCCATTTTGGCCCTTGAAAATCTTAGATATTTTCAAGAGCAAAATGCTTCCAAAAACAGATCATACACTATCTTAGCCTATGATTGGTTGTAGGTGATCAATTCTTCTTAGAGCATTGGTATAGGGGAACCTTCGAAATTTATTTATCTTTGCACCTACTCAGCAAATATGGTGATTCATTGCTTAGTTGGGAAACGAACATCTGCGTGATATCACAAACCTTAGGAAAATGTGGATTTGATGGTTAGAGGTACAACTGTGATGGGACTTGGGTGACAGTTAAGTTATAAAGGGAAATAAGGTCAGTTCAGGAGCAAATGCAGAATCTCAGGTATGAAGTTATGAGCACTTAACAAGTACTGATAACTTTTTTTGAAGTTGATAATTTTATTGAAAACACAGCAGCAAAAACAGCCAAGAGAAACAAAAACAAAGAAAGAAACACAAACGAAAAACAAAAGCAACAAGAAAACAGGGAAACCAACACGTATTGGTAACTTTTACTTGCCTGCTTCAAGAGCAATTGGCAACCATGAGGTCTGTTATGAGTATTACATCTTTTGCAAGTATGCTCAATGTCCTTGGAAGTTTCCCATGATGGCCATTTTTAGCTCGCTTTGTACAGATGAGGCCTGTTCTATTGCACAGTGTGTAGAGACAGCTATAGTCTAGAGTCTTGTAAAATTGTATAGAGAATCCTAGAACATTCTAGAATCTCTAGGAGGGTGTGGGAAATAGAGTTGTGTGGAATTATTTAGAAGTTGTCTAGAGAGTTCCTAACCATTGGATGAATGCCACATAGCACAATCCTAGCCATGAGTTCTATTGTGCCTATACAAGGGAGGAGAGCTCCTCATTTGGAACTCACTCATCAGGACTTGTAATCTTCTCTCTAGTGCCATACAAGCTTCCCCATTCACTCTCTTGGTGTTCTCTTGTGCTCTCTTGCATTCTAAGTATTGAGTATAGTACTTGGTGGTGCAAGTAGGATGTATACTGGCTCGAGTAGAGTTGGTAAAGCTTGTATGGCACTAGAGAGAGTAGATGTTCTCTTGTTCCCTTCTATATTAATATTGACTAACCCATTGGGAGGTTTCAGTGAGGGACGGCTTCCTGCTCAGCGGTTACTTTGGCTAGATAGTGAGTCAAGCATGATTCAACTCATGCTTAGATTAGTAGAAATTAAGTTCTGTAACTTAGATGATGGTTGTTCTCCACTTGTAGAGATGACCAAAAAGATAAACCTCAAAGGAGGATTTTCATTGTTTAAATACTAAAAATCAGAAAAAGTAATAGAACTGCACCATAATACAAGTTTATTGCCAGGAAACAGATTTCTCACAGATTCCCATAAGTTGATAAGTTAATGCATGTACTACCAAAAGCAGTAAAAAGATTGCCATACCAACAAAAAATAAAGACCAAACGCCTAAAAGAATTACACAAGGAATGTTCAGGCATTGTTTGTCACTATAAGCATTAATTAAGAGTTACATAGGGAATGATTGCTTACTTTGATGAGAAGGGTGGGCAGAACGGTCAATTGCTTGGAGCTCTCTTGCAGGCAAGCATGGAAGCAATGCTGCTTCCAATGCCATGACACAAGCTATCATGTCTTCCTTCGACGGTGTTTGCATCTGCTGGTGCTGTTGATCGAGCGGATGTGATTGCTCGAGCTGTTGCCGATCAGCCATTTCACTTTTATTGCTGACTAAATAGACAACATAGAAATTCAACTATCTTAAAATGTAGTTGAAAAAGACTTTTACATACAAGAAATGGCATGCATTGTTTCAAATTAATATACATTTTGATTCAGGCTGCATCTGAACCAAACAGTTCTCTGGTGACCATTGGACAGCCCAAAATCGACACCTTTAAAATACCAAATTTGCAGAGTGTATGGATCATTACATTTGACACAGGTAGGACAGAAACTGACTTCCTGCAAATTCTCCTATTTGCTAGGACTTTGCTTACGTGTTAGTTTTTTTTCTTGTTGGATGTATAGATTAGAAGCTTCATTCCTAGTGGATGTTGCATTATCATGTTTTCTTATTTGTTACAAGGTTTTGAATATTGGTGTCTTGAGGCGTATCGGTCGGCCCAAAAACAATACCATGTGTTGTAACGAATCATAAGTCCTGTATTGGACAATATGGGCTTGTGTTGGGCGATTTTTTTTTATTATTTTTTTTTTTAGCCCAAAAAAATTGAAAAAAGAAGAAGAAGAAGAAGAAGAAGAATCATTACGAAAATAGTCAAAAATGTAAAACAAAGTATCTATCACTTTTTATGTTCTTAACATGTATTCAGTAGTGTACCAGGCTATTCTTTGATAATGATGTTGTTAACAGATGTGGAGTGGTGGGCTGTATAACTGTGCGGTTGGAGAAGACATGATCCAATCCCCTCCCTTTGTTGACTCTTCCATTCACACTATATGCCTCAACTAAAAGTTTACTCATGACAAAAACATATAGATGGTGCAGCCAATCATGATGTACCATCCACCATATCCTCTTCCAAGCCCAGTGATCCTATAAAAACAGAGAAAGATACAAAAGAAGAAAGAAATCTGCTGACGTAGCAGAAATCTTAGCAACCTAAGAACGACATATCATAATCCTTCAAACCATTTACAACGCCCACCCATTCAAAAATAAACTTTTTAGCTTTGGACCAGACAACTTGAACCGACGTGGAATTGTCGTTGAAGCATCTATCATTTCTTTCCTCCCAGACTGCCCACCAGATTGCGAGAATTGCCAACTTCCAAGAACGCGTCCTGGTTTATCTATCTTGACCCCCATGCCAAGCCGTTAAAAGGTTGCAGGAAGATAGCGGATTACACCAGCTGATATTGAAGTATGAATAAAATTCAGCCCAAATTTGGGAAATAAAAGGGCAGTGAACCAGGAGGTGGTCCATTGTTTCCTCTTCTTTCATGCAACAGAGGCATATGTTTACAATTTGCATGCCCCTTTTCTTCAAGTTATCTACCATTAAAATTCTGTTTTTACCTGCTAGCCAGCCGAAGCAGATGTATTTAGAGGGTGGGGGGCAGCGTACTTCCAGATAAACGGAGCAGAGGGGGCCGCTGAGATATGAGAGGAGGCGAGGTGGGAGTAAAAGGATCGGACCGTAAACACGCTGCTTTTATCACGGGACCATAAGAGCTTGTCAGGAGAGGATAGATCCGGCATAGCTTTAGAGATGGAGTCAAGAAGGTCCACGTACTCTGAAATCTCCCAGTCGTGAAGGTCTCTGAAACACTTCACTTCCCAAACAACATTCGCATCGGTAGCAGAAAAACAGCTTGCGACAGATATATTTCTACGAGGGGCTAGACGATAGATATTTGGAAACTAGATTTTCAGCGGCAAATCTCCTAACCACAGATCTTCCCAGAACCAAATGGATTGGCCATTTCCGAGCTTAAAGCCGATATTGTTGAGCATTTCCTTTTTAGATCGCAGAATCCCCTTCCATAAAGGAGAAGCCCTATACGTTGACGAATCTTTAGTCCACCAGCCACCTAGAGAGCATCCATATTTGCCTTTAATAATGGAGTTCTAGAGAGTGCCTCCTTTAGTTCCCAGCCTCCAGATCCATTTGCCAAGGAGGGCCTGGTTCATAATCTTGAGATTTTTTATGCTTGCACCGCCCTCTTGGAAGTGTTTGCAGACCTCCTGCCAGTCGAGCAGATGTAACTTTTTCTTATTATCCTTCCCACACCACAGAAAATCATGTCTCAACTTATCAATGGCCAAAAGCACCGAAGTGGGGCATCTGAAGAGGGACATGAAGTATATGGGGAGGTTGGACAGAGTTGCCTTGATGAGAGTGAGGCGGCCTCCTAACGAGAGGTATCTACACTTCCATCTTGCAAGGAATTTCTGAAATTTGTCGATTATCTTGTCCCACATCGACTTCGGAGGGGGGTCAATAGCGAGGGGGAGCCCCACGAAGGAAGAAGGAAGAGAAGCAGTAGGACAGCCAAGGGATTCTGCATAGCTGGTTGATTCGTCATCTGATAAGTTGACTCCATAGAGTTTCGATTTGGCCAGATTAATTCTCAAGCCTGACACTGCCTCAAAACATCGAAGGGTAGTGTGCAAGTTATCGATGTATAACTAGGTAGCCGGGGATAGGATGAGGGTATCGTCGGCGAATTGGATGTGGGAAATAGGTGGAGACACCCCCGACATCTTGATACCACCAAGGACTCCTTCCTTCTGACCTTTGAGAAGCATTTGGGAAAGGGCCTCACCAATCATAAGAAATGGGAGAGGGGATAGGGGATCACCCTGACGGAGCCCTCTAGAGCTGCTGATGAAACCAGTGGGAGTGTCGTTTAGAAGAATTGAGAAATGGGCCGATTCTACGCACGCACCGATCCACTTTCTCCATCTTGCGCCAAAACCCATGTGGACCAGCATACATTGAAGAAAGCCCCACTCCACATGAGCGTAGGCTTTTTCAATATCCAACTTGCATAGAACAGCCTTTTCTCCAGTTTTGTGACACGAATGAAGAACTTCATTGGCTATGAGGGCGCAGTCAACGATCTGTCTGCCCTTGATGAAAGCACTCTGGTTAATCGATATGAGTTTCCCCATCACCTTAGACAACCTGGAAGAAAGCACCTTTGCTAGAATCTGGTAAGGGCCCCCTATCAGGCTAATAGGTCTGAATTCAGAGAAGGAACTTGCTCCTGCCACCTTAGGGATTAGGGCTATAAAGGAAGCACCTAATCCTTTGGATAACCTACCTCTGTTATGAAATTCTAGCATAAATTCCATGACATCTGATCAGATGGAATCCCAGAAAGATTGGAAAAACGCCATTGGGAAGCCATTAGGGCCCGGCGACTTGTCTCTACCCTGCGAATCCACGGCCAATTTCACCTCTTCCTCGGAGAAAGGAACCTCCAGGAGATTCGCTTCGCACGCATCTAGCGAATTGAATCGAATGCGGTCGAGACGCGGCCTGATCCATCCTTCAGAAGTAAGGAGGGATCAGAAATGATGGATGGCGTGATCAGCTATCTCCTGTCTATCCTCTGTACGGACACCATCTACTGTGATATTGAATATGGCTTTAGCATGGGCGCACATGTTGGCGATGCTGTGGAAGTATTTGGTGTTCTTATCACCTTCAGCAATCCATCTCACTCTGGATTTCAGCTTCCAGGATATTTCGTCTTGCAGCGTCCTCGCCGAGATGTCTTGGATGATCTGGATGCACCTTCCCAAAGATTCGGTAGACATCACAGAGCCCTTTGCTTCCGAATTCATTCGTTTGAGCTTCGAGAGTAAGTCTGCCATTTCAGCTTCCCTCTTACCCAACTCCCCTACTTTCCACTCCTTCAGCTTCTCCTTTAGAAAGTCTAAGTTTGCATAAGTGTTTGTGACCTGCGAAACCTTCGACCTGAAATGTGGGCCACCATTCCGCAATTCGTTGGTTGAAGCCGTTGAGGGTGATCTAAGATGAATTAAACCTGAATGGTTTAGGACCCCATCTTTCATCTTCCAGCATCAGCAGAATCGGACAGTGGTCCAAAGTAGTTCTGGGAAGGGCCGGTTGGGACGCTGACGGGAAGGCCTCCAGCCAGTCTGTGAACAGAAGGAATCTGTCGAGCCTGGATTGGATTAAATGTTGACGCCCATTGGTCCAGGTGAACCTTGCCCCAGATAGGGGAAGGTCAACCAGTTCGTGGGATTGAATCCAATCAGAGAAATCCTCCATGGCTGGTGAAGCTCTTCTCTTCTGAGAGTGCTCCTCAGCGAATCTGACTACGTTGAAGTCTCCAACGAAACGGCACGGACTTGAGAAGGAATGCCTGATGCTAGTCAGCTCATTCCAAAAATCTAGTCTAATAGATTCTGAATTAGGATCGTAAACCGAAGAAATAAGGCAACAGATGGAAGAAAACTTATCTTTTAAAATAACTGAAACTGAAAATGATCCAACGGAGGCTTCCTCTGAAGCTCCCACTTGGATGATTTCTAGGCTAGAATAATACCACCGGAGCTTCCTGAGGCATTGAGGGGAACCCATTTAGTGTCTTTTGCTTTCCACAGGGTGGACAAAAGGCTATCTTTGAAAAGGGAAACCTTAGTTTCCTGAAGACATAGAACATCTGGGTCTCTCCTGCCTATAGCGTTATTGATCAAGCACCTCTTTTGCTTGGAGCCCACCCCTCTAACATTCCATGAGAGAATTCTCATTGGAGCACCAATCTTCCCTGGGATCCCTGTCTCCCTTGCCGCACTTCGGAGGCTGACATTAATCCTGGACTCGGTTGAAGTCTTTGAAGTTCCCTATTGCTCGTGGACCTGGGAATATGTTTCGTGGGGGTACGAGGAGAGGGGAGAGGTCTTCCTCGGTTTTCGATGCATTGAAAAAGGGCGATGTAGTCTTCTGGTCTATCACCAAACGTCAGCCCGAGAGACCTACCGACGTGCCCCATCGCATCCCTAATCCATTTCTTGTTTTGGATGGATTCAAAAACTTCTTCTCTGCTTTTGTCTTCACCTAAGATTGTATCCATGGCCTCCTGTTGCTGGTGGGGGTAATCAACACACATCTGCAGCGGTTCTGCAACTATCACATCGACAAGCAGATCTTCCTGAAATAAGGTTATGGGGCCCATATCTGCCCAATCACGGGAATGGGGTATGGAATTGGGTGGGGATGTGGGGAGGGAGGAAAAGGTTTGTGATTCGGAATATCGGCTATCGGTATCGTCGGCTCTGGAAGCGTCATCTCCCATTACAAAGGAGGGATGTAGGCTTGGGATGTGAAGGGTAAGCGGATGTAGCAGGGTCTGCCTTTTTGCTGAGGTATGGGCGAAGAGGTTGTCAGGTAGGGATATGGTTTTAGGAATAGGAGGGAGAGATTGGGACTCGGGTATGGGACAAGTAAGAGGGGTAAGATAAGAGTAGTGACTCCGGACCCAACTCGAACTCGGACCCGACTCGCATGATCCGATATCGCGGTTCGCACTAGACGTTGAACTCGAGCTGGTTGAATAGGTGGCCACGTGTCGAGAGATAGAAGCTTCTACCGAAAAGTTGGCCACGCGTCGACTCCTTGTGGAGAGAGGGCCATCATACCTCGGGCAGCTCGGGGGATGGCGATGGGAAGGGTGACGTGTCTGGACGGGGGCCGCACACGTATCCTTCACCGCCAGACACTCGATGAGGAGGCGCTTGTCTCGAAGCGTCGAACCTGAGTTTGTGCCATGTGGTGGCTTCTCCGGCAACAGGAGCTGCCACCCCTCGCATCGAAACTCGGCAGCGTCAGAGCGCGACATCGACGCGTCTGCGATTGTGCCACGTGCCTCTTCGACGGCCTGGATGGGAGCTCTATCTTCAATGGGGCCAGGGACGCTGACAGCGCCAGCATTCGGAGGTCCGCCGGAGTATGGAACTCGTACTCCTTCACTGAGCATCGTCTCTGACGCTTGAAAATGAGGCTGAGATGAAGCTTCCTTCGCCCTCCATAGACCTCCCCACCTAGGGTATACTGCATCAGGCATTTCTTTTTGCACCGGGAGGAAGATTTGGTGGTTGTCGACCTGAACTATCAAATGGAGAGGCGAGAGGGGAGCCCTTCTTCCTTCTCACTCGAACTCTGATAACACCCAGTTCTTCCTCTAGTTTCGTCTTCGAGTCCAACTCCAGTAGGGAACCAAGGCAAGACGCGGCCGAGATAAAGAACTCGTCATTCCAACATTCCAGAGGGATGCTCCATAAAAGAACCCAAATATTTTCCATCCCAAGATGGAATAATCTTCCCATGACATAACTTTAGCAACCGGCTCTTCCGAATGCAAGTGTCCCGCCATTGTTAGCATTTCATGGTTAATCCCCGGACATACCTTTACCCATAGATCATTGTAGCCTATGGGTTTGATGATGTAGTTACCAGGATGGAAACCAGTACAGTCTTTTATCCATTCTTTAACTTGCGAGAGAGAGGCTCCTTCTTTGGTGATGATAACCATTGTCCCTTGCAACTCTGCTCTGGCTCAGTTAAAACTTTCCTGGCTGACAGAGAGGGTGAAATCCCTCTGGTCTTCCTTGAGATCTTCTCTGTGTGGCCCAGGCATGACACTATCTTCCTTATCAGAATTGGATTGGATGCTAGGTTGGTCAATGGGGGGCGGTGTATGTTTGAGGACGACATCTCTAAAAGAGTGACCTTCCATTCGCCTGGACTGAGGAACAGGGTTGTGGCTGTTGGGATCTTTGTGAGACATAGGGTCTTTGTGAGACTCAGAAATGGCGGCCTTCCTTTGCTAATCTTTGTATTTCGGCCCAAATCTAGCCCGTTGGTCGAGTATTGGGATTCCTCCAAACCTCTGGCCATGCAACATTTCGACTGCTTTTGCAAGCTCCATTTCCGAGCTTATTCTGACCAGGGCGAAGCCCCGATAAAAACCACTATCCGATCTCTCGGCATAACAACGTCCATGACTGCACCTGCACGCCCAAAAACCCTAGAAATGTTAATAGAGAGCCATCCTTCCGGATATCCCCTGACGAATAAGGTTGGATAAGAATTTCTTTTCCTTCCCGCTGATGTTGAAGACGTGTGAATGTGTTTTAAGTAACGCACCTACTTCCAGCCATGACCCCCATTATCGTCCGATTCCCCATTTTCTTTGTCAGCAGGAGCTCCCGAAGCGTCGGAGGCTCTTCCCCTGTTAGCTTCGCCTAAACCTCCTATCGCCCTTGATTCTACTAGATGATGTTCTTCATTTCTTCTCCTCGCGTTCGCGTTCGTGTTCTTCATGTTAGTATCTAGTGACTTTTCTAAATAGAATATTCCTATTGCCTTGAGAAAAGATAAGTGTGCGTGCATTGATCACTCTATCTCCAAATATGTGTCCTTCCAATACTTATCTCTCACTTTCCATAAATTTACCTCATCTTATCCTATCAGGCTATCATTCTATTCCTAAGTCATATTAGGAAACATTGTTACATAAGGGGTGGATGCAGGCAATAGAAGAGGAAATGGCTACTCATTATCAGAAAAATACTCAGCGAATTAAGAGGAGGTCATGGACCTAAGAAATGCATCCATCGTGGGCTTACAAATCACTTTGATAAAAAATGTTGGGATCTTCATGGAAAGCTAGCACAGGCTAATCAAGCATCTCACAAGAGAGAGAGAGAGAGAGAGAGAGAGAGAGAGAGAGAGAGAGAGAGCAGTAGGACTCATTTAGCTAGTTCTACATTTACAAGTCAACAACCATGTATATCTGGAGAAACGTTCATGCTTACTTAAAAAGAGTATTCCAAGTTGCAACAAAATATACAAAATCAACATGTTCCCACTACTTCCACTCCTATGGCTACATTTGTGACCTTAGGTATGGCTTGTTTAGGATCCACGTTCCCTCCTCCATGGGTGATTGATTCTGGAGCATCTAACCTTATAACAAGTGAGTCTAGTACATTCTCCTCTCCATTGATACATTGTTAACGAGTTCATCTATCACTTTGACAAATGGTACAATCCAAAGTATGTTGATGGATATTGTTCATCCAAGTTCTCCCCTCACATTATCATTTGTCATTTATATCCCTTAACTTTCTTTATGTCTTTTGTTTGTTAGCAAACATACCAAAACACTTGATTGCTCTATAATCTTTTATCTTCCGTATTGTGTTTTCCAAATTTTAAAGATGAAAAGAAAATTGAAGGACATGAACATGATAGATTGTATTATCTTGACCGTGAAGTTGCTGGCAACAACACAAAAGAACATACCTCCTTGTCAATGGTGTTGCTGTCTCGGTCACCCATCCTTGAAGATTCAAAAAGGCGATTATTCATTCATTATCGTCTATATCAGTTATAGGGTGTGAAATCACGGACATAGTAAACATCATCGTGTTCCTTTTCCACCACCTGTGGAAAAGCATAGTTCAGTTACTTTTTCTTTTGTCCATTCAGATAATTGGGGACCGGTTAAAATTTCCAGTAGATCGGGGTCTAAATATTTTATTATATATGCCAATGATTTTTCGCAAATGATTTGATCTATTTAATGAAAGACAGGCATGGATTATTCTTTATTTTTAAGACCTTTCACATGGAAGTATAAAATCAATTTAATTCAAAAGTATTTATGTTTCGCTCAGATAGTGCTAAGGAATATATGTCTCAATCTTTTAGTTTGTATTTTTAGGAAACGGGTATATTGCATCAAACATCATGTGCCCACACCCCACAACAAAACGGTGTTGCAGTCTTGCAGAACGGTAAAAAATCATCACCTGCTTGAGGTAACTCGTGCTTTATTACTTCATATGGACGTTCCCAAAAGTTTTGATAGTGATGCAGTACTCACAATGTGTTTTTTTTTTTTTTTCTTTCCCTGTATTACTCGAATGCCCTCAACTATTTAAATGGGTAAATCCCTCGTGAAGTTTTACTCCATATACTATGTTGTTTTCTGTCTCCCAAGATTTTTGGATGAGTATGCTTTGCTCATCAATTGGAGTCAAGCTACCATAAATTAGATGCCCTCCACTATTTAAATGGGTAAATCCTTCGTGAAGTTTTACTCCCAGATGCTTTGTTGTTTTCTTCATCTCCCAAAGTTTTTAGATGCGTATGCTTAGTTTTTCAATTGGAATCAGGCTACGATAAATTAGATCCTAGAGCCATTAAATATATTTCTTAGGTATCTTGAACACAAAGGCATTATCATTGTTACAACCCTTTTATTCAAAGATAAATATGTGTGCAGATGTTACCTTTTTCAAGTCCACTCCATTCTTCTCAAACGACAGTAAATCACTTGATGTAAAAGCTATGCCGGTACCTATTGCATTTAAAGAAGACATGATCCAATCTCTTCCCTCGGCTAATTCCTCCATTCCCACTATGCCTCAACTAAAAGTCTACTCACGATGAAAACGGATAGATAGTGCGGCCAATCATGTTGTGCCATCCACCATATCATCTCCCGTGCCTAGTGATCTAATGACTTCTCAAGATAGGTATGATATTCCTATTGCCTTAAGAAAAGAGAAGCGTGTGTGTGTTAATCACCTTATCTCCAAATGTCTTTTCAATACTTATCTCCCACTTTCTGTAGATTTGGCCTATCCATGTCCTCTTATTTTATTCCTAAGTCATACCATGAAGCATTGTTACATAAGCAGTGAAGCAAACAACGAAAGAGAAAATCGCAATGACTGCTTCAGCCCATAAATCACCTTGTTCAGTTCACACAACTTCTCTAACTCCCCTTAAAAAGAAGCGCATGTGGTTGCTCCATATAGACCTCCTCTGAGGCATCTTAAAAGAGCGTCGGAAGAAGGAATTTTATACAGACAAAATAATCATCTTCAGATCATAGGGTACTCTAATACAGACTGGGCCAGTTCTTTAATAGATATGCAATCTACTACTGCGTACTGCACGTTTGCGGGAGGGAATCTAGTCATGTAGAAGAGTAAGAAGCAAAGTGTTGTGAGCCAATCAAGCGTTAAAGAAAAACATAAAGCAATGACTCATAGTACTTGTGAGTTAGTGTGGATCAAGAAGCTGCTGCAAGAAATGGGGTTTGCGGTGAATCTATCCACGCAGTCATTTTTTATAACCAAACAACATCCCACATTGCAAACAATCCGGTCTATCATTAGAGAAACAAACATATTAAAGTCGACCGTCACTTCATATGTGAGTTCTCCACTGGAGAAATCTTTACACCATACGTCCGCTCTTAGGATCAAACTTGTTGATGTGTTCGGCAAGGCCCTTAGTCATTGTCAATCTACACATATATAAGCTTAGCATTGACAACATTTATGTTGTAGCTTGAGGGGGAGTGTTAATGGATATGAATATGTGAGTTGTACCACTATATGACCCAACTAGACTTTGTTTTTAGTTATTTCTTCTTATTATAAGTTGTTTATTTTAGTCTGGAGACTGGAATGTGTATAGTATTTTTTCTTTTGTTATTTAGGGTATTTTTGCCATGTTGACTTTTTATTATTAATATAAAGAGAGGGTGGGCGTCTAACCCTATCTCAGCTTTCCTCTCTTCTCCTAACTTTCTTCTCTCTATTTTCTTCTCCTCTTCTTCTCTCTTTAGTCTATAATTTTGTAGATGTTATTTGCTGGCTTGACCTGTTGAAAGTCAACCACATAGGTTTCAAACACAAACCAAGCATGATTGATAAATCACAACCCATATTATTAACATATTTCAAAATGAAGATGAAGAAATAGAACAAGAAAAAAGAAAAGACTGATAGTTTTTCATTTGTTCCAATTTAACCAAAATGGTTCATTATGCTTTGATTCATTGCACATAACTCAAATCTTGTTTTTAATCCTCAAAATATGCCTAGATCAAGTGTAAAATGAGTTTTCAAATTTCTTATACGATTGAAATGAAGAAACAAGTTCCAAATTTTTTTTTCATATATATAGGGCCATCATGGCCGTATCAACACCGATATGGACCAGTTCACCCCATCTCACATATTGGGGTGAACCAATATGGATGGAGATAAAATTTAAGCCTGGAATTCAAGTGCCCTTTTTTTTCCTGAAAGAAGTTGATCCACCGCCGTATCGCATATTGTATGGGGTCCGGAATTCAATTCTCTACAATTTAATTCATATAAAATGTTTAAATTTACAAAAAATAAGAAATTAATTAGAAAAAAGATACACACCTATGCTCTTATCATTCCATTTTAGAAGGTGTTTTTCTTTTTCCATTTATATTGACTTAATTTCAGAAAGTATTAGATTAGGGGATTTGGTTTGTGGGTCAAGGATCTTCTCCTATTACATAAATGCCATATGACTCTTTGCCACGACAAATGGATAATTGATTTATGAGAATTTCCCTCGAAGAAATCGAATGAAGCCATTTGATAATTGCAGAAGTGTCTCAAATTATGAGAAAAAAAATAAAAATAAAACCAAAGTCATTATATCTAACTATCCAATTCTATGATTCTTATGTCAAAACTGACCTCTCAATTTGTATCCTGCTAGTAAATGGGCCCATGATAGGTGTGGCTAAGATCTTCCACTCTTGGAGATTTTAGGGCGTGTTTGGTCCATGGAATTGAATGGGATTGAATTGTATTACATGGGATTAGCATCATTATTGCACAATGATTGCATGTGTGGGAATACCATGGTATTGTAGCCATTCAATCCCATGTTTGGGATTAAATTTTTGCTATGGAAAACACCAAATTAAGCAAAATCATGTTTGGTGGACCATGGAATTGTAATCAATGGACCAATTTCACAACGGATGTCGTTCACTTGTACACATGTATAACCAGAATGTCACGTGTAAATGGTGTATATGGATGGACGGCATGGATAAATGCATGCATCAATGTGGGGCCTACATGTGTAGTGGATTTCAAAATCCACAGAAATCCTGCATGGGACCAAATGCAATTCCATGGGACTAAATGCAATTCCATCCCACCTAATCCCAACCTTTCCCATCCTCTCCAAATGCTGGATGGAATTACACGGCACCAAATGCAATTCTATCCCACCCAATCCCATCTAATACCCTGCGATCCATTTGGGTTTGGGAGATGGATGGTCTGGATCAGTGCACAATGGGCCCCACTAAAAAGCGCAAATGGTCTTAGCATTACTCAGAAGAAGGAGAGGGAAAGAGAGGCACGAGTAGGGTTTTGAAACCCAAAGCGGACCGGCCGATCGGAGCGTTCTGGACTGGGACCGCCGATAAAACAAGCCGGTCCCTCCATTTTACAGCAACCCGCCCAAGTGGGACGGGTTTTCCGGCCCAAATGACGAACCGTTGGATCCGGCCGGTTTTGAGGCGAGCCGCCCGGGTCACTTTCTCTTCTTCCTCTTCATTTCCTCTCTCCTCTGTCAAGAAGAAAAGAACACGAAAGAAAAGAAAAACAACTTACATGTGGTCGGATGATCTAGACAGCGTGGCCCACCTAATGGAGAGCTCTGATGTTTCACACGTGTGTAGACACACCTGCTTCTCTTTTCTTTACTGATTTCTTTCTTTCTTCTCTTCCATCCCTCCAACGAGCAAACCGTTAGAAGTAAATCGAGTCGAGTCGAGTCGAACAGAGAAATTCCCAACACAAGGGTATAAAAATGGACGCGGATTACATACCAACCCGCGCCGGTCCCGACCTCGGTGCAGGCAGAGGCTCTTATGGGCCACCTTGATGTATTTATCTACACCGTCCATCCAATTTTCCGTACTATTTTAGATTATAAGCCCAAAAATGAAGCAGATCCAAGGCTCAAATGGACCACACGGTGGGGGATTAAATGCTTGCTATTGAAAATTTCTCACGGCCACGGAAGTTTTAGATCAGGTGGGACCCCTGACTGTGGGGCCCACTGTGATGTATTTGACTACATCAATGTTGTCTATCCTTATTGAGAGCATATTTTAGGGCATGATAAAAGAATGAAGAAGTTCCATATCCCAGATGGACCGTAGTATAGGAAATAGTGGTGATTGACTATTAAAAACTTATGGTGGGCCACAAAAGTTTTGGATCACGATGATATTTGTGTATTCTCTTCATCTAGGTGTTCATGGCCTTATCAAGAGGTTGGATAGCAAATAAACATTTTGATAGAATTCATACAAATTTTAATGGTGGGGGATTCAATCACGACCATTTCCTGTGGTGTGGTCCACCTAAGATTTGACTCAACTTCAAATTTTCAATTATGTCCTAAAATTATCTTTCACAATTGTTGGACGGTATGGATTTAAGGTACATACATTATTGTGAGCCCCACAGTCAAAGATCCTATCACCTTGCTGGATCCTATCACCTAGCTGGATCCGGCGTCTCACTAATCGGCTCATGTTTGTGTTTTCCCTTCCTCCAAATCCATAACCTTACAGATAGATTGGATGGCAGATAAGCATCAAAGGGGGCCTGGGATGGTTTCAATGACAAGCATTATGACTTGCTTGTGGTGTGGTTCAATTGAGTTTGAATATCCCCTATTTTTAACTTATTCTTTAAAATGATATGACAAAATAGATAGGCTGTGTCAATAAAATTCATACATCATACTACCCGCACCCTAAGCTCGGAATGAAAAGGGGCTCTAAGGGTAATGAGTTTTATCCACAGCGTCTATCCATTTCTCCGTACCATTTTAAGGTACAAGCCAAAAAACAAAAAAGAAAAACAGAGGTAGATATAAATCTTAAGTGGATCATACCTCAGACCTGCAAAATCAGAATTTTGAATAGGCCTGTCCCGACAGTCACAGTCGGGCGCAAGATAGTTCAAATTCCGCCGAGATCAACCTAGGCCCATCTCATTGACCGCCCTACTTACAAGGCTCCATTCTATCCACCTTAAGGTCATATGAATCTAGACGAAGGGAAAAAACAAATACCAGCTTGATCAAAAGTTGTCGTGGTTCCTGTTATGGGGAGATCCGAGCCCCTCATGATTCTGAGGCCTTAAGACATGTTACTCTGATCGGAGGAATCGCGGCCACTTGGCTCAGACAAAGGTCAACGAAGGCCCATTTCTAACAGTTGGAAACACTATCTATTAAAAGGTCCGAACCGACTCCATACTCTGAGGCGGAGGTTGAGACGGACGTCCCTCAAGATGAACTTAGAAACTACCATAAGAGGACGAGGCCGATAATGTCGCTCGCCGATACGCACGATGCGCGTATCATATATTACGCGATCCTTGGATTGCGCGCAGTATCCCCATGATCTTCAAATCTCTCTGATTGAGAGAATCGTGCCGTGATTATCGGATCCGGACCATTCAATGGCTGAGTATAAATACACAAGGACGCCATTACTACAGGTACGCAACATCTTACACTCTCCCTCTATCTTTCCAACTTAGACCCCGATTCCCTTGACCTGACTTAGGCATCGGAGGGTCCCCCGGCCTAGCCAGGGTCTCCTTTGCTCACCTTTTGTGTGTAGGACCAGGGTCCATTCGAGGAGCGAAAGGGTCTTCCAGATTTTGACATCAACATTTTTTGGCGCCGTCTGTGGAAATCTAATACAAAAAGTCAGGTTCCTATTCTTAAGAATAATGGCGAGAGGGAAGAAGAAAACAGTAGCTGCGGAACCAGAACAAAACGAACAAACTTGTTCTTCATCCTTACTTCATGCGGAATTGGCCCCGGGACCTTCCCAGCGTTCGCGCAACAGGGCAAGAAAGTATCGAGCCATGCAGGGTGAGATACAAGCCTTGCGCGATGAAGTGAACAGGATGAAGCAACAACAAGAGCCGCAGTTACTGGCTTAAGAAGACCCTGTCCCCGAACCAGTCGGCCCAGTCGTGGAAGCCCATTCCGTACTGAGGAGTGTGAGGCCTGAGGCACTCCAGCATCCTCAGGTGCCCATATCGAGTCAACATCCTCTTCCGACTCAAATCCGACCCTCGGCTCGGAACATCGCAACGCGAGCTCCGACTAATGCCTCGGTTACTTCAGCCCTGACACCAACGGATCTCCGTCACCAGTTGGAACGAAGGAGGGGGAGGAAAAGTCCAGGGAAAGAGAACGTCCAAGAGACTGTAGCAGAAAATAAAGATCCATGGGAGGAGCGGTTTGAGGAGCTCAACAACAAGTACTTAGCTCTGGAGAAAAAATAGCAACAAACGTCAGTTCCCTCTGCCATCCAGGCAATGATGGAAGAGACTGAACCTCCCTTCACCTCAGAAATCATGAACGAGGTGATGCTTCAGAGGTTCCGGATACCTCCCGTCATTTAATATTCTGGATCTGGGGACCCATCCGAGCACGTAGAAGTCTATCGCTCCTGAATGAAGATCCAGACAGTGACGGATGCAATGATGTGCCGAGGGTTCTCGATTACACTAACGGGATCCGTTCGGATTTGGTATCGGCAACTCAAACCAAACTCCGTCAGCTCCTTCGCAGAGTTGAGCCGACTATTTCTAACCCAGTTCATCAGCGGTAAGAGAAGTCAAAAACCCAACACTCACTTACTCACTATCAAGCAGGGACTAAAGGAGTCGCTGAAGGATTACATCGCTCGCTTCAACGAGGAAGCGTTACTAGCGAAAGATTATGATGACAAAATAGCCCTCGCCGCTATGTTCAGTGGCTTGAAAGAAGGCAAATTCACCTTCTCTAACAGGAAGAATCCACCAAAGACACTGGCTGAACTTGTGGCCAGAGCTCAGAAGTATACCAACGCAGAAGAATTCACCAATGCCCGTAAAAGTGTCCAAGTGACCGAGCCGAATGGTAAGGGGAAGAGGCTCAGGAACGAGGAATCTCATACGTCTAACAGAGGGACCGATGAACGCACCTCTCGCGATCGTCGCCCGAGCAGGAGACCAGAAGGAAAATTCTGCTCCTACACCCCCCTTAACACATCCGCCGAACAGATCTTACTGGACATCCGAGGAGAGAAGTTATTCAACTGGCCCGTCTGTATGAGAGCCGATCCGGATCATCGAGACAGACGCAAGTACTGCCGTTTCCATCGTGACCACGACCACAACACGGATGATTGTGTTGACCTTAAGGATGAGATTGAAGCTCTCATTCGGAAAGGACACCTGCATCGATACACAAAGGAAGGAAAAGCCCCTCGGAGAGAGGAAAGGAGCGGAAGCAGCAAAATAACGCCGCGGAAGAGCCCGCCGAAATTCGCACTATCTTCGGGGGATCGTCTGGGGGGAATTCGAATAGGGCACGAAAGGCTCACTCCCGGAAGTCCGAGCCAGAACACTACGTCCATTTGGCCGAACGGCCCAATAAGGAACTTCGAGTCAGTCCGTACACTCTGACTTTCACGGAAGAAGATGTGCGCAGGATTCAACACCCACACGATGACGCCTTAGTAGTCACCATGACTATAGCGAATCGCAAAGTGTACCGTATCTTAGTCGACACCGGGAGTTCGGCTGATGTACTCTACTCTGAGGCTTTTGAAAGAATGGGGATTCTGCGGTCTCATCTCAGACCTGTGCAGACTCCTTTGCATGGCTTTGCCGGAGAGAGGGTGATTTTCGAAGGAGCTATTTCCCTCCCAGTAATTGCGGGAGAAGGACAACATCAAGTCACACTTATGGTGGACTTCTTAGTTGTCAATGTGCCGTCTGTACACAATGTTATCCTGGGCAGACCTTCTCTCAATACAATGAGAGCGGTCGTTTCTACTTACCACCTGATGATGAAATTCCCTGCTGAAGGCGGGATAGGCTACCTCTGAGTCGATCAACGAGAAGCTCGGAGATGTTATGCGGTGGCGGTAAAGAAGGGATCAGTTAAGCAGACGCTTTTCATCAACGTCCTAGACCCCAGAGGGCCTGTGGAGTGCTCGTCCATAGAAGACCTAGAGAAAGTACCTCTTGATGAAGCTGATCGGAGCAGAACGGTTCAACTCGGGACGTCACTGAATCTTGAACAACGGCACGAAGTCCTAACGTTCCTGCGGCAGCACAAAGACGTCTTTGCATGGTCTCACCAAGATATGCCCGGGATTTCCCTGGAAGTCATGGTTCATAGGCTAAATGTGGATTCAAATCATAAACCCATCAAGCAGAAAAGAAGGTCGTTTGATACCGAGCGGTATGAGGCAATAGCTGACGAGGTCTCCATCCTGGTCAACGCAGGATTTATAGAAGAAGTGCATTATCCCGATTGGATCGCAAATGTAGTCCTCGTAAAGAAAACCAATGGGAAATGACGGGTCTGCGTAGATTACTCGGATCTGAACAAAGCTTGCCTGAAAGATAGTTTTCCGCTGCCTCGAATCGATCAGCTGGTGGACAGCACAGCGGGGCATGAGTTGCTCTCTTTCCTGGATGCCTATTCCGGATATAATCAGATTGCGATGCATCCCCCAGACAGGCAAAAGACTACCTTTGTCACAAGCAAGGGGCTCTACTGTTACCGAGTCATGCCATTTGGCCTGAAAAACGTTAGGGCTACGTATTAAAGGCTAGTAAACCAGATGTTTCCAAACAGATCGGACGCACAATGGAAGTATATGTCGATGATATGCTAGTAAAAAGTATCAAAACAGCCGATCATCTGACGGATCTCGGAGAAACGTTTGTCATCCTCCGAGAATACCAGATGAAGCTGAACCCAACAAAGTGCGTTTTCGGAGTCGGATCGGAAAAATTTATCGGCTTCCAGGTCAGTCAAAGGGGTATTGAGGCGAACCCAGATAAAATCAGGGCGCTCCTCGACATGAGTTCGCCCCGAACCGTCAAGGATATACAATGCCTCACAGGTCGAGTCGCAGCGCTCGGACGTTTCATTTCCAGAGCGACAGATAAGTGTCTCCCCTTCTTCCAGCAATTGAAGGGTCATAAGAAGGCAGAATGGACGCCGGAGTGCGAGCAAGCCTTCCAGCAGCTGAAACAATACTTGGGTTCACCCCCTCTACTGTCCAAACCTGAAGAAGGCGAGCCCCTATTCCTCTACCTCCCAGTCTCAACCTTGGCCGTCAGCTCGGCTCTGATTAGGGAGGTTGGAGGCAAGCAACACCCTGTTTATTACGTGAGCAAAGCTTTGGTGCCGGCAGAAACAAGATATTCACCCCTAGAAAGGCTGGCACTTAGCCTCATTATTTCAGATCGAAGGTTACGCCCATACTTCCAAGCTCACTCGGTAATTGTGTTAACCGATTCCCCTCTCAGGCAAGTTCTCCAGAGGCCCGAGGTGTCGGGTCGGGTAACTAAGTGGGCCATCGAGCTCGGTGAGTTCGATATTCAGTTTCGTTCGAGGACAACAATCAAAGGGCAGGTCGTAGCCGATCGACTTTATTGCTGAATTCACTGCAAGCGCCGAAAAAATCGATGCCGAAGTCGAAGCAAGTTTGCCCACTCCTTCGAGCAATCAAAGAGCAATATCAGATCCAGGATGGGTACTCTATGTGGACAGGTCATCCAATGTTAAAGGGGCTGGGGCCGGGATCGTCTTGACCGCACCCAACTCCATAACCGTTCAATACGCAATCAGATTGAGATTCAAAGCCTCAAACAATGAGGCGGAATATGAAGCTTTGTTAGCCGGACTTAGACTGGCAGTAAGTTTAGGCGTCCAGTCTCTTCGAGTCCGACGCGACTCTCAGCTGGTAGTAAATCACATCTTTGCCGAGTACGAAGCTAAAGAAACGAGGATGATGACTTATCTTGATGAGGCAATAAAATTGATCGAGAAATTTCAGAACTGCACGATCCATCAAATCCCGAGGGTGGAAAACTCATGGGCCGACGCCCTAGCGCGACTCGCCTCAGCTGTGGAGGGGAAGATCCCGTGAATCATCCCCGTTGAATTTCTGGAACAACCAAGCATCAGCAAAAAAGAGAAAGAAGTCAACCCAGTTCGAGCGAGTCTGAGCTGGATGGATCCGATCTTAATTATCTCGTGACAGGAGAGGTTCCCTCGGACAGGCTGGAAGCCAGGCGGCTCAGAGTCCGAGCAGCTCGATACATCGTCCTAGATGGTATCTTGTACAAGAATGGACATTCTCAGCCCTACCTCAGGTGTCTCCGAGTCGATGAGGCGGAATACGTAATGCGAGAGATTCATGAAGGAATTTGCGGAAATCATTCCGGCAGTATGGCCTTGGCCCTGAAAATACTCAGACAAGGGTATTTCTAGCCAACTATCAATGAGGATTCCAAAGATTATGTCCGAAAATGCGATAAATGCCAGCGATTTGTGGTCGTGCCGAGGATACCGACAGAAGAAATGACCCCTATGAGCGGCCCTTGGCCATTCGCTCAATGGGGAATCGACATTATCGGCCCTCTACCTACGGGGAAAGGACAAGTCAAATTCGTCATTGTTGCTGTGGATTACTTCACCAAATGGGCTGAGGCCGAACCGGTCGCCAAAATTACAGAGCAGAAGGTGATTGACTTCGTCTGGAAAAATATCATCTGCCGATTCGGGATTCCGCGAACCATCGTGTCAGACAATGGCCAACAGTTCGATAACGACAAATTTCGAAACATGTGCAGAGGACTCAGCATCATGAATGCATACTCTTCTCCTCGACATCCCCAGTCGAACGGACAAGTAGAGACAGTCAACAAGGTCATCAAACATCATCTCAAGTAGAAACTCCATTTGTAGAGGCAGTCAACAAGGTCATCAAACATCATCTCAAGTAGAGGCAGTCAACAAGGTCATCAAACATCATTAAACGTGTTACTTCGATCAAACATGCTACTCCGATCGGAGGAATCGCGGCCACTTGGCTCAGACAAAGGTAACGAAGACCCATTTCTGATAGTTGGAAACACTACCTATTGAAAGGTCCGAACCGACTCCATACTCCGAGGCGTAGGTTGAGATGGACGTCCCTCAAGACGAACTTAGAAACTACCATAAGATCATCAAACATCATCAAACATGTTACTCCGATCATCAAACATCATTAAACATGTTACTCCGATCATCAAACATCATCAAACATATTACTCCGATCATCAAACATCATCAAAGATCATCAAACATCATAAAGATCATGTATTATGACACAGACGTCCCTCAAATATCATAAAGATCAAACGTCATAAACATTATAAAGATCAAACATCATAAACATCGTCAAACACGGACGTCCCTCATAAAGATCAAATATTATAAACATCATCAAACACGGACGTCCCTCAAACATCATAAAGATCAAACATTATCATCAAACATCATAAAGATCAAACATCATAAACATCATCAAACATCATCAAAGATCATCAAACATCAAAACACGGACGTCCCTCAAATATCATAAAGATCAAACATCATAAATATCATCAAACACGGATGTCCCTCAAACATCATAAAGATCAAACATCATAAACATCATAAAGTTCAAACATCATAAACATCATCAAACATCATAAAGATCAAACATCATAAACATCATAAAGATCAAACATCATAAACATCATAAAGATCAAACATCATAAACATCATCAAACACGGACGTACCTCATGACATGTTTGATAATGTTTGATCAAACATCATAAAGATCAAACATCATAAATCCCGGGCCCTCTTTATGATGATGTCGATTTTTATGATGTTTGAGGGACGTCCTCATAAAGATCAAACATCATAAAGATCTTTATGATGCGCGCAATCCAAGGATCATCAAACATCATAAACATCATTAAACACGGACGTCCCTCACGACGAACTTAGAAACTACCATAAGATCATCAAACATCATCAAACATGTTACTCCGATCATCAAACATGTTACTCCGATCGGAGGAATCGCGGCCACTTGGCCCAGACAAAGGTCAATGAAGGCCCATTTCTGATAGTTGGAAACACTACCTATTGGAAGGTCCGAACCGACTCCATACTCCGAGGCGGAGGTTGAGACGGACGTCCCTCAAGATGAACTTAGAAACTACCATAAGAGGACGAGGCCGATAATGTCGCTCGCCGATACGCACGATGCGCGTATCATATATTACGCGATCCTTGGATTGTGCGTAGTATCCCCATGATCTTCAAATCTCTCTGATTGAGGGAATCGTGTTGTGATTATCGGATCCGGACCATTCAATGACTGAGTATAAATACACAAGGACACCATTGCTACAGGTACGCAACATCTTAAACTCTCCCTCTATCTTTCCAACTTAGACCCCGATTCCCTTGACCTGACTTAGGCATCGGAGGGTCCCTCGGCCTAGCCAGGGTCTCCTTTTCTCACCTTTTGTGTGTAGGACCAGGGTCCATTCGAGGAGCGGAGGGTCTTCCAGATTTTGACATCAACAGTTCCTAAAAAATTTCAGCGGTAAGTGTTTAATCTCCATCTTGTGGTCCACTTTTTTTACTTTTCCTTCTTTATTATTATTATTATTATTTTTAATTATTTTTTTGGGGTTAGCTTGTTAGTACACCCACTGTAACTTCACACTTCACTATTAGCCACCCCCACTTGGGAATTGATACCAAGACCTCAGTGTTGAAATGAGGTACCGTGTGGTCCACTTGAGCCTTGAATCTACTTCATTTTCGGACTTTGTATTATGACAAAATAGATAGACAGTGTGGATGGAACTTTTACACTCGTAGCCTCCTTCCTAACACGGAATACCCAATCAGTGCTAATTAGAGTTGCCGTGACCTAACAACCTCCCATCTTAAACCATACACGTGGCAATATGGATCAAATCCAGACATGTGAATGAAAGTCGGTCAGATGGGCCATTTCAAGCCTGCATCAGAAAAATCGTCCGGGCTGGACAAGCAATTCTTCACCGTGTCCATTGATATACCTCTATAATGCAAGAGAGATACTCCAATGTTTTTAGAGCACTCCAAGTTACAGTGGTCTTAGTTGCATCAAGATACTTACGCTGTCATATTTACCAATGATCCAGACCGTTCATCAGGTCCAACACAGTTTTCATGGGCTATCATTTGACCAATCCTAACCATTTGATTAATGGACCTTAATATATTTCATACAAAACGAGGTCTAATCAACAATTTGATCTCTAAAGAATGGCTATAGAAAAAATGCCAAAATCAAGATGGATTGGAACATTCAAATGGTGTTATTTTTGCTTAGTAGCCCATCAAAAGTGTTCTAAACTCAAGGAACGGTTAGATTGATCAATATTCCCGTCCAAGTGATCAATTGAAATTGGAGCACCATGACTTATAGTGGAAAATTAGAAAACTTTGATACTCTAGCGTAATGTGATGGATCATTGAATAGGCACTGAGAAATTGCACATGCCGCATTAAAGTAGTTAAATTAAATTGTCCAACTCATTGTACCCATTTAGGTGTATATAAACGAAAAATTAAGTTTATATTTGCGTTTACACCCAATCTATCATAACTAAATCTAACGGTTGAGATACTGCCATGTGTCATCACCCTTGTATGGAATATTTGGACGGGATGCTCATAGATCAGTAGGAAGAGAGCGGAACGAAAGATGTCCTCATCAAGGGCATTCATCACAGGGTCCTTATTCTTGCTCGGGTGGTAGACTCTCAAGAGTTTCAACTCCTGGTCAAGGGTTCGAGTACCATTGGTGGTAAAATTCCCCTGGGTGTGTGTGCGGTTATTCATAACACACAGCTTTTAGGAGAATGCATAGGAAAGCGGTTAGGAATTAAAATTGCAGTAGGGCAAGACTACTAATGAATTGGTCAATTAATCCCGTATAATAAAGATATTATATGTAGAGCAATTAGCTATCCAAATCTATAAAAGTAGTAGAGAATAAAGAACTCTAGCCCTTGCCAATCCTTATAAACTCTTATTCAGTAAAACACTGTCACTCTCATTCAGTAAAGCACTGTTTATCTTATCTTTTTGTCTTATATGAACACTTATCTTAATCTAATTTAGTTTAGTCTTTTCACTTTTATCTAACACAATGTTGTAACAACTTCAAATCAATTAACATAATTTTCATGTAGTCTCCATCCAATTCTATCCAATGCATCATTACAATAGGTTTGGATTAATTTATCTATTTGTCCTAAGTACCTTAGTTCTTACTTAGCAATTTCACTAGGCCATAATTAGTTGACCAAGCCATGACCGTCTTATGACTACCAAGGTTTATACGATCATTAACCATACACAATTGCTTTGCCAGCTCAAATTGTCGTGGATAATTTTTATTCTCCACCTTCCTTTTATTTACTTGCCGATTATAGTAGATTCTTTATCAATTTAATAAAATCGGGATAAAGCCTTGCTTTTTTACTTTTAAGTATTGTATTATTATTAAATGATACAAGCGATCACTGTTGTAATAAAAAGTCTTTGCTTTCAAGACAAAAAGAACTCATCTAAAATACTAATCCTCTCCTTCTCAAATTGTATAATCCCTTATAATTAGTGATTAAATAGATAGCCGATCTTTTTAAATTCAGTCTTAAACTATCTATTTTTACGATTGAGGTCACAATGCCTTCAGTTCATTTTGACATGCATACATGCAACACATGTGATCAAATCTCGTCTAAGTATTATAGTGTGGCCACAGGTCCGAATTGAAGCTAACAATTTTATCATCCAGCTATCAGATATGTAGACATCTATACGACAGTTAAAAATAAAATAAAAAAAAATCCAACAGTCTTATTTCCATGAGCAAGTGTCCACACATCAGAGGTTGGGATTGTTCAACCAATTAGATTTCGGAATTGCAACTTAGCCATAGGGGCTGCACAATCTAGTATGTTTTATTTGAGGCAATATATCACGGTGAACTTTATGAGAAATCCATTCCGTTCAACCTTTTTCCCGCTCATGTTAGGACATCGACCTAAAAATGATGCAGATCCAAAATTTTCCAGCTCATGTTAGAACATGAACCAAAAAATGATGCTGATCCAAAACTCAAGGTGGGCCATACAACATTTACAAGTTGGGGAGGGAAATGCCTACAGTTGAAACCTTCATAGACATAAAAATATTAACCTGACCCAGAACAAACTTCTGTGGCCCCATGAATGATTCAACGGTGACCATTCGATCCTCACCTTTTCCTCTTTTCCTGTTGTGTTGCCCACTTGAGTTTTGTATCTACCTCATTTTTAGGCTCATGTTCTAACATTATCTCACAAAACAGATGAACGGAATGGATTTCTCACAAACATCACAGTGGGCCCCACCTAGCTCAGGACCGCAGCCGGTTGGCAAGCAATCCGCATCCATTAGTCTCGATGCATTGCAGCCCTGCCTAGTGGGCCATGGATCAACTTGTGCAGAAAGCTAATGTCATGGGCCACCGGTAGAAGGGGAGACCCGAAAAATCTCAGCCGCCTAATAGTTGACATTTTCAGGGGGACCCTTTATTTCTATTAATAGCCTATTTGATAACCATTCATTGAAGGTAAGGATCTTCCCATATACGATATTTCTTTTAGAATGCCACACCATTGTTAGGTCCATCAAATCAACACTGGCAAAGACAGAAAGTATCCAGAAAGTATGGTGAGGAAAGAAAAAAATGCCAACCGAAATACAGATTCAACGTGTTTCCGCCAAGCTATTTAGGAAAAATCGACACCACAGAAATTGCACTGTCCAGATCATGGGCCCCACTGAAAAGATCACAACATAAAAACCACTGATCATATGATGGAAAACGGTTGGTTGGTGTGCATCTCGTGAATGACCCAAGTAGAAGCAGTCAATTAGGGGTGGGCAATGGGCTGGGCAGATTGGGCTTGGGCCTGCACCTACACTCTAGGCCCATTGCTTGAGCTAGAGTGGACCTAGCTAATCACACATCCAACTTGTTAGCCCACTCCAATTAGCAAGTGGGGCAAAAAAACAAAGGAAAAAGAAGAAAGAAAGAACCGGTTCGTTTAAAGATAATTTATAGGCTGCTTTTAATCACCATACTCTTGCCCCGTGGTAGACTCATAAGAGTTTCAACACCATGTCAAGAGTTCGAGTACCGGTGAGTGGTGAAATCCCACTACGACATGAGTGTGTGGGTGTGAAAAAAAAATGGGCCATAAAAAAGAAGAAGAAATGTTTGGTGTAAAGATAATTTATGTGGGTGTGAAAAAAATTGTAGGCCATTAAAAAAAGAAGAAGAAAGGTTTGGTTTAAAGATAATTATACCTTCTTAAAAAAAAAAAAAAAAAAAAAAAAAAAAAAAAAAAAAAAAAAAAGAGAGAAAAAAAAAGAAGGTTTCATTTTGAACATTTGTAGCAAGGTTGGATCCAAAGAAAGTCAGCTATAAATTGGCCATAACTTTTGATCCAGGTATTGTTAAGGGGTGCACAACTTATCAAGGTGAACGACTTATTCAAGTGGGTCATGTCTGGCCGTTTATCTAGAAAACATGTGCTTTGAGCTTAAAACGAAAATTTAAAAAAAGTTTACTAATTTTACTAATTCTATTTTTTTTAATATTTTCCTATTTTTAGAGTTTTAGATTATTATTTTTTTCTTTTTTAGAAATAACTTGTAATCATACCAGAACTCTTCTGGAAAAAGTTTATTTAGAATTTTTATTTTTAGAAATTAAGCTTTAGAAGAGTTTTACTAGAATTAGGATTTTTATTAAAGTTAAAATGTTATTATTTTTGGTAATTACGAATTTTGGTTTTTTATTTTATTTATGGTGTAACAGGGACACATACAAATTAGACATTTATCAATCAATTTATTTGGAATTTATTTAGAATTTATTTATATTTTCTTTACCTCCTCGTGGATTCGAGGAATCTTAATGAGGAGTCTATAGAAGCTCCATGGATTGATAATATTTATCTCCTGAGAAAGTGACGCAGGGGAGGACGTGAGGTCGAGCACTGTCTTCCTCAAGAGGATAATTATTCCGAATCCACGGAACTTCTCTGGACTCCTCACAGAGACTTCTCAAATCCACGAGGAAAGAAAGCATAAAATAGAAATAAATTCTAATAAATTCGAACTTGATTAATGAATGAATAAAAACGAGTTCACAACCCTTTAAATAAGGGTACCAAGCAATGGGAAAGAAATCAGAATCAAACTACAACTAAAACTCCTAGAAATCGCGACTTACTATAAATAGTAAACTTACTATTTATAGACGGTCGTGATGTCTACTAATGCGCAAGATTTTCGGCCAAAAATAGTAAGTGTCCTATTTGGCTTCACCAAACCATTCTCCTAATTATTCTAAGCTCTTTTCACATTGGACGAATTCCTTAAGCCCGATGGATGAAGAGTTATAATCAAACTAAAACTTACTATTTATAGTAAAAACGAAATTAAAACAAGGAAACGATCGTCGATCCAGGGGTTTCTCGCAATTCCGAGTGTCGCAACCTGGCGTAGCTGGGTTGGTTGGCTAAAGTAGCTCGTTCTACCCGAAAATAATATATTTTACGTCAGGTAACTCATTCCAGATTGCGAGATACGCCCGATCTAAGGTCCGATGGTCCGGATCACTTCTGTCATCGACCTGGCCTTTTCTGATCCATCTTGGCCATGAAACTGTCCGCAACCCGCTCTACATCAGAAAGACATCCATCCCTGCATCACTTTGACAATTTAGATCTTGTCATTTCTGGCTCTGCAAGTCCATGGTAAAGGCTAGATCAGCTTCCCATAGGGCTAAGGCCAGGGATTAGGGCCGGGTTGGGCTGGGATAAGGCTCGACACAATCCCACCTTAATCTAAATTTAAGAAACAAATATCTATTCATGGGAGGCCAAAATCATCCAATCAATTTGAATTTTAGGCCATGTCAAATTTACAATGGGCGTTACTAATTAGGGTAATTTAACTTGAGGCACATGTTCTCCACATGTACAATTTATATGTGCATGGATATTTAACATTCTGCGCTACTAGAGTATCAAATAACCTCATGTTCTTGGCAAGGTGTTGTCCGCCCCACTTGAAGAATGTAAAATCACAAGTTATGATATGGGAATCCCTGAATGATTTTTTCTGAGTATTTCTGGCGATGGAGGTTGGACTTAATGGTGAATACTTAATATATTCTTTTCTTTTTTTTTCTTTCCAAAATTACTCGCACGAAGATTTTTCCTCTTCCTCACAAATTGCGTGATGCACAATCCAACTCCTGAAGTATGAAAATTTTTAAAACCCTAGCATGATTTATGTGTTAGACCCACATCATTAACCACCTTTTCTAGATTATTCTGGAGCATTAGCTAAAAAGTAAGCACATCAGCTCAAGTGGACCACACCAAAGAAAGCAAGGAGAATTGAATGACCACCAACATTGAAACCTTCCAAGGATTCACTGTGAGGTTTATTTGCTACCTAGCCTCTTCATAAGGTCACACAGACCTCCATAAGGGAAAAGACAAATATTAGCTTGATTAGAGCATTCTATGGTCCCAAGAAGTTTTCAGTGGAAGGTGTTTGATTTCCATTTTTTCCTATAGTGTGGCCCATTTAGAGCCTTAAATTTGTCTTTATGCCCTAAAATGGTATGAAAAAAATAGATAGATGGTGTGGATAAAATACTTGCATCACAGTAGGCCCCCAAAAGCATTTGGCAGGATTGTCATCTCTTGTTGGGTCCTGGTGGGGTTAATATCCAATCCTGGGGCTGGATTTGTGAGATCCGCTCGGTTGCCTATCTATGCTGCAAGTAGTGAGGTGGCTACTGGACGGTGTTGTATGGGCTCCACCATGATGTATGTGCTTTATATATGCTGTCCATCTATTTTTTTCAGATCATTTTATGTCATGAGCCCAAAAATGAGATACATCCCAATCTCAAGTATACCACCTCACGAGAAAACAATAAGGATTAAACAACCACTATTAAAAACTTTCTAAAGCCCTAATGTTTATTTGCCATCTAACCCACCGATTAAGTCACACGCAACTAGAAGGGAAATCAAAAATATCAGCTTCGTCCACAACTTTTGTAATCCCATGAAGCTTTTAATGGTGGGTGTTCAGTGACAACTGTTTCTATACTGTAGTCCATGTGAGATTTGAATCTTCCTCTTGCATCATTTACTAAAACGATCTAGAAAAATGAATGGACGGTGTGGATAAAACACATATGTTATGGCGGGGCAAACAACACCTAGTACTGGCATGTCAGTAGGCAATCCACATTCTCAAGGTAGGTGTGGGACCCAGTTTGTTGGGCCCACCATGATATACGTGACTAAATCCATGCCGTCCATCAATCCATCCGTATTGAAAGCTCATTTTAGGGCATGATCTAAAAAATGAGCTGTCAAAATGGCTAAACAAGGTAAATTTAAGGCACATGTATATCACCCTGAGCCCACAGTCAAGCGTCCTACTTACCTCCGTGAATTCAGATAAATGTATCAAATTAACAAATTTCAGACATTCCAAAAGTTTATTAAAATAACAACACTTCTTTCTTAATTGCTTGGTTTTCAAACATCAGACAAAACATGCCATTGATTCCTCCATAAGCATCTTGAATTACCTTACTATCTAAATGTGGACATTTATTGGACGGTTAAAAATGAAAAATATCCAGCAGTGGAATCATGAGCATATTTAATTACTGAAGAAATAAAGAGAAAGAGAGATATTGTCGTAAAAATTCTGTATTTCAATGTGTATTGTATTGAAGGAAGAACACCCTCTTTATAGTATGATTACAACCTATTGATAGTAAATATGCATAGTTGTAAGAAAGATCCTAGGTGCTAAATATACGATATTACATAGCTAGAGAGAATATTACATAGCTGGAGATTTACAATCTAATATAAAAGTCACACAAAGTATGGTAATAAGATCACACAATATTCTAACATCCCCCCTCAAACTCGAGATGATGAAGTCAACTTGAGTTTAGAAACAAGATCATGAAGTCGACCAGGAGGATGAGACTTCGTGAAAATATCGGCAAGTTGATCCTCGGAGTAGATGGATCGAAGATGTAGTGTACCTTGCTGGAAGTGGTGCCGAATGAAGTGACAGTCAATCTCGATATGCTTGGTCCGCTCATGAAAAACATCATTGTGAGCAATCTAAATGGCGCTCCGATTATCACAATAAAGAGGGGAACTAGTCGACTGAGAACACCCATGTCTGTCAAAAGCCATCGTAGCCACAAAAATTTAGTTGTAGTATTAGCAAGTGCACGGTACTCAGCCTCAGTACTGGATCGGGCAACAACAGTCTGTTTTTTGCTGCACCAAGAAATGAGAGAAGTATCAAGTAAGAAACAATAACCCGTAGTGGAGCGACGATCGGTAGGATCACCGGCCCAGTCAGCATCAGAATAAGAGCGGAGCTCCAGAGATGAGTGCGATGAAAAGTGAAGACCATGAAACAAAGTCCCCTTGACATAGCGCAAGATACGAAGAACAACAGCATAGTGAGTAGAGCATGGTGCACTCATAAACTGGCTAACCAAGTGAACAGCATAGGAAATGTCTGGGCGAGTAATTGTGAGGTAGATGAGACTACCGACCAATTGCCTATACAGAGTAGCATCTGGAAGAGATTCACCGTCAGTAGCGAGAAGCTTAACATTATATTCAAGAGGAGAAGTGCACGTTTTGCTGTCAGTCAAGCCTACTTTGGAAAGCAAGTCAGAAGCATACTTAGCCTGAGATAGATAATAACCATCTGAACCAGAAGTCACCTCAAGACTAAGGAAGTAGTTAAGCTACCACAAGTCCTTCATCTCAAAATTCTGACTCAGAAGGTGTTGAAGATCTCGAATACCAGAGAGATCATTCCCTGTAATGATCATGTCATCAACATAAAGAAGGATAAGAATAGTACCAGCACCAGTAGTCCGTAGAAACAGTGCAGAGTCATATGCACTAGGGACAAAGCCCTGTTGAGCAACAACAAAACTAAATTTGGCAAACCAGGCTCGAGGGGCCTGTTTGAGACCATAAAGATCAACACGAAGACGACAGACTTTGTGAGGAGGATGATCATAGTCAGGTGGAGGATGCATATAGATTTCCTCAACAAGATCGCCATTCAAGAAGGCATTTTTGACATCCATCTGAAAAAGTTGTCAATGACGCACAGCAGCTACCACAAGCAAAGATCTAATAGAGGTAAGTCGAGTAACATGAGCAAAATTCTCCTCATAGTCAATACCATACTCCTGAGAGAAACCCTTCGCAACAAGGCGAGCTTTGTATCGTTCCACTGATCCATCTGCCCAAGTCTTGATTTTGTAAACTCACCTACAACCAACTACAGACTTTTCGGAAGACAAATCCACTAGGTCCCAAGTATGAGTTTTGGTAAGAGCATATAGTTCATCAGACATAGCTTTTTGTCAAAGAGGATCAGTACTAGCCTCACGATAAGTATGTGGTTCGTGAAGAGTGGCAAGGGCATAAAAATAATGATAGTCTTGAAGATGAGAAGGAGGGGCTCTTACTCTAGTAGAGTGACGAAGTGCAGGTACCTGGAAAGACTCAGAGGCAGTTGACGTAGCAGAAGGATCAGCAGACGTGTTAGTTGGATCAGGAGCAGCCGTAGAATGAACGTCTGAGGAGCTTAGCATCTCTGCAGAGGGGTGAGGTACTAAAGCAATAGATGGATCAGTAAAAATAGGAGCATAACTGGAAAAGGACTGTGGAAAAGGAGAAAGACTCGTAAACATCTTCTGCTCCCCAAACTCCACATGACGTGAAATACGAAGACGTTTGGCTATGGGATCATAGCAACGATAACCTTTCTGAGTGAGACCATAACCAAGAAGGCAACAGAGTCTGAATCATGGTTCTAGTTTAGTGCGTTCATGTGTAGGAAGAGTGACAAAACAGACACAACCGAAAACTCGAAGAAAGGAATAGTTAGGGACTGTACCATGAAAAAGCTCAAAAGGAGTTTTATTGTGGATGATAGGTGAGGGAACACGATTAATAGTGTAGACAGCAGTGAGAGCAGCTTCACCCTAAAAGCGTTCTGGAAGAGAAGCATAGATGAGAAGGGCTCTTACCGTATCTAGAATATGACGATGTTTACGTTCTGCTCGACCATTTTGTTGAAAAGTGTATGGACAAGAATGATGAGAGACTGTTCTATTTTGTTGTAAAAGGGTAAGAAAAGATTTATCTTTGTATTTCATAGCATTATCTGAACGAAAAGTTTTAATGGTACAAGAAAATTGAGTATGTACCATTTTGTGAAAATTATGGTAAACATTTGTAAGTTCAGACCGATGTCGTAATAGATAAATCCAAGTATAACGACTATAATCATCTACAAAGATAACAAAATACTGAGATTCCTCTCTCAGTCAGAATCGGTGCGGGACCCCAAATATCAGAATGGACTAAGTCAAAAGGTGTAGAAGAAAAAGATTCACTTTTATTAAAGAACAAATGTGTTTGTTTTCCAAGATGACATGAAACACAATCAAATGACTAAAAATTAACTGATCCTAGATGACCTTGAGAGGCCAAGAATTGGACACGTGGAAGCGAGGCATGACCCAATTGGGCATGCCATAAACTGGAAGTAATGGTGACAACAGCCATGGAAGTGGTTGTTGAAGAAGGAAGCTGCAGATATGAGAGCTCGAAAAGACGTTCAACTTTACGGCCTGTCCCAAGTAGTTGACCCGTCTGTGAATCCTATACATCAACACCTTTGTTAGAGAATTTCAGTTCAAGACCTAACTCACATAGTTGTCCAACGGAAAGAAGGTTTAAAGATAACTTAGGAACAAGGTAAGTATCACCAACAGATAAATTAGAGGTATAAATAGACCCTATATGATTAACAGACATATGAGAACCATTGGCAGTATATATGACAGGATTAGGAGAGATAGTTGTTTTATGGGAGAAAATGGTGGAATTAGATGTCATGTGATTACAACAGGCAGAGTCTATAAACCACTGGGATTTACCTGGGGTGACGGACATGGCAGTTGAGGATTGGGTCAAAACCTGGTGAATTAAGTCCTTCACGTCAGCTGCAGTAAGAGAAGTGGACTGATGTGGAGTCTCAAGTACAGGAGGATCAGATGAAGCAACCGCAGCTGTCTGTTGGGAAGCTCTTTGCTGCTTAGAATATTGGAACTTGCGGCATTCATCGATGGTATGACCAGTTCGTTTACACCACTTGCAAAAACAGGCTTGGAGGTGGATTGAGAGGAAGAATGTCCAGCAGAAGACTGAGAAGCACCATGAGAAGCGGTGGCCATAACCATGTCAGAAGATTTCATCTGCATAGTGGAACGTCGAGTTTCTTCAAAGATGAGTTTAGCAACTGCAGCATCCAATGTTGGAAGTGGCTGACGGTGAAGAAGAGAAGCTCGAGTAGATTCAAAATCATCTTGAAGAGCCATCATAAAGTGCATAAACTTCTGTCGATCAAGTCAACTGGCAAACGTTTGAATGTCTTTAGAACATTCCAACTTAGGGTCTGCGGCAGATAATTGTTCCCAAAGATGATTAGTTTGAGAATAAAAATCAGCAATAGACTGACCTCGGTCTTGACGCATCTGATAGAATTTAACTTCCAGTTGAAACTCCAATGAAGCATCATATGTGCAGTTGTATCTTTTTGCTAGAAAGTCCAAGGCTACTTTAGCATTTTCAAGTCGTGAAAGAAGAATATTAATGGATGGAACAAAAGTGTTGATGAACCAAGACAGAATTTTGTAGTGAATACTGTCCCACTCTTCCAGACAAGATGCAAAGGCATCGTCTTTCTCACTGTCTCCTGACGTAGGTTGAGGGACTGCTCCAGTCACATAACGCCATAGCCGACGTCCTTTTAAAAAGACTTCCATATTCTGAGCCCACAGACTATAATTGGATCCATCCAATATAAGATCAATAGGACGAACAATTGAATCAAGACTCGAGGCAGATAGAGACATATTGAAGATGACGAAAAAGAACGCCAAACAATCGCTATATAAAAAAAAAAAAAAATTTATAGGCCACAAGAACTTGGCTCTGATACCATGAAGAAATAAAGAGAAAAAGAGATATTGTCGTAGAAATTCTGTATTTCAATGTGTATTGTATTGAAGGAAGAACACCATCTTTATAGTATGATTACAACCTATTGATAGTAAATATGCATAGTTGTAAGAAAGATCCTAAGTGCTAAATACAAGATATTACATAGCTAGAGAGAATATTACATAACTGGAGATTTACAATCTAATATAACAAGATCACACAAAGTATGGTAATAAGATCACACAATATTCTAACAATTACCTTACTATCTAATTAAATGTGGACATTTATTGGACATTTAAAAATGAAAAATATCCAACAGTCTTATTTCCACAAACAAGTGCCCACCAATCAGAGGTTAGGATCGTTCAACCAATTTGATCTTGGATGGAAACTTAGAAATAGTGGGTTGCAGAATCTAGTCTGTTTTATTTTAGTTAATATATCCCACTTGTGCAATATTTAATATATCCCACTTGTGCAATTTATGAGTGCTTGCGTTCCAAGCATTATTTGAAGCCTGAGTATATATAGACCCTATGAGGGGTTAGTCTCGGACGTGGATTGCCTGCAACCCCATAGGTGGGGCCCACCGTGATGTTTATGAGAGATAGGAGTCTCAAAGATAAAGTAAATCAAAAACTCAAGTAGACCACATAACAAGAAAAAGTGAGCGAGGAGGCAAATGTCTACAATTAAAACCTCCCCGGGTCTACCCTAATGTTTATATGCCACCCAAACCGTTGGTAAGTTCATTTCTACTTACTATGAATTAAAAACACAAAAATATTAGCATGATCCAAAACTTCTATTGCCTTACCAGTGATTCATAGGTGGCCATTCTATCCCTACTTTTTCCCTACCGTGTGGCCCATTGAGTTTTTGATCTGCCTTTTTTTCATTCATATGTCCTAACATGAGTTCGACAAAACAGATGGATAGGGTGGATTTCTCACAAACATCATAGTGGGCCCTACCTAGCTTACAACGGCAGGGGGTTCAGACAGAATCCCCATTAGTGTAAATGCATGACAGCCCTTGATGGTGGGCCCATGATATCAATTTTCGGGCCCATGGATAAACTTAAGTAGAAAAATGATGTCATGGGCCAATGGTGAAGGGGAGACCGAAAAAATGTTTGCAATCCAATTTTGACATTTTCCTAGGCCCATTGCTTTATTTCTCCTAATAGCCTATCCGATAACCATTCATTGAAGGTTAGGATCTCCCAATGAAGGACTAGGGCTTGGGCCTACACTTAGACTTTAGGGCCATTGCTTTAGCTAGAGTAGACCTAAGCAAGGACATCCAAATTGTTGGCCTAGTCCAATTACCAAGTGGACCAGGCACAAAAAATGCACGGTTTAATGATAATCATGAGCCGCTTTTATTCACCGTACATGTGTAGTTTGAAAACACTCATTAGACTTGAATTTGAGTAATGTTTCATTGATATAAACCACTTATAAAATGAATGAAGATATCCGAAAGAAATTCTCAGATTAAATTCATTTCTAACCTTTGATCATTTAGATCTTGTCCTTGTCTAGCCTTGTAGGTCCATGGCAAAGGCCAGATCAGACTCCCATTAGGGTCCAAGGCCAAGGCTTCTGGGACTAGGGCTGGGCTACCGCTAACTAAGATCTGGCCCTAACCTAACATCCTATAGTAAATGCTCCAAAGTCAAGAAACAAATATCTAATCATGGCAGCCAAAATCATCCAATGAATTTGACTTTTGGGCCATGTCAAATCTACAATGGACTTTTCTAATTAGGGTAGTTTAACTTGAGGCAGATATTTTAACATTAGACTCTGCCAGAATATTATTTAATAAACACTTGTTCTTGGTCAAGGCATTGTCCGTCTCACTTGCAAGAACGAACGTAACATCACACGTCATAATACTAGAATTCAATGTGCTATGATTCCTTCGCAGCCATAGAGACGAGCTCTAACATAGATTTTGACTGTTGATCCAATCAAGTTCAATGTACGGTTCCATCGAAACCATCCATCATTTCTATATTTCAAAACTAGTTTCAAATGAAGTTCTTATGAGTTGTAGCTGATCAAGGACAGGCATATGAAAGATGTGGAAACATAGAAAAACATATTAAATAATAGACATAAGTTGCATTATAATGTTGTTATCTTTAAGGTGATGTTTACACGTTATTAGTAGCTAAACTAGTTTGCCGTGAGATCACAACAAACCTGCTTTTAGGATACAACAAGGGTCCGTTTGGGAGCATGAATTCAGAACCCTCAGGATTTGAAATCATCCTATTCTATTTGGCACCTTGGATTGGGAATCAACTTTAATTCAAAACGAGCTATGCATGTATATTCACTGGGGTTTGAATTTAATTACCAAATCAACTTTAGTATATCTAATTGGTGAACGTATGTAATGTTTGACATAATGGTTGTAATAAGTCCACTGGATTGCATAATTTGCCCGAAAATGATGAAATTCCAAGTATCGAATAGGCCACAAGCACAAGATCATGTCTGAGTGACTAACCAATGATTTTTAATCGTTGATTTAAATGGACAATGTTTAGACAACATTGATCATCATATTAAAGTAATTATAGTAATGCAATTTGTAATCTAATTGTTTTAGATGTAATCTAAGCTCTTGCCACATATTTCAAACCCCTCTTTGAGGGGATTTGAAACCCCTTGCATTTGAAACCCCCAATTATTATATGGTGCCAAACAACTAGGGGATCTGAAATCCCCTCAAATCCCTTCAAATACATGGTGCCAACTGATCCCTAAGTTTCTTCTTCTAAATTAGAGAAACGAAGCTGTCATCGCAAAATCAAAAGCATCTTCAAACATATTTTTACAATGTACACTTCTGATTTCTTTATTTTTTCAGTTTAGATCTTGACTTGTTTTTTTATATTTATAAATTACCTCCTAAAGTTCTTGCAAATTCTGTAAATTTTCAAATGACTCAAAAGAAAAAAATAAAAATAAAGAGAGAAGATTGGTAGAAATTGTTGTGGTGTCGGAATGACATGAAAATAAGATTTTATGAGCTTAAAAGAGACTTCGTATCCGTTTCATGAAAAGATGCATAGCTATTTATGTGTCTTTTCATTGAATAGCAGCCTTTATCATCATGCTATTTGTGCCTTTTCATTGAATAGCAGCCTTTATCATCATTTGAATTTAATTTTTATAAAAAGGCACTACAGCTATTTACCAAGAGTCAACAACAATCACATTTAAGGGATAAAATGAATTATTTTATTTTATTTTATTTTGAAAAAAAAAAATCCAACAATAACTACTATTATGAACAATATTTGAAGGATTTAGTCCGTGGTTCCCAATTCTACACATGCAAGTTTAGATTGGAAGATCTTAACCCTTCTTTTTAGCTTACAAATGGACATCTACTGAACAAATATAGCAACGGTCCATTTTCAATAGATTATGTCGAATGACTAGGATCTTCCAATCTAATAGATTTTTAGGGCATGCTCCATCCGATGTGGTCCTCATCAAATCAAAAGTCTTGATTGGAATCCAGAAAAATTATAGTACAGGCGGACTTTCGGTGCCGGATGACGGAACCATCCATGGATGCTCACAATATGTGGAAGCCTACTCAAGAAGAATCATAGTAAACACGACTCCTTTTTATAAGGTAGACATGAGTTTTTATCTCGATAAGTGGGCCCGTGATTAGGTTACGAGATTCTTCCTCAATTCTGAGGTGTTTCTGTATTTGTTCCAGTGTAGTCCTCAGTTTTATGCAGCAACTTCTTTCTATAGTCTTTCTACATCGGTGACAATTTGGCGATTATAGCCCCGACTCAGAATGATTCAGGAAGATCGATTTTGATTGCTTTGATTTTGTTTACTATTAGCTGCAGTTCTTGGATTTGGGGCAGCAGCGATTTGTTATCTACCATGTTGAAATCAAAATACCTGGCGATGAGAAATTTGTTGGTTCTTTCTTCTTCAGCCTTGTATTTGAACTCCAAAGTGGCCCATATCTCCTTTGCTGATGACGTCTGTTGGTACAGATCGTACAGGCGGTCGGAGAGAGCGTTCAGAATGTGTCCTCGATACAAGAATTCGTCTTCAGCTCATTTGGTGCGGGCAACCACCTGTTCAAGTGTGTCTGTGCCGGATGCTTCAGATAGTGCTTGCAGATTTGGATCTAATATGTAGTATATCTTTAGCGCCGTCAGAAGAAATTTCAGCTTGTCTTCCCATTTCGTAAAATTGGTTCAATCGAACCGATCAAGACGTATCAAGTCCTGATTCATCAATTTGATGGATAAAACACTGTCGGCTTCCATCGAAATAACGCTTTAAGATGGTTGGTTATTATACAGAATAAAATATTTCTGTAAAATATGAAAACCGAAAAAATCACGATGATCAGAACTAAGGACAGGCTGAAGCACGTCTGAAACGCTGTCCTTAAAGCGTTATTTGCCCCTTCTCAAGTGAATTGAGTATGCTGATAGGTTACAGCAGCAAACCGCTTCTAAGATACGATGAGCCTGGTGTGGGTCTGCATTGAGCAAACACGAATGCTCACCTATTGGAACTCTGTTACACTCATTTGGCAGAATACAATAAAAGAAAAAATTCCAGAAGAAAGAAAGAGAAGAAAATATGTGATTTAGACCACTGCACTGGTTAAGTATTCAGCCACTGGTTCAGTTGAACCATTTTAGACTACACCGTTGGTCTGTTCTTCAAGCAAAGGTTTAACCCTTACTATCTTGCTGGAATTACTGGAGTATAAGAGAGGGTGGAGGACTGTCTCAGTTCATATGGGTTTGTTGGAGTGGGTTGAGAGAGATGGTTTGGAAACCCATCCAAGCCCTCCTTTTATAGGCTATGGTGGCTGGGGGTTATGGTCCAGGGAATTAAATCCCATGACCGTTTTCTAGTTGTTAGAGAAAACTGGCCGTTTTATGACCGTTTTCTGACTGTTGTGCATGAGCTATTAAGCTGCTGCATGCTGACTGTTGTGAGACAACAACTAGAAGTTTTCTAGCTGTTGGGCTAGTCATGCAGCAGTTTCTGCTGGACCCTGCACTAATGGCACAACTGTTACAGATCTGCTGCAACAACTTCAACTCTTTATATATACTGGAGGACTCTCATTCAATCCTCTAGTCTCCCCTTCATCCAGCCATCCGCCTTAGCCACTTAGTCGCACACGTCTCGCTTTGGTTCGCTCAAGGTCGCGAAGGAGCGACCCTTTGCGATATAATGTTGACATGCGAAGTGCGCCACTAGCACCTCTATAGCCACACTGCCTCACATGCTCACGCCCTCGCACCGAGCCAGTGACCGAGACCGAAACCGAGACCGAGCCCGTGCCCGAGCGCGAGCGCGCGCAAGGTCCATAGTCCTTGGACTAGGTAAGTAAATATTATGATACTCCACTGTTTTCATTTAAACCACAAAAAATTCTTCTCTTTTTCCAATGTGGGACTATTCTCAAAAACCACAAAAAGGTATTTTTTCAAACACTTTTTATATATTATATTATTTTTATTTTATTAAAATATATTTTAAAAATCAATATTTTGCAACAATCCATCCATCATTTCTATATTTCAAAACTAGTTTCAAATGAAGTTCTTATGAGTTGTAGCTGAAAAAAGACAGGCATATGAAAGATGCGGAAACATAGAAAAACATATTAAATAATAGACATAAGTTGCATTATAATGTTGTTATCTTTAAGGCGATGTTTACACGTTATTAGTAGCTAAACTAGTTTGCCGTGAGATCACAACAAACCTGCTTTTAGGATACAACAAGGGTCCGTTTGGGAGCATGAATTCAAAACCCTCAGGATTTGAAATCCTCCTATTGTATTTGGCACCTTGGATTGGGAATCAACTTTAATTCAAAACTAGCTATGCATGTATATTCAATGTGGTTTGAATTTAATTACCAAATCAACTTTAATATATCTAATTAGTGAACGTATGTAATGTTTGACATAATGGTTGTAATAAGTCCACTGGATTATATACTTTGCCGGAAAATGATGAAATTCCAAGTCTCGGATAGGCCACAAGCACAAGATCATGTCTGAGTGACTAACCAATGATTTTTAACCGTTGATTTAAATGGACAATGTTTAGACAGCGCTGATCATCATATTAAAGTAATTATAGTAATGTAATTGATAATCTAATTGTTTTAGATGTAATCCAAGTTCTCACCATATATTTCAAACTCCTCTTTGAGGGGATTTGAAACCCCTTGCATTTGAAACCCCCAGTTATTATATGGTGCCAAACAACTAGGGGATTTGAAATCCCCTCAAATCCCTTCAAATACATGGTGCCAAATGACCCCTAAGCTTCTTCTTCTAAATTAGAGAAATGAAGCTTTCATCGCAAAATTAAAAGCATCTTCAAACATATTTTTACAATGTACACTTTTGATTTCTTTATTTTTTTAGTTTAGATCTTGACTTGTTTTTTTTATTTTATAAATTACCTCCTAAAATTCTTGCAATTTCTGTAAATTTTCGAATGACTCAAAAGAAAAAAAATAATGGAAAAAATAAAAATAAAGAGAGTTGATTGGTAGAAGTTGTTGAAGATTGGTAGAAATTGTTGTGGTGTCGGAATGATGTGAAAATAAGATTTTATCAGCTTAAAAGACTTCGTATCAGTTCATGAAAAGATGCATAGCTATTTATGTGTCTTTTCAATGAATAGCAGCCGTTTATCATCATGCTATTTGTGTCTTTTCATTGAATAGCAGCCTTTATCATTATTTGAATTTAATTTTTATTAAAAGGCACTATAGCTATTTACCAAGAGTCAACAGCAATCACATTTAAGGGATAAAATGAATTATTTTATTTTATTTTATTTTGAAAAATAAATAAATCCAACAATAACTACTATTATGAACAGTATTTGAAGGATTTAGTCCTTTGGTTCCCAATTCTACACATGCAGGTTTAGATGGAAGATCTTAACCCTTCCTTCTGTAGCTTACAGATGGACATCTACTGAACAAATATAGCAACGGTCGATTTTCAATAGATTATGTAGAACGACTAGGATCTTCCAATCTAATAGAATTTTTGGGCACGCTCCATCGGATGTGGTCCTCATCAAATCAACAGTCTGGATTGGAATCCAGAAAAATTATAGTATAGGCGGTCTTTCGGTGCCGGATGACGGAACCATCCATGGATGCTCACAATATGTGGAAGCCTACTCAAGAAGAATCATAGTAAACACGGCTCCATTTTTACCAGGTACACATGAGTTTTTAGCGCGATAAGTGGGCCCGTGATTAGGTAATCGCCTACCATGTGCCCCCGTGGATAGACTATGCCACGAAAACTAATCTAGATAGGACGATCTCAACCGTCCCATTTGCGGCCAACTTATAAACGGTTAATAAAACATATATGAACAGTGTCTATAAAACATATGGGTCAGGGTGGGCCCACAGAGCCCTTGACATGACGGTCCATCTCTAGCTAGGTCCCAGTGGGGGGAATCCTAGTCCATTAGTCTTGATGCGTTGCAGCCCTTGCTAGTGGGCCCACGGATCTACTTATGCAGACGGTTGACGTCATGGGCCAATGTTAGAAGGGGAGACTGGCAAAATGTCTGCCGTCCAATATTTTAAATTTTTCGAGGGCCAACCGCTTTATTTCTATTAATAGCTTATTTGAATCTTGATAACCATTCATTGAAGGCTAGGATTTCCCAATATAGAAAAAAGTTCGGAGGATTCCACGCTCTAGTTGGGCCATCAAATCAACGATCTGGCAACTACCAAAAGCAGCCAGAAAATAGAATGAGAAAAGAAGCAAAATGCCAACCAAAATACACATTCATGAACGTGGTTGATTGGTGCCATGCTCCAACCCCATGCACACAAAAATTGGACCGTCTAGATATCATGGGCCTCACTAAAAAGATCATAACATAAAAAATCCAAGAACATATGATGGCAATAGGTTGATTGGTGTATCTGTTGAATGACCCAAATAGAAACACTCAATTAAGATTAGTGGGCAATGGGCGTGCCACTAGGGCTAGGGATTGGACATGCACGTGGAACATAGGCTCATTGCTTGAGTGAGAGTGGGCCTATATCAGCCCCGCAATTTGAAGAGAGTGTGCATCATTAGACCTAAGTTATATTTGATGACTCATACACCAAGTGTACTTCAATTTATAAGTCACATCAATTGCATAGAGACACAGAATCACCTGTATTCTATGTTCTCATTACATCCACCCTTCACATACATCAATCATTATAAGTATTCATAAACATTAAGCCCATATTTTTTTGATATTAATAAAATACTAGTCATTACATTATAATCTACCCATTTAGAACTTTATTAACACATTTTTTTTATATAATAATTATTAACCCAATAAGCAACAAAATACTTTAAAACATCAACAACTCTACATTTCTAAACAATAATAAATTCTAAAGCATAAATGGAATAATGGCACTAGTTTCGTCCAAACACACTACTAATTTAGCGCATTCAACTCATCTTCTTCTAGATGGGGCCATTCTCCTTCTAGATCATCCATTGGACCGGCCTCCTGTCCTGATACTTGAGTTATCGTTTTAGCTTCGACAACATCTGTACGGTTTTTTCATCAATTAATACAATGTCAGCTAGCCAGGTTGAGTGAGTGAATCCATCATGGTTCGCGCACGTTGTAATTAAAATAATAATGCGCAGATGTTATATGATGTGACATAAATGTATCAAGTAGGTCTCTTATAGACATGGTGGGTATGTCGTCTCATTAATTGATATGATAAATATGGTTATATGAGATGCATGAATTCTTTCTCCTAAAGGAGGGCGTAAGAATTTGTGTCATTGCATTTATAACGGAATGCGTATCACTGGAGAAAACAAAAACGATGATACCTTCGGATGAGAGCAGGTTTCACGTCAATTGTGGTCACTTGATTTCAATATCTAGCGGCCTTTGATTGGTCCAGGTTAAGAGTATCAAAAATGGATGTAAACACACATATTTAATGTTCTGCTCTACCAAAATTTTAAATAACATTCTCTTCTTAAGTGTACCACACCACTCGAAGCAGCGACCCCACGCATGAAACCTTCTTAGGGCCCTATGGTGTTTATTTGCTATGTAACCTGTTCATAAGGTCAGACATGTGCCTAAATAAAGGGAAAACATAAATATCAATTTGATCCAAAAATTTTGTAGTCCCACAAGGTTTTTAGTGGTAGGCATTCCATCCCTGTGTATTACACCTGGGCCTTAGATCTGCCTCATTTTTGCTATCATGCCCTAAAATAATCTTAAAAAATGAATGGACGGCGAGGAGAAAACACATACATCAAAGTGAGAGCCCCACAGACCCCTACCAAGATCTTACTCCATTTCTAGCTAGGTCCCAGTGGAGTTAGTACCCAATCCGAACCAATTTTCGTGCCCATCGATCAACCTATGCAGAAAATTGATGTCATGGGCCAATGATAGGTGGGACCCGGAAAATGTCTGCCATCCAATATTTGACATTTTCTAAGGGCCCATAGCTTTTATTTCTCTTTATAACCAACCTGATAACCATTCATTGAAGGTCCTCCCAATATAGGAAATGTTTTTAGGATTCCATGTTCATGTTGGCCATCAAATCAATACTCTGCCAACTACCAAAACTACCAAAATGCTAGCCAAAATACAGATTCAACGTCCCTCTACCAAGCTATACAGAGAAACTGACACCATGATAGGGTGCCATGCTCCAACCCCGTTCACACAGAAAATGCACGGTCTAGATCATGGGTCCCACTAAAAAAGTCATAACATTAAAATGCACGACCATATGATGACAATGAGTTGATTGGTGTATGTCTCGTGCATGACCCAACTAAAAACACTCAAATAGGAGTGAGAAATGGGCGAGAGGGCGAACCTGTAAGGCTACGGATTGGACCTGCACTTGGAATATAGGTCCATGGCCTGAGCTAGAGTCCAATTATCAAGTAGGCCACCATTAACAACAAAAAAAAATAAAATTATACAGTTTTAAAATAATTATGAGACGCTTTATTCACCCGTACATGTGTAATTTAAAAACAATCATTAATTTTGAATCTGAGTAATATTTCAATAATATAAACAACCCATATGATAGATGAGGATGCTCAAAAACATTTTTAGATTAGACTAATTTCAAACCTTTGATTATTTAAATATTGTCCTTGTTTGGCCTCCCAGGTCCACGACAAGGGCTTAAGGGACTAGGGCTGGGATAGGGCTAATTACAACCCGACCCTAACCTAGCCCATTGTGGCTCCTATAATAAATACTCCAAATTCAAAAAAAAAAAAAAAAAACTATTTATCCGAGGGCAAGATCATCCAATCAATTTGAATTTCGGGCCATGTCAAATCTATAATGGGCCTTATTAATTAGGGTAGTTTGATTTGAGGCACATTTTTTCCATGTGCACAATTTATCACATCATGCTCTACCAAAGTATTAAATAACACATTTGTCTTAGTCAATGCACCGTCCGCCCCACTTGCATGAACATAACATCACCACACATGTCACGATGTTAGAACTCCACATGCTCTAATTCCTCTGGGCATAGAGACGTGCTCTCACATAAATTTTGACCATTGATGATTTAAGTGCTAAATCAAAATCAATGGTTCTATTGTATCCATCCATCATTTCCATGTTTTAAGCTTAGTTTCAAACCATTCTTCATTTCTACATTTTAAGCCTAGTTTGAAACACAATTCTTATAATATAAACGCAATTCTAGATAGGACAATCTCGACCAACCCTTTTGCGGCTAACATATAAACGGTTAATAACAAAAATACAACAACGTTCACACTCAATTGTAAATGGGACATTTCAGTTTGGAAGACTTTTGGGACATTATCCATTCTCGTGGGACTCAAAACCAATGGTCTGGATTAAAGAACCATGGGCCCACTTTTCACAACTGAAAAGACGTGTATACCGTGCAAAGATGTGGGCCACGTCTCAAATAATTTCTCTTGGATCCAATCATCAATTCATGAACCACGTCAGTTTTTGGGATGTCTGATGTAATGAATTGGATTTTCCTTGTTTGGGGGCTCATAAAATTTCAATGGTTTGATCATCTAACCGTACATTTCTAAAAAGTAGACGTTATTTGGAATAAGTATACAACTAAAACGTGAATAATGATCCCGTGTGAGTCGGCCGTACTGAAGTTTGGTGCGTCAGATTGACTCTGACAGCCATCTGATTTTGAACTGGTTGATATTAGTTGGGTGTGGGGCCCACCAAAACCAACAGACGGTGGTCTGAACATCTGATCGAACGGCTATTAAGTCAATATGAACTGATCATTTCCTTTGTAAAGTGCAGAGATACACGTACGCACGCTCTAATATGGGATTGTTTGGTACCTTGGATTTGGAATGTAATTGTAAGCTCAAAATCTAAATTCAGGATTTTTAATATTTAATATTTTATTATTATTATTATTATTATTATTATTTTTCGACACACGCACTCACGCAGTAGTAGGATTTCACCACCTATGGATACTCGAACCCTTGACTGGGGTTGAAACTCCCGAGAGTCTACCACCCAAGCAAGAGTAAGGATCTTAATATTTTAATTTTATTAGTTCTGTTTGGCAGCCTAGCTTTTCAATCCTATGAAATTGAAAATTTCTGTCTTCCAAGTGCCAAGTCATGTTGCCAAACCACTCCTAAGGGGCTATATTTTAGTAATCCGGACCATTGGTGTATTGAATTCTACCTTTAATGGGCCATTCAATAAAAATTTTTCCATATCGAACGATCCCGAGCAATGATTTAGGGACTTTGACTCTTGTTGTTTTTTTTTTTTGAATTATTTTCATATAATTGCTTATTTTTTGAATTATTAATAAATCAGAGTCTGCTTTCAAAATATTTTTAACTATCCGCCGAATCTTTTCAAATATAATTGAATTACTGTTTCTATTAGCTTTGTCTGACAATTACCCGATGAAATGCGCCATTGACTTTGGAAAAGTTTTTTGTTTTATGCTATTTTGCATTGATCGATATGATTTTAACCATTTCTCTATTCCTCACATCATGAAAGATTCTTTAGCATGCAACAATAGGGCCCCACTGATTATCTGGTTGACATCCATGTTGTCTATCATTTTTTGTGGTCCATAGTAAGACCTGGAGCAAAAAAAATAAAATCAGGAAGATTCAAAATTTAGATGAGCCTCAAAAGCTGAAGAAATTGTAGTTTTCAAAAATGGTTAACATTTCTACCATCCAAATTATCTTGGTGTAGCCTACCTAAGTAGCATATGTTTTAAAAGAATTTTAGGCGTTGGCCGGCCCTTTAGGGCAAAAGTAATGGATGGAGCGGATGTCAAAAAAGGCATTATATGTTGGAGAAAACGGCAGAATCGCACAAAGATGAATCTAGGATAGCAATCATATAGCACCAGACAAATACAAAGAGAACAAAACGATTTAACGTAGAAAACCCTTTTAGAAAAAAACTATGGTACAAAGTGATAGAAATTCACTATGAAAGCAGAAATTATAAAGAGAGAAGGATTACCTGACTTGAACAACCTCAAATCTCTCCCTTGCTACACCCCTTTGAAACCCTATAACTATTTAAAAACCCTTAGAATATATCTTAGAATTATTTAGAAACCATTAGAATTCCCTTTAGAATACATCTCAATCCTAGCCTCGAAAAGAATCTCAAACGAAATCGAAAACAAATCCTGCAAATCTGCAGTTTTGCGTAAAAATTGCGCAAAATCCTGTCGATGCCATTGAAGGCCTTTCGATGACATCAAATTAATCCTGTCGATTCCATTGAAAGCCTTTCGAGGGCATCGAACTAATCATGTCGATGGCATCGAACACTTGTCGATGCCATTGAAGAAAATCCAAAAGATATCGATGAGATCGAGAACTGTTCGATGCTATCGAAGGTGACATCTAACAAATTGTCGATGACATCAACAAACCCTGTATTTGACTTGATTTAAGACATCAAATATAACATTATAGTGGGCCTAAAAATAGTATCAATAATGGGATTGGTCGGCCATCGTTGAAACACTTAAGGTCTACTGTAAATTTTTATTTTTTATTTTTAGAAATCTACCTCATCCACCAGTTTCACCAGATCATTTTATGAGGTGAGCCCAAAAAACGAGTCATATCGAAAACCTGAGTAAGCCCCAAAAAGGTGTCAATGGTAGGCATTTCCACTCCATCTTTCTTCACTTTCGCGACTCAATGCATGACCTTTAATCATATCTTGTTTTATACTAATATCACTGAATAAACGAACAGGATCATCTGATCTACATATGTTTTGAACCATTTATGATTGAGAGCAGGGGAAACAAGGTGATTGGTCCCGATGGAGAAGTTACCCTGCTGCATGTGCTGTTGAAAGCTGGCTCTACCATATTCGGGTTTTGCCAGCTCGACCATGAAATCTTCATCCATTCCGACTATCCAACAATCCAATGGGCCATGCGTTTCCCTGATTAGATATTCCTCTACCCTTTCGAGGGATATAATAACACAACGGAGTACTGCATCAATGAAGTGGGGCGTAGCGTGCCTCATCTCTACTAACAATCTGTTCTTGTAACATGGTGGGACCCATTTGATATATTCCCACTTATGTGATTGGTCACATCAAATACTAAGTGGTGTCCCATCTAATCATCGGTTTAGATGGGCAATAGGACATCATGGCCATCCACATTGTATCTTTTTTGACCGTTGAATGTGGAAACGGATTGGCTACTTCACCTGCCACCAGCCTGGTGGCTGATGGTCGGTGCTCTGTGGGCCACACCATGATGTATGTGTTTCATCCATTCCATTCATCGTTTTTACAGATCATTTTAAGGCTTGATTATAAAAATGAGAGGGATATAAATCTTAGGTAGATCACACACAGGAAAAAAATAGTGATTGGATATCCACCATTAAAATTCTCCTAAGGCCCACTGTACTGTTTATTTGACATCCAATCTATTGATTAGGTCATACATACCCACATGAAGGGAAAAATAAAAAAAAAACAAAGATCAGCTTGATCCAAAACTTTTATGAATTCCAAAAAGTTTTTAATGGTCAACGTTCATTCAACACTATTTCTTGTAATGTGGTCCACTTGAGATTGGCATATACCTCATTTTTGGTGTCATACCATAAAATGATCTAGAAATATAGATGGACGGCATGGATGAAACACATACATCATGGTGGGGCCTACAGAGCACCGACCAGGGAAGTAGCCAATCCGTTTGGGTTGAATGTGGACTTTTGTCCTCTTAGAGTCTTATATACAGACCATGGCAGATGCTGGAAACAACAGACATCTAAGGATCTGACTTTGATGTGGTCCGTCAAATGATTTTGTATTAATCGACCATGTGGGAATAGGATGACTTTGGCACTCTACATTTTATGTGTTTGGCGTGAGAAAAATGTGCAATATGCTTACTTAGATGAGGGCATTAAATGAGAGTATTTTTATCATTTTGAAAATATTGAATATTTTAATGTATAACTCTGAAAAAAGAATAGAGAATACGACTACGACAAGAAGGTTCATGAGATGTTTGGAAACATTTTAAAATATAAATTTTAATTTTTCTACGGCCCAAAAATAAATTCTTATGTGGAAAAAACGGTTTCTTTTTATTTTAAATTGATCGAGTCTTCAGAACTGAGAACCTGAGTATCGTGGGCCAGGACCGAGGATCCTCTAATTCCTCAGGTCATGTATGCCAGAGGTTTACCATGAAAGCCTCCCTTTAAAAAAGAATAAAGAATAGGACTACGACAAGAAGGTACGGACATTTGACGTGGGAAGATCCAATCAAGTCAGGCAGCCCAATAATGTAAGGTGGACTTGCTAGTGGTCCCGTTATGATGTATGTGTTGTGCCATTCGTATATTTTGTGAGATCATTTATCAGCTGTAGATCCAAATACAGCTGATAGTGAAATTTATCAGCTGTAGATCCAAATACGGACTTTTGACGTGGGAAGATCCAAATATCCGGTGGAGCATTGCATAGGGGGTGGCACAACAAGCTAACAGGAAATTAAAAAAAAAAAAAAAAAAGAAGCATAGGAAACAGTGCTGATTGAACGTCCACCACCAAAAGCTTTTAGGGCCGTAATGTTTATGTTCATGTGACTTTATTATTAAGTTAGCAAATAAACATTATAGTGTAAGAAACCTTCAATCACCACTGTTGTCCTGTTGTGTGGTGCACCTGAAATTTGAATTTCGGTCTCATTTTTTAGCTTATGGCATCAAATAATGATGCAAAATGGATGGACCATATTTACACCCATTTTTCGGCGTCCGGACATGGTCCAATAGAAACATCCGGATATGTTCCAATAGAAACAATATATTGACACTATATGTTTGGCACACATAAAAGTCGTACTCACACCCAAAGAAGGTTCTGAATATTGAGAGATCGGACCAATATCCAACCAACCTGACTACGGATTGGACCCAAGTTTGAGAGAGATAGAAATATCAGTCAAATGATCCGATTCAAACTTGTGGTTCAATTGGATTAAGAAAATGGGGGAACTTGATCCAACCTGATCCGATAACATATCAGTATCATGTGTTAAATTCATCATCACACCTAACCATCACCTTATGAATGATTACATACAAGAAGTAGTTTGATCTGAAACGCCCAACACCTCAAAATGGAGGAAATGGGCCATAAGATGAGCGGCATGATCTTAGCCCGGTTGTATTCATTGGAAGAATTTTGGTGATCCCAAGATTAATCTTTAATGGGTCACAAAGATCTCTACAAAGGATCAGCTACAAGAAGAAAATTCAAAAGGCTAGTAAGTTCGAATCTGGCTGGAGACATTTCTTTTCAATAAAGCCAGCAATTTCGGGATAATCAAGGAGATTCTTATATCCATAACTACAACATGATCACAAAGGGTCTAAAAGCAACAAGAAAGCCTAGTGAAGGATTTCACCACCTTGACAAGGTATAAAAGGAGCACACGAAGAAAAGCTCGAGTCCTCATGCCAAATACATTTATCTACTTTTCATTTATTTTTGCATTTATCTTAACTTAACATAGCTTAGTTTTAGCATAAATAGCTACTGTATAGCGGCTCCTATTATAGTATCTTAGGAGTACAATACATATCATCAACCTTAAGTTGTAGGATACTGATCAATTAAGTTTCAATTTGGTTGATCATACCCAATCCAGTCACATTCTGTTGACCACCCACTTCAATCGTCTGTTTTGATAGTTCGTATCAGTTATTATCTTTTTCCTTTTATAACGCCCCGAAAATCGGCACCCGAGTACAAAGACCCTAATCCCGAATTCCCGGGTGTTTACTTAATGAGAATGCACATGTGACTTGATTCAGATTCACATTCATTCCGTACACGGATAATTAAAGTAACACAATTCACTTAGCGGATCCAAAGCGAGGTAGAGATAACAAAATATTCAGAAATATATGGCTAAAAGTCAAAATACAATTCCAATAGTGATAATTGCCTAAAATAAGATTATACAAGCCACAATGCATAATATACATACCCAAAATGGTTAAAGTGTAAAGCTTTCAGTTTACGCCCAATTCTCCAAAACATAACGGAATTAGCACAACCCGATATAAGCCTACTTGTCTGAAGTCTCACTAGTACCTGCATCAATGATACACTCGGTTGGTGTTTTAAAACACTGTCGCAGGTGATAGTGAGTAGCTAACTCAATGGTTCCATTAGCTATAAGTTACACATGTTATCAACTCGATCAGCGCAGGCAATGATAAAACAAGAAATCATACATTTCCTAAACACTTTGTTAAATGCGCATATGAATATATGACATAATGCATGCTCTCACTATTCGACACTCCCTCAACACGCGACTCCGACCACTTAGTTCGCAAATGACAACACTTCCTCAACATGCGACTTCAACGCCTGTTTCGCCACATTCTAAACTAATGCAATACAATGAATGATCATATTAGCCGAGTAATTTTTAAGTTTAATTCATCCAGCATATTGGCGAAGCTAAGATACTGACGTTATATCACGAGTCCTTATCCAGATCATGTGGCTCGTTGCCGCACGTAGTGACTCCTTACCAGTGTCCATTTATCCAAATTTAGATGTTACCCATTTATCTTACAAATCAACAATGCCAAAGGTACAGTATAATACCTAAATATATGAGGATCAACCCGGTATGGGTCGTCATCCAAACTGAGTATGATCGCTCAATTCTGAGGTTATAACAGCCTACAACTTGCTGCTCCGAACGATTGGAGCGCTATTTTCGAAAGGAGTCCGGATCAAACGGCTCACCCCGACCCATGCTCGAACCATAGCCCGGATGAACAGTGGTTGGAGCATTATAGAGGTGCGGGCTTATCACATAAAACTAAATTACCACAAGGAAATGACTTGTCACCTAATTCCATTCACGCCCGAGTCGTTCGAACAGTACTCTGGCACGAAATCATTGGCCAGGTAATTTGATAGGAGTTGTTCCAACAATGGTATATCACCTCCATTAGTGTTCACTAGTCATTACGGGGAGGCTTGTCACCCCAGCGTAGGCCGACATGTAACGTCTCGAAAAAATCCGTACAAAGACTCGAGTACCACTTCTGGCAGAAAGACCTAAGGACCATATTCTGCAGTAATTTAGACGGAAATTAATTAAGTACTAAACTGAATTAATCGGTGGATTTAGCTTGAACAACCATTTACATAAATGACAAGACCTAAAACCATCAAAACCGCTAACTCAACACTACTTAAAAACCTAGGAGAAATCCCGTGAGCCTGTCGCTCTCGGGAGTACGTTGAAACTTCGTATCGGACCTGGACCGCACGTCAAAAGTCCGATGATCGCGAAACTATAACATTATATCCACCTTGCTGGACTTGACAACCATCGCGGGAATCGAGCCCAGATGATGTCCATAAATGCACAACTTGAGACCTGAGTAAAGTGTGTGAGAAACGTGAATATCTTTATAAAACGTATTGAAACTTAAGTGAATTGAGCCATTCACTCAAAGGCGAAATTAAAGATTTCAGACCGTCAGTTTTAGACCAGTTTTAGACCAAAATTCACCCATGGGAAACGGAAATTTCCTTGCTCATATCCGTATATTCGTGGCCTCGATCAAGCAAGTTCGACCGTTGATCTGGTACGGGTCTTCTACGGTCGATCGGCCTATCCAATCGCACCAAAATCACATCCTGACATAGATCCATTGTCGGGGAACTTACACTGTGACGTAGGTGAGTAGTGGGCCTCCCTACGTGCCCTGTTTGTCAAAAATAGGTACCCTTTGGTTATAAACTAAGTATACCATGACCCTGGGCCATTCACATCACTACTGGGCCTATATAAAGCCCTTAAACCACCCCATTTCTATTCCATACGAATTTCTCTAACCTTAGGAGAGAGAAGAGAGAAAAGAAGAGAAAAGAGTGAGGAGAGAAGAGAGAGTTTTGGAGATCGTTGCTGTGATCCTTTCCCGCTACTCCACCTACTGAATCACCTCTCCCTTTTTGTTACACAATCCATTTCAGCTATGATTTAAGTAAGAATACCTAACCCTAATCTCGATTTAGAAATTTAGATAACGTAATCAACGAATTAGCTAACCTATTTCGTTGTTTAGGTGCCCGACGTTCAGTTTTCGGGAACGTAGAATTCGAACCGCGTCCGAATCGAATATTCTGACAAAAGGTGCTGACTATAAACGTTTAGGTTATGGTTTCAATGCTTTCAATGTCAGCAAATGTTTATGTCTGACTTGATTGTTGTCCTATTGCTTTAGATGCGCCATTTTCGATATATCATACATGTGTGAACTATGTTGAATATAAGATGCATCCCATGTGTTCGTTGAAATGTTTGAATGAACATGTAATTGTGATTTGTACTTGCCATGACGGTTAAGCTAGGATTCATGTTTGTCGAACGCATGATGATCTCCTTGTGTAAGGAATTTGCCATAATATATGTCGTAACTAATCTAGTCTATGTGTTTGGTGAAGTATAACTTAGGTGTTTGATAAAATGTCTGAATGAGAAAATGTTGATGAAGTGTATTTATTAAGTGTATTAATATAGGATTCTCAATCACCTTATGTATATGTTTAGTTTCCTTCATGTAATTTTAATTTCATCTACGCGATTTATGATAAAAATGCAAGTGTATGGAACATGAGCAATGTGTTGGATGAAATGCTCAAATGAGGAACTTACTTGGGTTATTTGTCTAATGCTGAAACGATTATCACATGTGTTTACTTGTTACATCCGAGTAGGATTGGGGCTACGCCATAGTCTAGGCAATCGGTAACAGTCCCCATGCAGGTGGCTGAATTAGTCTCGCCACCTCAGATATATTCGACGAATCCGGGTCGCACGACGATTATCAACAGTGGTTAGGCCATGAGGGGTGCTTATGCACTTCATGTTGATTAAGTCGGCGTGTGCCCGTACCAATCGAACTTATCTAATAAACCGATTGGCCCATTGTATGTTTACCATGTATGGACACCACTGCCTGAATCTAAGGTAACCTTTACCGATGTAAAGGTCATTTTTAACCTTGGTACCATGATCCGCTAAGACTCGTGAGCCGGGCATGGTGGTATGGGACACCATGTTCGAGCTGTCGGCCTACGCCGAGGTGATCAGCCACCCCGTACTGACCAGTGAGCAACACTGACTCGTGAGCCGAGCATGGTGGTATGGGGCACCGTGTTCGAGCTGTCGGCCTACGCCGAGGTGATTAGCCACCCCATAGTGTCCGCGAGTATAAAATTTAGACTTGCCTATCGACTGCTTTCCATCGAGAGTGATGACCCCACAACTTGCCTATCGTATGTACTTGACTAGGAGTGACGAACCTAGATGAATCCTTCAGTTCGGGTCAATGATATAAAGAGAGGTACCCTAGCTTCTCAAATCTGCTGTATGAATAAACTAAATTAATTACTGGGCTAACATGACCATTCATAGCACTACATTAGTTAGGATGTGCTTTAAAGGTGTGGAAGTCGCACAGGAGCAGGGTCGTCATATACGATATGGTGTCGGCATCGCTTGTTGAGGAAGCTTTGATGTGAGGGCATGCATCATTACTTGCACTTCATTCCTGCATTAATAAGAGTAATTAGGAAGTGATTGTCATGCTGCTTTATCATTACTTCTTGATTGAATTGATAACATGTTAACCTTTGTCTTATAGTACCACTGAGTTGATCACTCACTCCCACTCTGGGACGGTATTTTAAAACACCAACCAGACACTGGTTTAGATGCAGATAATGATGAGGTTTACGTGACGGAACAGGATTTCATAGACGACGACGAGGAGTTCTTCTGCTGTCAGCTTTCAGGCGGGTCTATGTAGACCTTGAGCTGCTTCTCCAGGTTACTGGGAGACTTGTCTAGTTGGACATATTATATTTTCCATTTTGTTTATTTTGCAACAAATTTTGTATATATTAAATCCTGTTACATTATCATACTCTGGAGATTAGAACTTCTTACTTATTTTAATACATATATGTCAGACTTCCGCTTATTCAATTACATTATCTCTGAAGTATGATATGTTGTTTTAATATAATCTTACTCATGTTAATGCATTGGTATGGACGACATCTAAACATTATTATCCATGTTGCATAAGTGATGTGCTGAATCTCGGGGTAGAGCTTTGATCGACCCTCGAAATCCAAGGCGTTACACGACAGCTTAAACACGGTATCCCATACCACCATGATCGACTCATGAGTCTCGGGGGATCATATCGCATTAACGGTTATGAATGAACCATTAATTGGGAACGGGGTATCCTAGATTCAATTTGGCCTTGTCATACATTGTAAACATACATGATCAGTCGACTAGTGGGCTAATTTGATTGACTTAGGAGAACCCTGGTGCAACCGACATTGGGTGCAAACATCCTGTGTAGTACAACTACTGTCAGTCATCTGCATTCAATTTATGTCGATCAAACAAGCCTAGGGTGGCCGCCCTAACTTGGGCCACCCCTTTAGTTCGAGCGGTTAGCCAACTGACTCAAAATCATAGCAATCCTTAGTATCGCTATGTACTAAACAATTCGTCATGCCGTCAGCATAGATTCAACAACACAACCACTTAGGCATTTCATCAAACAAATGATCATTAATAAATCAACACACCTATTTAGGCATTTTATAAAATATGAGATCATCCATAGAACACCCATCTAATCACCTATGCATTTTATCAGGTATGTGATCCTCTATAGAATAATACATTCGCTAGAGCATTTAATCAAACATGCATGCATAAAAAAATCAACACGTCCAATTGAACATTCAACCAAACATGTGAGCATCATTAGAGTAACACATTCATTCACTTAGGCATTTTATCAAACGTATGAGCATCCATAACCAAGTAATAATACATGTTGTAATCAAATTGAAATTTAAACTTGTTAGCATACACCAACCTATCTATAAACAATAAAATCATTAACTGAGACCCTTAAGGGTCAATAATTGAAAACTTAGGCATAATGGTTCGCACCTTGTGACGATCCGCTCGACTCATGGCACTCGTAGGGTTAGAGATTTGGAAAAAATCATAAATTCCTATACAAACACCAAGAAATACGTGAGATCCATGCAACTCATCCTAGAAAAACCTAGGTCGGGAAGTAGGTTTGTTTCTTACCTCCCAATCGCGAATGAGGTGGATTTGGCGGAGGAAAATGATCGAGGCTACTGCTTTGATTGGAGGAAACCGATGAAGGGAAACACTAAAGCCTCCCTATTCCTACTCTCACTCTTCTTCTCTTCTTTCTCTTTCTCTTTCTCTCTCTCTCTCCTTTGGCAAATGCAAATTTGTATGGGTAGAGAGGGTGCCCAAATGAGGACATTATATAGTGCCAGATGTTGTACAAATGACCCCAATGGCCCTTTATTCATTATACTAACCTTGGAGGGGGTTATTTCCAATCAAAGGGACTCGCTGGAAGGTGTAAGAGTCAATCTAAAACATAAGATAAGTGTCCCAATAGGTGATTTATATTTGGACACAACCATTTGATGATCGGGCTTGTCAATTAACTAGAAAGGCCATAACTTAGATCGACGGTCACCAATGATCAATCGAGGCCATGGCTATACAGATATGTGTGAAGAAATATCTTTAATCGGTATCCTGAATTTGGCCATAAACCAATAGTTCAAAAGTTACAACTTTGCGAAAGAGTAATAGATTTATTTCACTTAAGTTTCAGATTTTCATATAAGGTATTCGCACAACTCGAATACTCGTCTTACTAGTCTAAGTTGAATGATTTGAGACGAGATCTCGGCTCGATGTCCCGCGATGGACATCGAGCCCACTAAGACGAACATATTTCTATTGCATCGGGTTTATGGCCCACTAATGAGCAGTGTAGAGCTTGTTTAGATAATCAGGGTATTTCTAGAATGAATTGGGTGTCAAAATTTCTTGTACGCAATTATTAGAGTTTGGATTAGCTAAGTTCATAGTATGGCCTATTCACAACTAGCAGAAATGACGATTCAATTATACTCACCCTAAGCTGTTAGTTCTTAGGCTAAAAGGATAAGTGGGTCAGTTTGGTTTGTTAATTAAGATATGACCCCTGATTGTCTTAACTTTTGGTAGGTCTTTATTTAGTTACGGTTGTCTCGATTAGTCAGCGATAGGTCTGCTAGATTTGAGACCCACGTGACTAAATCATGTAGCTAAATTCGGTGTTTAAGTGATCGGCCAGATTCGTTTACTTCTTACGATTGATTAATTGGATTTGTACGGTTCTTTACCGGTATCACCCGCGTATTGGCTCACTTCGAGTGTTAAGGGCTAATAAGCAGCAACGTAGGCTAGTCATATCAAAAGTTTTCAAGAGTTTTTGAAAATTCAAAATAGCGAAAATCTAGGATGTTACACCTTTTTATTTATTTCTTTGGTTGATTGCTACTTTGTTGATTATAATGAGTCATACATCTAAATGTTAATAAATTCGGCATTGTTCTGTTGTTTTTTATTTATTAATACATTTTTGTTCATTTGAGAAATATAAAAACTGAAATATTGGTGGAAGAAAAAATCATTAAAGTCGTAGACATAAGTCTATTACCACAAGGTAAAAAGAATTCATTCAAAAGAGCTAATTCCTACCCTTTCGCAAATCACCTCGATGGAGCGCAAACCGATGGTTGAGAGGATAATTGGATCGCATGTCTAGTCTCCAATTCGTCCATCTCGACATGGGGGAACACTAACAATTCAATCAAACCTTTCAGTTTGAGTAGACTTTGGCATACTCGCACTTTTTACCCACACTTGAAAAACCAATCTAAGCACTCATTCACACGTATGACCTTATTTGATTGAATTGGTAGCAATGAATCATGTGGATAAAACACATTCATTATGGTGGGTCCACAAAGCACCATCTAGTAAAAACATTACTACCGACAATGTCGGATGCAATCCATGTCTATACTGTAAATGCTACGCAAGCTTGCTTCCAATCACAACCGCTTTAAATCGAGGGGGCTTCAAATCCACCAAGGTGATTGCGGGCCCAACCATGATGTATGTACCTTACATCCATGCCATCCATCCATTTTGATAGCTCATTTTAGGGCATGGGCCCAAAGATGAAGCAAATCTAAATCTTAGGTGGACCATACTACAAGAAAAGTGGTGATTGAATACCGACCATTAAAAACTTCTTGGGGCCACCGGAATGTTTATTTTCCATCCAACCCGTTGATAAGGTCACAAAGACCTGGATGAAGGGGACACACAAATATCAGCTTGATCCAAAACTTTTGTGGCCCATGAGAAGTTTTTAATGGTCAAACATCAAAGTTTCATATGGTATGGTCCACCTAAGATTCGAACCTGCTTCATTTATGGAATAATGCCCTAAAATGAGTTGCCAAAACAAATGGATTGTGTGGATTTAAGGCACATACATCACAGTGGGCCCATAGTTAAGGATACACATAAGTCGCGTCCCCTTTGAACTCGCCACCTTCAACAACCATCAACACCCCATATTGTAATGGCCGGTTGCTTTGGAAATAGTGTAAAAACTCATACTAATACAATCAATAGGTAAGCTCAGTAGTAAACTCACAAGAGTTTCAACACGAGGTCATGGGTTCCAGTACCCATTGTGGTGAAATCCCACCATGGTATGAGTGCGTGGGTGTGTGTGTAGGTTGTGAGTGAGTGTGAGTGTTAAAAATAATAATAATAAAAATCAATGGGTAGGTATTGTACCTTATTTCTGACTGTTTTGAGAAAAAGCATTAGGAAGGTGATATGTGGCATTACACGAGAGATAGGTGTATGAAAAGATTTTTTGAGATATTTGGAGGACCTTTTGTGGAATCATAGTTGGCGTTAATTTAATGATATATGTCATCAAGTGACTAACAAAGTAGTGCGGCTAAGACATCTAGGAGTGAAACGTGGTCGACAAGTAAATCTTGACTAAGAGGAACAATGCCGAGAAAAGAGGAATAATTTTAAATTTTTTTTAAAAAAAACATAACAAGAGAATGAAATAAATGACAACTTTTCGATTGCCATAACTATCTAATAAAGAAGAAAACGTTTAAAGCATAGATACAAAAGAAATCTATAAATTTCAGGAAGATTAGTATGAGAAAAATACAACCAAATCTAATCTATCTTAAGAGTGGTGATAATCCAGTAGCGATAATTTTTTTAGTTGTAATTCAAGTTTATGCTCATACATTGAACTTAACCTTTCCAATGCAAGTAGTTTTTTCAAGAAACGCATTCCTATAGTTGTCCTCAATAACTGATTGTAAATTTTTCCTTTTGTTTGATTACATTGGTATACTGAAAAGTCATTTCTTGTGAAAGACAAGACGCAACCCATCTTTAGAAGAAGAACCCCACCTTCCAATTATCGCCTGATCATTGCAGATATTCTACAAGTGGCTGAGTATGCGACTGATCTCCACAAATTCAATTATATGCTATCTAAATTTAATGCATCTACCTATTTTAGTGCTTGGGATTAAAGTTGATCAGTTTAAATCGAGCCACTATATCAATTCTAGCATGCCTGCACACACCGCATGTGATAAAAAACAAACCAAATGCCAGCAATTTTTGGCATGTTTAGTAAGACTCAAACAACTACTTGACTACTATAAATATTTACTTTCTACCGCCGTATAAAAAGAACAATTGTGATATGCTAGTGGAACACTTATTACATTTACGGTAAATGAGAGTGTTTTTGTCATTTCAAAAATATTAAATATTAAATATATGTCTACCAAAACACAAATGAGAATATGGCTATGACAAGAAGATTGGACAAATAGTTAAAAACATTTTGAAAAATAAATTTTAATTTGCCAATGGCCCAAAAAATAAATAGCTACAAGAAAAACTCATTTCATTTTTACTGTAAATTGAAAGGTTAGAATTGTCTTCTTAAACCGAGTAGTCAGATATGAGTACCCGGGACTTGTGGGCCGAGCTCTAGAGTCCAAAACGGATCGGCTACTAGTACTCACCCTGCCACTAGCCAATGGCTAGTAGTTGGTGCTCTGTGGGCCCCACCCTGATGTGTGTGTATCATCCATGCTGTCCGCCCATTTTTTCAGATCATTTTATGGTATGAGCCCAAAACTGAGGTTGATCCAAATCTTAAGTGGACCGCACAGTGTTGATTGAACACCCACCATTAAAAACTTATTGGGGGCCACGAAAGTTTTGGATCAAGCTGATATATATATTTTCCCTTCATCCAAGTCTCTATAACCTAATCAACAGGTTAGATGTCAAATAACTATTACAGTGGGCCCTGGGAGATTTTTAACGGTGGAAATTCAATCACATCTGTTTTCCTATGCGGTGTGATCCACCTGAGATTTATATCTACCTCATTTTTGGGATAAAACCCTAAAATTATCTTTCAAAATGGATGGACAGCGTGGATAAAAGACATACATCATGGTGGGGTCCACATATATAGCACCGACCACTAGCCAGCTGGCTGGTGGCAGCGTCACTAGCTAAACCGCGTCCTGTCTATAATTGTCAGAAACTGGAGGGGAGAGGTGATGACAAAAGTCCCTTCTATTATATTTTGTCAGGAATATTCCTGCCCCAGAGAATACAGTCATGCATTTCACAAGCCAAAAAAATGGCACGTTTGGATGGCCAAAAACATGGGATAATAGTTCTGAGATTTGCTATTACCACACGCCTCTTAGCCTTATCCGCATGCAGGCACGCGTGTGAACATGGAACACGTGCAACATTCATGTGCGTTTTTTTTTTGTTTTTTTTCCCTTCTTGAGTAACATTAATAGGGGGCACTTTTAGGCCACAACAGTAAAAAAATGGATGGATAGAAATTGATTTTAACCATCAGTTTCTTTTATACATTGTGCCCCACCTAACCTGTAAAGCTGCCTGATTTTGAGGCGGATGTTCTCAGCAATAATTCCAGCTAGACAGAAAGCTAGATCTTGCATGCATGTTATATGTTGGCACATGTGCCTACATGTTGGTGACAGACTCTATGAAACCACCACACATGCCAAAATATGGACGATTTGGATTATCAAACATGGCAAAGTGGTGATTGAATACCCACCATTAAAAACTTCTTGGGGCCACCGGAATGTTTATTTGCCATCCAACCCGTTGATAAGGTCACAAAGACCTGGATGAAGGGGACACAAATATCAGCTTGATCCAAAAATTTTGTGGCTCATGAGAAGTTTTTAATGGTCAAACATCAAAATTTCGTATGGCATGGTTGACCACATAAGATTCGGATCTACTTCATTTTTGTAATAATACCCTGAAATGAGCTGCCAGAACACATGGATCATGTGGAGGTAAGGCACATACAACATAAGAGATAGAAGGTGTATGAAAAAAATTTCTGAAATATTTCGAATGTTTTTTGCAGAATTATAGCTGGCGCCAATTTAATGTTATATTTCACTGGGTGACTAAAAAAATTAATGCAGCTAAGATATCTAGGAGTGAAACGTGGTCAACAAGTAAACCTTAATTGAAAGGAACAACACCAAGAGGAGAGGAATAATTAAAAAAATAAAAAATAAAAAAATAAAAAAAAAAAAAAAATAAAAAAAACAAACAAACAAACAAACAAACTTAACAAGACAATGATCTAAATGACGACTTTTCGATTGCCATAACCGTCCAATAAAGAAGGAAAACGTTTGAAGCATAGCTACAAAAGAAATCAATAAATTTAAAGAAGATTAGAATGAGAAATACACAACCAAATCTAATAAACAAATCAAATCTATTTATTTATCTTAGCTCAGTCCATCTTAAAAGTAATAATAATCCATTAATAGTAGTAATTCTTTAGTTTTAATTCAAGTTTATGCTCATACGCTGAACTTGAACCTTTCCAATGCAAGTAGTTCTTTTAAGAGACGCATTCTTATAGTTGTCCTCAATGACTGACTATAAATTTTTCTTTTTGTTTGATTACATTGTTATACTGAAAAGTTCTTTCTTGTGAAAGGCAAGGCGTAACCTATATTTGAAAGAAGAACCCCACCTTCTGATTATCACATGCGCATCATTACAGATATTCTATGAGTGGCTGAGTAGGCGACCGATCTTCACAAATTCAATTATATACTATCTAAATTTAATGCATCTGTCTATTTTGGTGCTTGGGGTCAAAGTTGATCGGTTTGAATCAGGCCGTTATATTGATTCTTGCATGCCCGCACACACTGCATGTGACAAAAAACAAACCAAATGCCAATAATTTTTGGCATGCTTAGTAGAACTCAAACAATTACTTGACTACCATAAATATTCCTTTTGTACTACCATATAAAAAGAACAATTGTAATATGCTAGTGGAACACTGATTATATTTACTGTAAATGATATTATTGTTGTCGTTTCGAAAATATTAAATATTAAATGTATGTCGAGCAAAAGATAAATGAGAATGCAACTATGATAAAAAGATTTGACGGATAGTTAAAAAAATTTTAAAAAATAAATTTTAATTTGTCAATGTCCCAAAAAATAAATAGTTATAATAAAAAGTCATTTCATTTTTACTCTAAATTGAAAAGTTAGAATTGTCTTCATAAACATGAGGACCCGAGATTTGTGGGCCAAGCTCTAGGGTCCTGTAATTCCTCAACTCACGAGGTTTACCATGAAAGCTCCCTTTCACAAGGAGAAATAAGGTACAGACATATGTCATGGGAACATCCAATCAAGTCAGACAAGACCAACAGTGTAAGGAGGCGGACTTCCTATCATGTGACCCCACCATTATGTATGTGTTGCACCGTTTTTTTTTTTTCCTGAGCTCATTTATCAGCCGTAGGTAGATTCAAATCTCAGGTGCACCACAGCATAAGAAACAGTGGTGATTGAACGCAAACCATTGAAAGTTTCTTAGGGCCCACCAAAGTTTTGAATCAAGCTAAAGACTTGAATGAAGGGAATACCCAAATATCAATTTAATCTAAAACTTTAGTAGCACGTAAGAAGTTTTTAATGGTCAAATACCATGGTTACCTATGGTATGGTCCACATGAGATTCTTCATTTTCTGGATAATGTCCTAAAATGAGTTGTCAAAATGAATGGACGGCCTGGATATAAGGCACATACATCACGGTAGGCCCCACAGGGATCCGCTGAAGCCGCATCCCCTTTGAACAGGCCACCGTGAACAGCCATCAATAATGGCCGGCTACAATGGAAGGGGCCGGCTCTAAGGGGTAGGTAGGTGAGGCAATTGCCTAAGGCCCCCTAATTATGAAGTCCCTATGTTATAGCAAAATTAAAAAAATTTAATTATGAAGGTCCTATATTACAGTAGAATGAAATTTAAGAAGAAGAAAAAAAAAAGTCTAAATGTTTTGAAATAAAAAAAGTCCAACAAAACAGGAACATTTAACAGTTAGTTTACAAATTTAAAATTGAAAATAAAAAAACAAATCTAAAAAACTAGCACTATCAATAATAACAATATAAAATAATAGCATCATTCCCAATAAATTCTTCTCCTAAAACCGACTACCACATCTACATGTTTTATTGCTAATTTTGAATTTATTAAATTTTTTTATTTTTTAAACTAAAAAGCCTCATTTTTATAACTTGCCTAAGTACCTCAAAAATGTTGAGCCGCCCTTGCTGGAAAATAGTGTAAAAGCTCAAACTAATACAATCAACAGGTAGGTCAAGATGGCCCATTACCTGAAACTAAAATCCATTTGATGGTTCTGACCATACAATCAATATCCACCTTTTGGACGGTCATAAAATAATATGGGCAAAATCCATTGATTAGACGGTTAGGATCATTTGATCGATATGATCCTTGCATTAAGACCCACCGCAGATTTTCTTCAGAGTAGTTTTTGGCGTATAGTTCCTGCACGGTATCATTCTTCGTGTTTAAAATGGCCATAAGGCCATCTTACTTTCTTAAACAACAGTACAAACATCAACGGTTATGATTACTAGATTGAATTTTGGGCTAGAGGAAGCTCATGATGGACCCCACTTGATGAATGGCCTGGATCTGGTAGACTGTACCACGATTGCATTTCTACTCCGAATCAACCCTTCAGGCCCTCCATCAGCTGGAATGACGACTTTTATCATTTCTGATTTCTTTACGTTCTATGTATAAACAGAACTGACCAACTACAGCCGCTGTATGCAAAATAACCATACAGCCCCATCATTCCCACCCATGTCTCACTTCTTTAGGATATCCGGCACCGTCAAGAAGATCACCTAGCACTAAAATCAATCTTGTCCACTCATTAGGCAGGAAAAAATGGAAATAAATGGACAGATAATGATCTGGATTATCATACAAATGTGGTCCACTGATTGAGTGGATGGATCTGATTTTACGTACAGACAAATTTTATGGTGGGGAACAACTTTTGGACAGGTCAGATATTGTACAAAAATGACAAATCGGTCAGAAAATCATGGCTGCACGCTAATTTGTATGCAGTCGCTGTACGTGATCTGTAATGGCATGGCATGGCTCCAAGACTCGGATTGGTCGAGTCGACTCGGCCGATTCAGCACTGACTCCGGCGAGTGTCGACTCGACTCAGAGCCTAACGAGTCTATCCGAGTCGACTCATTTAACCATGGTTATGAGTGTCAAAGCTCAGAAAGTACCTAAATTCAGATTACTATGATTACCATGCATGAATCTAACGGCTTAAATTCCTTTGATTAGACAAATCCCAGCAATGAGTTGCTATTTTTTCTAATCACATATGGACGGACTTTGATCCAGTGCATCCAGAAGCATGGGAGGTCCCACGCGTCCACACGATTGCCACACTCGTGGCATATACTGATGAGATCAGAACCATCCATTCAGTAAATCCAACATCGAGTGGGCTATAACGTAGAAACTACTCTGTTTAAATAAACCTTAACCTTTAATCTAAAGGACAAAAGTTTGCAACAGATCACATTCTGAATTGGACGGCTAGAATGGTGCGATCAAGGAAATTTTTCGGTGTAGTAGAGACCGTAGGATCCACGGTGTTTGCTTTTGCTATTAAGAAGTCATTGCCTTTTGTATTCTACTAACTCAATGCATTGCCATATGATGATTTGATCAGAACACAAGCCCTAGATCCAGACTGTCCAATTGATGGACTGCCATCAAGATGGCCCATTATCTAAAATTAGAACCCCTTCGATGGTTCTGACCATACAATCAATATCCTCCTTTTGGACGGTCATAAAATTTTATGGGCAAAGTCCATTGATAAGACGGCTAGGATCATTTGATCGTTGTGATCCTTGGGTTAAGGCCCACCGTGGATTTGCTTGAGTGTAGTTTTTTGCGTATAGTTTATGCACGTTATCATTCTTCATGTTAAAATGGCCATTAAGGCCATCTGATGACTACATAGATTTTTGGCCTAGATGAAGCTCATGGTGGGCCCCACTTGATGAACGGACTGGATCTGGTAGAGTGTATCATGATGGCATTTCTAGTCCGAATCACCCCTTCAAGCCCTCCATCAGAGCGAATGGCTTTAAATATTTTCTAAACAGAACTGATCAACTACAGCCGGCTGTATGTAAACTTACCATGCAGCCCCATAATTCTCGATACTCTCTCATTTTTTTAGCATATCCTGCCCATGAAAGTTGATGGGCCCATCACGATGATCACCTGGCACAAAAATCAGGCTGGTCTGCTTATTGGATAGGCAACAAATGGAAATAAATGGATACATGGTGTGCTGGCTTAGCATACAAATATGGCCCACTGTATGAGTGTATGAACCTGGAATTTCAAGGACAGACTAATTTTATGGCAGGGCCCAACTTCGGGACAGATCAGATATCCTACGCAATGGCACATCGGTCATACAAACATGGCTGTATGCTAACTAAGTATGCAGTCACTGTAATCTGTATGTGATTTGTCATGGGTATGATTTTAAGATGAGGATGATTACGGTTCATTCTCATTGTCGTAAATGCCTGCGGGAACAATCAAATTGAGTTCCGTGTAATTTGGATGGATTTATGTGGTGATGTACAAAGCGTATTTTGTGATAGTACATCTAGAGGGCAAAGCAGTGCCACGATATTGCTTAAGTGGCCAATTGAAAAATGATCGAATAGAAACAGTAATACGTAGGGTTGAAAGTCGGGCGGGTTGGTGCTCAACCCTAACCCAACCCAAGGTTCCAATACCTCAACCCTAATCCAACCCAACCCAATCTCGGGTTAGGAATTCTCAACCCAAGCTCAACCCAAGCGAGCTCGGTCGGGTTGATCGAGTTGGTCAGGTATCTACATGCTAATATTTTCATTATTACATTATTTATTATATTTCAATATAGGACTTATTTTTTGTATCTATAATTTTATTAATTATATATATGATTGTTCATTATAAAGAACTTCATTTTTTTTCTTTAAAAAACAAGCTAAAATATAAGACAACTACTCCTTTAAAAGTCATGTAGCATAGCTTGAAGTCTATTTGGAGAGAAATCTGGCATATGTTGTTAGCTTGAGTCTTTGGAAATGACATGGATAAATGAGACTCGACATCACTAGTGTGCCTTCGACGCAAACGATCCACACTCAATTATAATTTATAAGTAACTTATATATTGATCGGGTTCGGGTTGGGTCGGGCAACCCGAGACCTCAACCCGAGCCCAACCCAAGTTTTATCGGGTTGGTGTTTGTATAGCCCAAGCTTAAGATCGGACCCGAAATATCCTGCCCAAGCCCAACCCAATGTCGGGTCGGTCATGGGTCGGTCGGGTTGACCCCGCCCAACTTTCAGCCCTAGTTATATGGTAGATGTCAGAAGTAGAAGTAAAGAACGTTTTACGGTGACAATCAATTATAGCAACTGCCAAAATATGGGAAGAATGTAAATGATCAGGATAAAGCTATAAATGATAGAGAAATTCAATAAGAAAATCTTATCTCATATCAACCCAATCAAACCTAATATTACATTTTAATTATCTTAGTTACATTCCCTAGTATAATCACTCAACATTTTTACAAATAAATTACATTTTCTAGTGTTATTTTTTACTTTTCGCTCGTTGTTTACATTTTATAATGTAATTCATAGTGTTAATCAAGTAGCTGTAATTTAGCTCTACGCTCATATATTCAATTCAGTTCTCCATCCAAAAAAGTGTATTTAGTTCTTCATTTGGAAAAGTGTTTCGCAACTGTTCTTTATAACCGACGGTAAGAATCTATTTTTCATTTCTCTTTATCCGTAGTGAAAAATCTTTTCGTACAAAAGGTAAATATATAACCCATCATCATCAGAAGACGAACTCTACCCTCTGAATATCTCTTGATCAATATTTACACATTGAGCTAGTGACTGAATAAACGACCGATCTCATTCAATCTCAATCATATACTGTGTATTTGCATATCTCAGCCTTGAGGTCATAGTTATTCGCTTTGAATTGAGTCGCAAATTCAATTTCGTCACGTCCACACTAATTATCCTGTAACAAAACTGTTAAAAATAGCCAGAAACAATTACAATTTTGAAAATGATATCAGTATAATTATAGAACTTAGAAACACTTTTGGTGTGATTACAGTTTTCAAAAACAATTACGATATAATTACAAGTCTCACAAATAATTACGGTATGCATACGTCCTCGAGAACTATTACTTAGCAGCTACGGATTCAAAAAACAATTTCAGAGCGATTACAAGATCCATGAATGAGTGTGATTACATGTTGTCTCTATATGCTACTGATAATGGGCATAGTTTTAAGACTTGAATTAGTTTGAACGGACTCGGATTTTATCACACCTGTACCGAGTCCCCCCAACTTGATTCAGCTCTGACTCGGGCGAGTCTCGGCTCCACTCACGGCCGAACGAGTCCATCCGAGTCGAGTATTTGACCATGGTAACATGTCAGAACGAACCTAAATTCAGCTTATTGTGATTACGAGGAATGAATCCAATGGCTTAATTTCCTTTGATTAGACAAATCCCAGCTATGAGTTGTAATTTTTCTACGACGTTTCCCAGATATCGGTCACATATGGACCGGTGCTGATCCAGTGCATTGAGAGGCATGGGAGGTCCCATGCGCCCATGAGATTTCTGCACACGTGGGAAATCCCTGGCGAGATCAGAACCATCCATTCAATAAATCAATATCAATCGGGCCATAAACTAAAAAATTTCTCTGCTTAGACAATCTTCACCCTTTAATCTTTGCCATACAAATGGATACCAATGGACGAAATGTACACAACAGTTCACATTCTGATTTGGACGGCTAGAATGGTGCAGTCAAGAAATATTTTGATGTGGTAGAAACCCTAGGATCAACGGTTCAGATCAAAACCTGGCACATCTATAGTATATGGTATTGGAGATGTACGCGCCAGAATATCTGTGCCGAGGAAAAAGCGTCATAAGATGAGAAATCTACGCTCCATAAATGCCCCGGAAAGTCAGTCAAAAAAGGAGGCTGGTCTACATACTCTCTTTCAGTTGTTTTTCGCAGCCAAAAATATATGTTCTTTTTCCATTGTGGCCCCCACTTCCCAAAAAGTACCTCCACGATTTCTCCCATCTCTATACATGCATGTAGGTCCTCATGCATCTCAATACGAATGGCACAAATGGGGCCATATTTTGACTATCTGGACCGTTGATCTGATGTACACTTATATGGATGGAGGACGCCCAAAAAATCACCCAAATCAGAACCTCATAACCCTTCAGTCAGTGGACTACACATAGACCGTTGATATAAAATTATTGTAAGATTGGATGTATGGGATCTTCCAATCTAGAAGATTTTTGGGTCATTCCCCATCTTAATTTTCCCATAAGATGATGGTATGGATCATCAAAACCTACACCGTTTTTCCACATCTTATCATGTGCATGAGTATAAGATCTTGGTGCAGCAAAACATGAATTATACAAATGGGACCCACGTTTTAATAATCTAGACCGTTGAACCGATGGATCTTATATGGATGGAGGGTCCTTCTGAAATTCACCCAAATCATAGGCTCATGACCATACACCTAGTGTCCTACAAATCAGACGGTTGGATGCCGGGATCATCAAGAGATGGGTCTCCCTAGTACGTAATTTCTCCCTACATAAGGATAATATAAATAAATAAATAAATAAGAGTATTATAAAAAGCTGAGAAGATCATGTTCCAAGCGCAACTCCCATGTTTATAAAAATTGAAAGAAATGGAGGGACTCCTCATCCGTTCCCAAGATTAATGGGCAGTGACCCAGATCATGATGAGATTCATCCAACGGCTCTAAGGAGCCTCCATGAATTCCCTCAGCTGTGCTCTTCTTCCCCGGTTCGACTCACAATCTGGTGCAAGTCATTGCTCTTCAATGGCAACGGCTACACCGTCTACGACGATTCAAATGGAAAGATGGTTTTTCGGGTCGAAAACTACGCATGCAATCGAAGAGAAGAAACTTTCCTCATGGATTTCAACGGTAACGTCTTGCTTACAATCAGACGATGCAAGAAGGTGATGCGCGTTTTCTATCTGTCTCAGTTCATGATAGCTTATTCTTATCAATTTTATCTTTTATTATTCATTTATGATATTTAAAAGGAAATGATTAGTGTGGAAATTTTCAAGTTGGATCACTCAAAACATAGAAATATTTATTTTGCATGGTCTAACTTGCTGGCTTCAAAGCAGCGAGCGGAGCTTCGTGAAGCGAGCCCGGCATATCAATCCTAATCTATGATAGTATCGGAGTGAAACAAGGGATCTAATGAATAACAGAGGCTAGAAATATTAGATATTTGGTGCAACCAAACACATCCTTATAAAATCAATATAAAACAACACTAATTAGGGTTATTTTGAGAATTCATGATAGAAATACTATATGGCTTGAAAATTTGCATTCCTAAGGTGGAGGCATTTGAGATTGATTGATATAGAAGTAACATTCAAGAAAAAACAAAATCAAGCTCACCAATTCTGCTAGACGAAGCTTTGCGCTCTCACGCGTAATGGTAAACCCAGATGAAGGAGAGTTACTTTTAGTTTACAGCTGATATCTAACTTCTCTTGTAACTTTTATCATGTATCTTGACAATGTAAATTAAAACTTATTTTTTATGGCATATAGTTAAAGTGTGTGATCGTTTGAATTTATTAATATAAATACTCTAAAGTTTGTTTGAATTTAATAATATAAATATTCTAAAGTTGCGTATTATATATATGAGGGGCAATTCAAGAATAGATTAAATGTATGTGGATAGAAAAAAATAATAATAAATCTGAGGGTTTGCATTTTATATATGAACCACCTAATTTCCAAGAGGTGAGGTCACATGCATAAACATGTTGGCTTGGCATGTGGGGCCATGTTTGATAATCCAAATCGTTCACAATTTGGAATGTGAGTCTGTCACCAACATGTAGGCACATGTGCCAATACAGAACAGGCATGCAAGATCCAGCTTTCTGTCTAGTTGGAAATAGTGCTGATCGAGAACATCCACCTCGAAATAAGGCAGCTTTACACATTAGGTGGGGCACAATGTATAAAAGAACCTGACGGTTAAAATCATTTTTATATCTATCCATTTATAAAAAGAAATAGTGCCCTATTGTTACTATAAAGAAGGCAAAACAAAAAAGGCCCACGTGAATGTTGCACGTGTTCCATGTTCACACGCGTGCCTGCATGCGGATAGGGCTCGGAGGCGTGTGGTAATAGCAAATCTCAGAAATACCATCCCATGTTATTTGCCATCCAAACGTGCCATCTTTGGCTCGTGAAATGCATGACTGTATTATCTTGGACAGGAATATTCCTGACAAAATAAGTCATCACCTCTCCCCTCCAGTTTCTAACAATTATAGACAGGACGCGGTTTCGCTAGTGATGCTGCCACCAGCCAGGTGGCTAGTGGTTGGTGCTATGTGGACCCCACCATGATGTATGTGTTTTATCCACGCCGTCCATCTATTTTGAAAGATAATTTTAAGTTTGGATAAAAAAAATTAGGTAGATATAAATATCAGGTGGACCACACCATGGGAAAACAGTTGTGATTCAATTTTCACCATTAAAACCTCCTAGGACCCACTGTAATATTTATTTGACATTTAACCTGTTGATTAGGTTATACAGACTTAGATGAAGGGAAAAAATATATATCATCTTGATCCAAAACTTTCATGGCCCCCAAGAAGTTTTTAATGGTGGGCGTTCAATCAACACTGTGCGGTCCACTTAAGGTTTGGATCAACCTCATTTTTGGGTTCATAACATAAAATGATCTGGAAGAATGGTTGGACGGCATGGATGAAACACAAACATCATAGTGGGTCCCACATAGCACCGACTACTAGCCATTGGCTAGTGGCAGGGTGAGTAGCCGATCCGTTTCCAGACATTTTACACCAAACTAACGCAACTAGGTTTTATTTTATTTTTTTTAACACACGCACACACACCCACACACTCACGCTGTAGTGGAATTTCACCCTATGGATACTTGAACCCTTGACCGGGTGTTGAAAGTCTTGAGAGTCTACCACGGAAGCAAGAGTCCGGATCCACAACTAGTTATATAAGTGTTAGCCCACCATAGCTCATGCATGTCTTGTCATTCAACCATTCAACATATTCCTTCCACCCTGAAAATGAGAGATGCCCCTAAAATCAATATATTCCACTAAGGTGGCCTGATACATGAATCTGGAAGTTTTTGGGTACTGATTGTTCGTTGATTTCTATGGAATATGGACTACTTTTTATTGAATTACACTAATTCTTTTGGAGTACTCCAACTTTTAGAATTGAGTGACCCGGTTGGATGGGTTGGATGGCATTTATAAATGACCGCTAGGACTAGATTACGTACGTGAGTCCGTATGACAGCTTAGTGGTTGATTCACTGACTATGGGACCACCTTGATATACATGTTGAATATCCACATCGTCATTTCATTTTGCTGGCGCATTTTAGGACTTGATCCAAAAAAATGAAGTAGACAAAAACTTCAAGTGAACCACACCACAGGAAACAATAGTTATTGAACACACCATTAAAAACTTCCAAAGTTCGGATGTAAGGCTTATTTGCCATCCACCTTGTTGATAAGGTCACACAAGCGGGAGCGGACTAGGTGAGAGTCTGGACTCACCTAAGAGGGTGCAACCCTTACCATAGAGCCCACCTTGATGTATGTATTCTATATTTGTCCATCAATTTTTCTATATCATTTTAGGGTATTACTCAAAAAATGAAACACATTCAATTATCATGTGGACCATACCATAGGAAAAAGGGGTGAGTGACCATTAATAGGCCACAAAAGTTTGAGATCGAGCTGATGTGACCTTATCAACAGATTGAATGGCAAATAAACACTAGGATAACATTATGGTGTGCCCAGAGAAGTTTTTAATGGTAGAGCTTTTAATTACCACTGTTTCATATGATTTAACCCACCCGATAATTGGATGTGCTTTATTTTTGGAATAATGCTATAGATGTTATGAAAAAACATAGAGAGGGCGTGGATACAAAATACATACATCAAGGTAGCCCCACAAGGACCGCACTAGGTGAGGCCGGGTCTCACCAACTCAGCTCCCACATAAGCCTCGATAAAGGAAAAACACAAATATCAGCTTGATCCACAACTTTTATAACTTAAAGTTTTTAATAATGCATTACCATTGGGTACTGTGGTGTGGTCCACTTGAGATTAGGATTTGTTTTATTTTTTGGACCATGCCCTAAAATAAACTCGCAAAGAAGATAGACGGCATGGATATATAACACATACATCAAGGTGGTCCCCACAGCCAGGGACTCACCCACTAGGATGTTACCCAGACTCACTAATCAAGACCCAATGTGGGATCCACATTCTCACAAAACCAACTCTTCAAGTGAGGGGTTTTTTTAATTATTATTATGTAAATATTCTTTAAGCCTCTTCAAGAGAGGAGGGTATTTGAAATTATTGAAAATAGATGGAAGGCGTTTACGATTTTCCTCGACATCGCTGTAGCAGTTCCTATCGTTTCAAAAAGAACTTCAATAATGGAGGGTGTGACTCGTGCTCATCAGGTACACCTTCGCTAGGGGTGGACTAAATTTCCACGTTTCCTCCTTAAAGTTTCCCATCTGTCCAACACCTTCTAATCTCGATCACATGGTGGTGATAGGTGGGCCCCACCACGTTCTTTTGCAGGTACCGATCATCATTTCCACGTGGTCGAATAGTACTTACACACAAATTCAGTGTATACTCTATGGACCAGATTACCAACATGTGCACTCTCTATTAATTCAATGCAGGAGACTTATTTGATACTCTGGCTGCTATGACTCTTGATACGCGGGCATCTAGAAATGGTAAATGTAATATATATTAACTCTAGACTGACTTAATTTTGGGAAACACTTACTTTTAGTTACAAAGAAAAATTCAGATTGGTTGAACAATCCTAATTAACCATTGATTCATTAGAGGTATTTTTCATTATTAACCGTCCAATAAAATACCCACCAATCTGATAGTCAGATAATTGAATAAAATAATTTTTTTAGTCACAATATATACATCTAAACAGATACACTCATTTTAGACGGTTTAATTTCAATTAATTTTATAACATCTACAAGTCTTATGTAATTTATAAGTGCCTGCGTATCATCTATTATATACTCTGCCAGATTATTATTTTTTTTCCCTTCAATGCATATACTCTGAAATTCAATATCACATGTGCACGTGTACAGGCATGTGACTTGTACCTCTATGTGTGCCCCCTAGCAGAAGCTGAAGATCTTGGAAAGCTGGGAAGTATACAGAGGAGATAAAGATGTCTTACGGTTGGATGGCCAACAGGAGCCGTTGATTAGGGCTACAAAGGCCTTGGGCTACCCTAGTTGCAAGATATGGGTGGATAACGGTGCAGATGGGCCGATCAATTACTGGATGAACTGGTCGCGTCATCAGGGATGGTCGAAGATCTACCGTACAACTTCTGGTGCATCTCCTGTGGCCGAGGTAAGATATTGACCGTAGAAGTAAGGATGTTAAAATGGCCTGAGTTTGGCCCATCAGAATCGTCGGCATATACGTATTGCATGTGTACACATATTGCATGCACGTACATTAGTTTTATATGTACGTGTAAAGAGTACTGCTTTCCTGTACACCGTAATTGAAATGTACGTTCCTATGCACTCTTCGCACGTGCCAAATTGGCATGTAGGGCCTCACCGGATATCTGCCGTGGAACAATCATATCAGTCTGGACATCAGGATTCAGGTGGGCCACATGTGTATGAAAAAGTAGACCACTAAAAATGATCTACGGTCCACATTCAACATACATGTGTGACCCACTTACTGATTCGGCCAGCCTGATTTTTGTGCCGCAGAGCACACCAAGTGGGACCAAGCTGATGGACAGCGAGGATCTGCCATGGAACAATCATGTCAGTCTGGACAACAGGTGGACCACAAGTGTATTAAAAAATCGACCAATAAAAATGATCTACGGGCCACATTCAAATTACATATGTGACCTACCTACTGATTCGGCCAGCCTGATTTTTGTGCCGCAGAGCACACCAAGTGGGACCAAGCTGATGAACGGCGAGGATCTGCCATGGAACAATCATGTCAGTCTGGACAACGTGGGCCACGTGTATTAAAAAATTGACCACTAAAAATGATCTACGGTCCACATTCAATGTGACCCACCTACTAATTTGTCCAGCCTGATTTTTATGCCACAGAGCACACCAAGTGGGACCACCTGATGAACAGCGAGGATCTCACACACGTGCCACATACACACGTGGGAAGAATAGAATTGGCATTATTACTGGATTTAACAGACATATGGTTGGGTTGGTTGGCAGGTTAATAGAAAGTGTGGCTCAGCACCAGAGACAGTACTACTTGGTAAAGATGTTCTGACCTTAAGCATGCAGCCAGGGATGGACCAAGCGATCATGGCCATGATCATGATCAATGATGCAATGAGATAGGAATAGTACCCCCTTGTATTCTATGTTTCATACAATTATAAAATTCATTTATTTGCTTTTATCTCTCTCTCATACACACAATAAAGGATAGTTATTTGATACTCTGGAAGTGTATGATGCTTGATATGCGGGTACTCCGAAATTGGATATCTATCTGGCATACATTAACTCAAACTAAAAAGACTAATTGCGGAACTCACAGTTCCAAAATCAGATTGGTAGAATCAATCCTAACCGCTGATTCACTGGCATTTGTTTGTTGAAATAGGACCATTGAATATTTTTCAATTTTAACCATTTAATTAATCTCTACCAATCCAACGGTCAGATAATCTAATAAGAGTAATTTTATGGGTGTGGCCCACCTAATAAATGACTTGATCTGTGTGATCTTTATAATCATGGGTCACCTTTTGCATGGCTCAGATGTTCTACTAATTGGCAGAAAGAAAGGGATATGTATAGGACTTATTCTATGGATGTGGCCCACTAATGAGTGAATCGGTCTCATATTCGCCACACATAATCTTTATTGTGCTGGTCACCTTTTGTACGGTTCTGATGCTCTCGTGAAATTATTAAGATCATCATATCCATATGCCTGGTGTATGGTATAGAACTTGAGAGGATGGAAATTTTCTTCACTGGTATGGAAGATCTCCTCCCTCGATGCTTCAGGTACGGGTGTAAAGGGCCCACGCATAAGATAATAAAAATAACACGAGGCATCTACGTACAACACAGTAGTACGTGCATGGAATTAACGCACCTGGTAGTGGGTGTGGGACACGGATTCCCTGCTAAATTGTTCCTGCGCTGGGATGGTAGGTGGGGCCCTTGTAATGATTATGAGACATCCAACTCGTTCATCCGTTTTTCGAGATCATTTTAAGACATTCCACCAAAAATGAGGTAGATCCAAAACTCAAGTGGGCCACACGAGAGGGAAAAGTGGAAATTCGGTTACCACCGTTGAAATATTCGTATGGGCACAAAAGTTTTGTATAAGGATCATTTTTTAGTGTTTTCACTTCATCCCTATGGTAATGACCTTATAAACGGTTTGGATGGCATATAAACATCAAGGTGGGAGCCCAGTGAGTTTTCAACGTAGGAATTTCTTTCCCAAAATTTTCCTCTCGTGTGGCATATTTTAGTTTTGGATCTGCCTCAATTTTTTGTGTAACATCGTAAATGAGCTCACCAGATGAATGGATGTGGTGGATTTTTCACAAACATCACAGTAAGCTGGTGGTCGGTGCTCTGTGGGGCCACCAGCACCGAGTAATGTGGTCCACTTGATATTGGTATATCTCTCAGTTTTGGTCCCATTCCATAAAATGATCTATAAAATTATAAGGACGACATGGATGAAACACATACATCATGGTGGGGCCCACAGAGCACCGACCATCAGCCATTTGCTGATGGCGGGGGGCGTAGCCAATCCTTTCCCATTTTAACAAACATCACGGTAAGCCCCAACTAGCATCCCAGCTTAGCGCGGATTTGCAAGGATTCTATGTGGGGCTATGTTGGGGGCCTTGTACAAAACCTTAGGATTTAGCCTCCCGAAACAAACTAGAATTATGGAATGATAATGCAATGAACTAAATCAAAACATAAACCACACCACACCAGGGATTTTTACGTGGAAAACCCTCAAAGAGATAAAAACCACGGAACCTCGTCCAGATCAACAATCCACTATAAAGCAGAACGTTACAATCGATCACAAGCACACACCGCTTGGATCAAACCTTCTTCACTCATGCAGGAGTGGATAAACAATAAGAGAAACAAAAGAAAACAGAGAGATCTCACCGATCACGAGAATGTAAAAGCGCTGAGACGTGAACTGCGAAGTAGATCACCTTTACGAGCAAAATCCCTTCCACAAGCTTCCTCTCTCTCTCTCTCTCTCTCTCTCTCTCTCTCTCACATCTCATATCTCTCCTCTTCTCTCTCTCTCTCTCTCTCTCTCGCTTTTTGATAGCCCTAAGCCCTCCTAGAAAACCTTTGAGAAACTTATAATGCCCTAGGATACACCCCAATCCCGTATACCCCCTTTATATAAGAATAGAAAAAGGTATAATCCAAATAGGAAACAAAATCCGCAAAATCTGCATTTCCGCAATCGCATCTATGAAACTCTTCGATGATATCGAAGGTCTCTTGATGACAGTTTTGATATCATCTGAAGGTCTCTCGATGATATCGAGACGGGACAAAAACTATCCAGCAACCAGGGGTGGAAATTCCAACAATTATCGATGTCATCGAGCCACTCTCGATGACAGCCTCGATATCATCTGAAGGTCTCTCGATGATATCAAGAGGACCAAAAAACTGTCCAGCAACCAACAGTGAAAAATCTTGCAATTATCGATGATATCAAAACCTGTTCAATTTCATCGATCCCAACAGCGAGGAGAAAAATCCCTATCAAATCTCCCCCTTTTCGACTCAGGAGGAGTTCACCTTCTTCAAGCCAGCCTGGTTTCTACAAACCTCAAACTTGCCCTTGAGCAAAGCCTTGGTCATCATGTCTGACTCATTATCGTCTGTGTGGACCTTCTCAAGCTGTAACATCTTCTGTTCCAAAATATCCATGATCCAGTAATACCGAACCTTTATGTGCTTCAACTTGGAGTGCTGACTTGGATTCTTACTCAAGTGTATAGCACTTTGACTATCACAATAGACCACGTGTTGCTCCTGCTTCAGGCTAACTTCATGTAGGAACCTCTTCATCCAAAGCATCTCTTTACATGCCTCTGTGTAACGCCCTGAAAATCGGGGGTCGAGCAGAAGCTCAGCTCCCGAGTTCCAACGCATCACTTATGCAACATAGATAATGATGATTGAATGTTGTCCATATTAGTGCATTAAACATGAATGAGATTATACCAAAACAGCATATCATACTCCTGTGATATATATATGTAAAATACATAAACTGTTGTAAGTCTCCAGAGTGTGAACATGTTACCAGGTTAAATATATCAATGTATACTCAAAAAATGAACAAAATGAATGTACAAGGGTATTCCAAAAGTGCAAAATAAAGTGTAATGGCATATAATCAGCAACCTTATAACCCCGTCGATCATAACATGGTTTACATAGATCCGCCTGATAGCTGCATATAGGAGAAACCCTCCTCATCATCATAAAAGTCCGGCTCCGCTTCGTAAGATCGCCATCATCTGAAGCTAAAATAGGGTCTGGTTGGTGTTTAAAACACTGTCCCGCAACGTGGGAGTGAGTGATCAACTCAGTGGAGCTATAAAGCAAAGGTTAACATATTATCGATTTAGTCAAGCAGTAATGATAACGCAATACAACAATCAAGTCCTAAGTACTCTTGTTAATGCAAGAATGATATGAAATAATGATGCATGCCCTCGCCTACGCTCCCTCAGCGACTTCATCTCACGATCGCGGCATGCAACCCTTCCTTAGTGTTTGACCTGCTACGCCAAAGGCACACGTAATGCGGTGCATGCTCGTGATTAGCCAGGTTCTTACTTAGGTTTATTCATATAGCAGGATTGGGAAGCTAAGGTACCTCTCTTATATCAATGCCCAAACAATGATCCATTCTAGGGTCGTCAGTCCTAGCAAATCTCATACGATATTGCGGTTCTAGGTCACTACAAAGGGCTCATCACCTGATCAGTGTAGGCCTAGTTTATACTTTAGTTGCTACGGAAAGACTCATCGCCTCAACGCAATCTCAGATTATGCTCGAGGTCACTACAAAGGGCTCGTCACCTGATCAGTGTAGGCCGACAGTTCGAATACAATATCTCATATCACTGTATTCGGCTCACGAGGCGGTGTTGCTCATTGGTCACTACGGGGAGGCTTGTCGCCCCAGCGTAAGCCGACAGCTCGACCACGGTGTCCCATACCACCATGCCTGGCTCATGAGTCTTAGCGGATCGATGTACCAAGATTAAACGGGCTTCACTGGTGAGTTTGTACATTAGATTCAAGCAATAGCGTGCATACATGGTGAACATTCATTGGGCCAATCGGGTTACTTGACAAGCTCGACTAGTACGAGTGCACATCGAGTTGATCGACATGAACTGCGTAAGCACTCCGTGTGGCCTAACCACTGTCGACGACCAACGTACGGCTCGGATTCATCGAACGGGTCCTGTGTGGCGAGACAACCTCAGCCACCAAACTAGAACCTGTTACCGAGTGCCTGGACTATCTCATAGTCCCAAACACACTCCAGATCAATAACATTCAAATGTAATAACCAAGACAGCATGTAACACACAATTAAATATAGATCCCATATCAGCATTTCAACGAACACATAGAATACATGTTAACATACATGAGCATTAATTCACAAATCACATAGTAGTAAAATAGATTACATGAAGAAAACTGTATCCCTAGATAAGGGGATTGACAATCCTATCTCAACACCCTCATTACGCACATTACATTAAGCATTTTCCCACTCAGGCATTTTATCAAACACTTAGACTACACATATTGCATACATGTCATAAGTTAGTTAAAAACACATATAGTAGTAAATCCTATTACAAAGGAGTTATCACGTATACAACGATCATGCATTAGCAACCAATAATCATGGCAAGCATAAATCATAGTTTTATATTCATTCAAACATTTTTACAAACACTTAGACTACATACTTCAATATACATGACGTATGTTGGTCCTAACATGTATTTGGGCAAATCCTTTCACCAAGGAGTTGTCGCACATACATCAATCACATATCCATGACGGATAATCATGGCAAGCGTAATCCAAACATTTCAACAAACACATGAAATACAATATATTCAACATAGTTCGTATATATTTGTAAAGCAAAGGAAACATTGCATTTAGCATGTGAAATGACACCCAAATCAGTTATAAATCATTAACCGACATTGAAAGCCTTAAAAACTATAACCTAAACATCTATAGTCCGCATCTTTCGCCGGTAAACAAGTAACGAACTCACTTTGTATACCGAGTCTTTGTCTACGGCACAACGACAACCTATATCATGAAATGGGTTAGCCATTCCATCCCTTAAACTATTTGAAACCCTAAAACAGATTAGGGTTAGGATTTCTTACCCAAGAACGGCGTCGGAATCGCCAGAATAGCGATACAGAAGCAGTAGCTAAGTACGTAGAGCGATGGGATTGAATCCCAGGAACTCTCTCCCACTTTCTCTCTCTTTCCTTCTCTCTTTGCTCTCTTCTCTCTCCTAGGTTTTCCACATTCGTATGGAATGAGAGAGAGAGGGTTTAAGGCCCTTATATAGGCCCAAAACTGACCGAAATGGCCCTAGGGCCATGGTATACTTAGGTTATAGTCAAATGGGGGTTGTTTCGATCCAACGGAGCACTTTTGGAGGCCCCTTTTCTGCGTGCGGTCGGACTTAAGCTCCCCAACATTGGATTTAGGCCAAGCTAAGTTTTCGGTCCGATCGGATTTACAGATCGACCGTGGCGGACCAGTTTCAGTTCAACGGTCACCGACACTCGATCAGGGCTACAAGTATACTGACATGTGTTGAAAATTTTTCCTGATCCGAGGGTGTAATTGGGTCAGATTCTGACAGTCTGAATCTTTATATTTTGCCCGCAAGCGACACGACTCAGTTTACTTAAATCTGAGTTCAATTTCTAAAGGTATTAACATTTCTCACACACTTCGCTTCGAGCTCAAGTTGTGCGCTTCTGGGTACTATTTAAATTTAATTTCTGAGATGGTTGTCAAGTCCAACAAGGCGGTCATAATCGTTTAGCTTCAAGGTAATCGGACTTTCGACGCGCGGTCCAGGTCCGATACGAAGTTTCGTGATGCTCCTGAGAGCAACTGGCAATGAGATTGTTCCTATGTTATACGGTAATGTAGCGTTAATGATTCTATAAATTTTGAATCTTACAGTTTGTATAGAAAGTGGTTCAAGCTAATTCTACTGATCATTCAGTTTAGTACTTAACTAAATTATGCCCTAATTACGACAGAATAAGGTCTAAGGGCAGTTCTACGCCCCTTTCTGGCACTTTTAAGTACTATATTATTTTAATTATTTTTTTAGTAGTTTTTTATCAAGTCTACTTCATGTCTACTAAATTTCATTAGGTTTCGTGTTGTAGAAAAATTCTAAAAATTCTCGAAGCAGCAGTTGTCTAAACTGATGATTTTCGGATAGTTGTCACAACGACCTATATTTAACTATAATAAAATTTTTATAATATTTTTTACTTATTTTTATATGAAATTATACTTATCAAGTTTCAATCTGAATTTTGAATCACTAAATCGGAGTTTTAACGAGAGAGATATGATTTTTCAAAGTCAGATGAAAAGTGCAAAAAATATAGCAGAAAACGGGCCACCCAGCCCGCCAGAACAGCTAGGCCTCGCGGAACCGGCAAGGTCCTCCCCCTCCCCCCTCGGGGGTGCCTGGAAAATGCGGGGCCCACTCGGGGTCCCCCCGATTTGTGTCGTTTGGCCTCCCGAGTCCGTTTGATATAGTTTCGCCACTCGATATTTTGAAATGGGTGTATTTTTCAATCTGGAATGAGTTACACGACGTTCAATATATGATTTTAGGGTAGAAGAAACTGATCTATCTAAATAACCTATTTATATCATGATATTCCAAAAAGGTCAATGGTCAAAAGCCCATTTTATTTATATATTTACCATTTACAGTAAGTTTTTGTGTAAGTATTGTTCTTCATCACCTAAACATTAGGATTACTGTCTAATATGAAAGTACTTAGAAAACTTTGAAGAATATGGTGGCGGAAGGTGAGATTTTTGAAGAAAATGGGAGATTTTGAAGGAAATGGGTTGAAAGGGGATTTGAGACTTTGGGATTGAGTTTTTGAGAAGTAATTAAGGTGTTAAGATCGACCCATTGCCTAAGGACGTCTATCTCCAAGTTGACAAAAAATTCGGGGTGTTACACTATGTGACTGCAATGTACTCGGACTCTGTCGTCGACAATGTTACGACCTTCTGTAGCTTGCTTTGCCAAGAAACCGCTCCCCCTACAAACGTGAACATGAACCCCGATGTAGACTTCCTGGAGTCTATGTCACTACCATATCTGCATCTGTGTAGGCCTCTAACACAGGTTTTCCGTCACCATAGCATAGGCTCAACCTGGATGAGCCTCTTAGATATTACGGTATTCACTTAACCACTGCTCAATGTTCTTTGCCAGGATTGGTAAGATACCAGCTGACAACACCAACCGCATATGCTATGTCTGGGCGTGTACACACCATGGCATACATCAAACTTCTTACAGCTGACGCGTAGGGTATCTTCTGCATCTCTTCCACCTGCCTTTGTCTTGAGACACTGTCTGTAGCTCAATCTGAAGTGACCATCCAGTGGAGTACTGACCGGCTTCGCCGCATTCATATTGAACCGCTCTATGACTTTCTCAATATACCGCTCTTGTAACAGCCAAAGCTTTCTACTGCTTCTGTCATGGGTTATCTCCATTCCTAGGATCTGTTTAGCTAGGCCCAAGTCTTTCATCGCAAAAGACTTGCCCAACTCTTGTTTCAGCCTGTCGATCTTCTTGATGTCTTTTCTCATGATGAGCATGTCATCAACGTATAATAACAGAACTAAGAAATCACCATCTGAGAACTTGCGCGTGAACACACAGTGGTTTGACTCCATTCTATCATACCCATGTTTCAACATAAACGAGTCGAACTTCCTGTACCATTGTCGTGGAGCTTGTTTCAGCCCATACAAGCTCTTCCTCAGCCTACACACCATATGCTCTTTGCCTTTGACTTCTAACCCCTCTGGTTGGTGCATGTAGATCTCTTCTTCCAGGTCATAATGGAGGAAGTCGGTTTTAACATTTAACTGCTCTATCTCCAAATCCATGTTAGCCGCCAACCCAAGCAACACCCGTATGGATGTCATCTTCACCACTTGTGAGAATATCTCCTCGAAGTCTATGCCTTTCCTCTGACCAAACCCTTTCACCACAAGTCTGGCCTTGAACCTCATCTGTGAATTCTTCTGCTCAATCTTCTTTCTGAACACCCACTTGTTGCTCAAAGTTTTCTTGCCCTTAGGTAGTTTCACCATGTCATAGGTGTGGTTCTTATGCAAGGATTTTATCTCCGCTTGCATAGCTTTCAACCACTCCCCCTTATGCTCGTCAACTAGGGCCTCAGAATAATCTTCTGACTCTACCCCATCAGTGAGCATAATGTACTCATGCGGCGAGTACATCTTGGACGGCTGTCTGTTCCTAGATGACCTCCTCACCTGTGGCTCAACAGGCAGATCAAGTGGGGGCTGCTCCTCCGGTCCATCTTCTGTAGGAACTCCCTCATCCTCTGTGCCTTGTTGTACTCCCCCGTCACCAAGCACCACGGGAGGAATAATTGGATCCATGTCCTCTAGCTCACCTGAACTCGGTTGGTTCTTCTCTGGCTTACCAATATCTTCTATATACTGATCTTCAAAGAAAACCACATCTCTGCTCCTAACGAGCTTCCTCTCGGTCGGATCCCACAATCTGTAATCGAACTTTTCATCACCGTACCCTAAGAACACACACTGCCTGATCTTCATATCGAGCTTGGACCTCTCATCCTTTGGTACGTGAACGGATGTCCTGCATCCAAACACCCTGAGATGACTGTACGATAGATCCTGTCCAGTCCACATCTTCTCAGGTACTTCTCCATTCAATGGGGCTGATGGAGACCTGTTTATCAAATACACCGTCGTGTGCATTACTTCTCCCCAGAACGTCTTGGGCAACTTCGCATGGGATAACATGCATCTGATTCTCTCAACAATGGTGTGATTCATTCGCTCATCTACACCATTATACTGGGGGGTCTTGGGAACCGTCTGTTCATACCGTATACCCAGGGACTTGCGGTACTCATGAAAGTCGTCAATGTATTCACCACCATTGTCAGTGCGGACGCACTTCAATGATCTACCTGTCTCTCTTTCGACCATAGCATGAAACAATTTAAACACACCAAAGACCTCATCCTTGGATTTCAAAGCATAAACCCAAATCCTCATATATGCATCATCTATAAAAATAACAAAATACAATGCCCCACCCAAGGTTTTTGTCCTCATAGGACCACAAACATCAGAATAAACAAAATCGAATGCATACACTTTGTTAACATGAGAAGCAGTTTTAACAAATGAAACTCTATGTTGTTTCTCTGATAAACAATCAAGACAGGTTTTGAGAGGTGTACCTGTCACGTCTGGAAGGAGCCGCTTCCTCGCTAGTAGCTGAAGCCCTTTTTCACTCATGTGGCCTAAACGCCTGTGCCACATGTCAATAGCTGAATCTTCCACTGCGTTCAACTCACCCTCGCACATACTAACACTTGCCTTGTAAAGGGTGCAACACTTCTTTCCTCTAGCTGTGATCAACGAACCCTTGAGAGCTTCCAGCGCCCACTAGCAAACCGGCTTTCATAACCATCATCATCCAACCTTCCCGTCGACATCAAGTTGAGGCGAATGTCTAGGATATGCCTCACATCCCTAAGAACCAATGTGCAGCCCACATCGGTCTTCACACAAATATCACCGACTCCCACGATCTTCGATACACCAGAATTTCTCATCTTCACAGTCCCATAGTCACCAGACTTGTAGCTTGTGAAGAAGTCTCTATGTGGAGTCGCATGAAACGAAGCTCCTGAGTCAATCACCCAGTCGGTGTCCTGACTCGTAGCCACGAGACATACATCATGATCTGCAGAAAGAATAACTATAACGTCACCATATGAAGTGATCGCAGTGGAATCTGATTCATCTTCCTTCCATTTTACTTTCTTGTTGTTTTTCTTACCACGACATTCATGCTTGTAGTGGCCCTTCTTGCCACAATTCAAGCAATCAACATCTTTTCTGTTACTCGACTTGCCTCTTAATTTATCTCGGGCCTTCCCGCCCTTCCTGTTCTTTCCCTCCCCCGTTCTTGTGTTACAAGGGCCTCTTGCTGAGTAGACCCCTGAGACTTCCTCTTTGTCTCCTCATTGAAGAGACAACTAGTTACCCGTTCCATGGATATCTTTCCGTCTGGCGCGGAGTTACTTAGAGACACCACCAATGTCTCCCAACTGTTAGGCAATGAACTAAGTAATAGTAAAGCCTGTAATTCATCATACAGGACCAGGACCATCTTCATAGCGGAGAGCTGGTTCACTATATTGCTGACCTCATTCATGTACTCGACCACAGAACCACCATCCTTGAACTTGAGATTCACAAGTCGCCTTATCAGAAAAATCTTATTACCGGCTGTCTTCCTCTCATACAGCCCTTGTAATTTCAGTCATAGGCTAGTGGTTGAGGTCTCCGTAGACGCATGGTGGAATACAGAATCGTCCAACCATTGTCTGATAAACCCCACTGTCTTTCGGTCCATGTTCTTCCAATCATCATCAGACATATCCTTGGATTTTGCTGATATGCCTAAAATTAGAGAATATAGGTCCTTGCAATAAAGTAAATCCTCCATCTTAGCTTTCTATATGGTCCAGTTAGAACCATTGAGGCTGATCATCCTTGATGAGCCACCTTCCATAATTCAAAACCGATCCTACCCGTTCAATGAACTTATCTCTGATACCACTTTGTTGGGGGTCTTGCACAAAACCTAGGATCTAGCCTCCCAAAACAAACCAGAATTATGGAACAATAATGCAATGAACTAAATCAAAACATAAATCACACCACACCAGGGATTTTTACGTGAAAAACCCTCAAAGAGGTAAAAACCACGGGACCTCATCCAGATCAACAATCCACTATAAAGCAAAACGTTACAACCGATCACAAGCACACACCGCTTGGATCAAACCTTCTTCACTCACGCAGGAGTGGATAAACAATAAGAGAAACAAAAGAAAATAGAGAAATCTCATCGATCACGAGGACGTAGAAGCGCTGAGACGTGGACTGCGAAATAGATCACCTCTATGAGCAGAATCTCCCTTCCACAAGCTTCCTCTCTCTCTCTCACCTTTTGATAGCCCTAAGCCCTCCTAGAAAACCTTTAGGAAACTTAGAATACCCTAGGATACACCCCAATCCCGAATACACCCCTTCATATAAGAATAGAAAGAGGCAGAATCCAAATAGGAAATAAAATTCGCAAAATCTGTGTTTCCGCAATCGCATATGCGGAACTCTTCGATGATATCGAAGGTCTCTCGATGACAGCTTCGATATCATCTGAAGGTCTCTCGATGATATCGACAGGACCAAAAAACTGTCCAGCAACCAGCAGTGAAAAATCTTGCAATTATCGATGATATCGAAACTTGTTTGATTTCATCGATCCCAACGATGAGGAGAAAAATCCCCATCAGGCCGCTGTAATGTTTTTTAGAAAGTCATTTCATCCATCCATTTTAAGAGATCATTTTAGGACATGTGACAAAAAATACCGTGTACCCAAAATTTAAATGGGCCACACGAGATGAAACACTGGGAAAAGGAATGCCTACCATTGAAACCTTCCTAGGCTTCTCCTTGATGTTTATATTCAATCCAAACAGTTTATAATGTTATTTTCACTTAGATGAAGTGAAAACACTAGATACAAAACTTTTGTGGCCGTACAAATGTTTCAACGATGGTCACTAAATCCCGGCTGTTTCCTTTTGTGTGGCTAATTTAAGTTTTAGATACATCTTATTTTTGGTCGCATGTCTTAAAATGAGCTCTAAAAATGGATGAACAGAGTGGCTTTCACACAAACATTGCAGTGGGCCACGTAGAATCCTTGCGCAGGAACTTCTTTAGCAGGAAATCCACGTCCGTGAGTGCGTGGGTGTCTGTGGACTCATGCCTCAATGGGATGTGTCCTACCCCCGCCCATCTCTAGCCACTAACCATATGTTCCGTGGGTGGGCCCACCGTGATGTATCTTTTTTATCCGCGCCGTCTATCCTTTCTCTCATATCATTTTAAGATATGTACACAAAAATAAGGCAGATCCAACGCTCAAGTGGACCACAGCAAATAATAAGCTTGGATTGCATTAAATGCACAAAACATTAAATATAAGTTGCATTAAATGCAAAAATCGTTTGTATTGTGGTCCACTTTATTGATCAGCCTTATTTTTGTGCTTATACTTTAAAATGATAAACAGATACATCACGGTGAGTCCACCAACAGATTCACCCCAGTGCCCCACCGATACTGATAGACTTACAAGAGTTTCAACGGGAGGTATTCGGGTACCTATTGTGATGAAATCCCACCACCAGAGATATAGACTCACAAGGTGAAATATGAGGTCACAAGCAGTCAAGCACTCACACTGCCAGACATACCCATGCATTCAGACATACCATACATTCACATCACATGAAAAGAGATAGCTGCGTAGCTAGCTACAGTCTGCTCTTAACACCAGCATTGGCATTATTGGTATATATTATATACCTTGTCACCTGTATAAGCATTAGTCAACGGAAATTTTTACTCATTCTAGAATATAAGGGGAGATGGACCCATCCTTTCAATTTAATTTATATACAGTGTCAATTGATAGCTGAGTTCTACCCATAGACTAGCTCTAGGTCATCTCCACGCGTCACTCATAACAAAGGGTATTGTGGTAGTCTAAGATGCAAACAGAAGTGGGACCTATTTGAATTATCCAAATTGTCCAATCCATGCTTGTTCACTATAGCTAAGTGTGACACACTTGAAAATAAAAGTAGCATTCTTTCATATAGATCACTAGTGATATATATATATATATATATATATATATATAATATATATATATATATATATATATATAAAAGGTATCATACGCTCGATCTTACCGGAGCATTCCGTAAGGTCAAGTAGTGGCAGCACGCTAGGCGTCGGATGTGGGTATTTTAAACTAACGCCTGAGATATGAGCGTGGATTAAGGAAGAAAACCGGTTTCACCGGTTATTGAGAAGCCGAGTACGTACAGGACCGTTTAAAAGGGTGTTTTTCCCAATGGTTGTATGTGAGGCCTAACATAGTGTGTTTGGATCCTTACTCTTGCTCGGGTGGTAGACTCTTAGGAGTTTCAACACCCGGTCAAGTGTTCGAGTATCCAAAGGTGGTGAAATTCCACTAGTGTGAGTGTGTGGGGTGTGTGTGCGTGTGGGAAAAAAAAAAAAAAAAAACATAGTATGCGTTTGGCCCAACATGAAAATTGGAGTTGGATGCCTAAATAAAAAAAAAAAAATCAGGCTATCCCAACCACTCAGTGGGCCACCATGAGAATTTAAAAGTATTTGGGTAGTATTTTTGTGGTTTCCTGTATCTTGCATCGTTATGTGTTGAATCATGAAGAGAGATAGCTGTGTAGCTGAACAGTCTGCTCTTAACGCCGGCATTAAAGCTTCATTGGCATTATTGGTATATATTATATACCTTGTCACCTGTATGAGCATTATTAGTCAATGGCAATTTTTACTCATTCTAGAATATAAGGGGAGATGGACTGATCCTTTCAATTTAATTTATATACAGTTTCAATTGATAGTTGAGTTCTACCCATAGACTAGCTCTAGGTCATCTCCACGCCTCACTCATAACAAAGGGTACTGTGGTACTTTAAGATGTAATTAAACAGAAGTGGGGCATATTTGAATTATCCAAATTGTCCAATCCAATGCTTGTTCAATATAGCTAAGTGTGACCCACTTGAATATAATAGTAGCATTCTTTCGTATAGATCACTAGTGACATATATATATATATATATATATATATAATATATATATATATATATATATATATATATATATATATATATATCACAAGCAATACTTTGAATAATTTGATCCATTGAAATTATTGATACAAGATTATGGTAATCATCATCTCATTTATCGAAGCAAGTATAATTACATATATGAGCACTCTGAACCACATTGATCCTTATAGCTGGGTTGTGTAATATGAAAATGTCATGCGTAGTATAGTCACACATATAAATTTGTAAGTGCTCCCGTTGTATCTATTAATGATGTAGAGTGGGTCGCGAATAGTTTTATGGCCAAGATGGATCAAAAAAGGCCCGGTCAACGACAGAAGTGATTTGGACCGTCAGAACTTGAAATGGACGTATCTCACAAATTGGAATGAGCTATCAGATATATCATATATGATTTTGGGGTAGGACAAGCTACTTTAGCCACCCAACCTGCTATGCCAGGTTGTCCACACCAAATTTGCTAAATATCATCAGATCAAAGGTTGAATTCTTGTTTTAATTTCGTTTTTACTATTATAATAAATTTTAGTTTGAGTATAACTCTTCATCCACTGGGCTTTAGGAGTTGCACCCAACATGAAAAGTAATTAAAATAATTAGGAGAACAGTGTGGTGATGCCAAATAGGACACTTACTATTTTTGGCCGAAAAACCATGCACATGCGCACTAGTAGGAATCATGCCCGTCTATAAATAGTAAGTTTACTATTTATAGTAAGTAGTGAAATCTAGGAGTTTTAGTTGTATTTTAATTTTGAAACTACTTCCAAGGCTTGGTATCCCTATTTAAAAGGTTGTCGACTCACTTATTTGAATCATCAATGAAATTACAAATTTTCTAGAATTTATTTTTGTTTTTTTGTTTCTTTTCTCATGGATTCGAGAAATCTTTGTGAGGATTCCAGAAAACTCCGTGGATTCGAAGTAGTTATCCTAGAGGAAGACCACAAAAGAGCGAGATTTTTTCTCAGATCTATGGCTTCTAACGATGGATTGGGCAACAATCCCATGGACGGTGCTCCATGGAATTATCATTTAACAGCGGCGACTTTCGAAGCGACGCAACGAGAGAATCGACAAGTCATGTGAGGGCTATACGCTGCCATCGATCGCATGACAGATCGCATAACGGAGGTCCTAAGGTAGCTTTTTTAACGATGATCCACCACCAGTAATTGTTAAAACTTGTAATCACCCTAATCACAGGATGGTGCCAGCGGTGAACAAAAGGAACATCCCTGAGGAAGGGGCATCCAATGACAAGGAGGTCGATGACATGATCCTCCAACATCCAGACAAGGTGGTGATCGAGCAGATCAGTCAGATCGAGAGTTCAGGATAAAGGTCGATATCCCTACGTTAATGGCCAACTTCACATTGAGGATTTTCTCGATTAGCTTTCTGAAGTTGAACGATTCTTCGACTTTATGGAGATCCCCGAAAGGAAGAAGGTCAAACTTGTGACCTACAAGTTGAAGGGTGAAGCTTCAGCTTGGTGGGAGAAACTATAACTCGCACGAACGAGACAGACGAAAGCATTAATCTGTATATGGCAGCGGATGAAGCAGCTGCTACGTGCGCGATTCCTCCCTAGTGACTACGATCAGATAGTATTCCAACAATACAAAAATTGTCAGATACTAACACAGACCATGGCATGCACTACCAACAGCATTCGAATAAGGCTCATGAGATATATCCTGCTTTTCCTCATCTGTTTTGGGACATGTCTTGAAGAAAGCCTTGAATTAAGCTGCGTAGGGAAAGCTCACCGACTTTGCCTGGCCCATCACATCCTTCATCAATACCTACACAAGGTATTCTTCCTATGATTACCAAAACTTGCTCATCTTCCAGTCTCTATGAATAGCACCGCCAAGAACCTTCTTTGCAACCCCCCGATCCTTCATCTTAAATGTCCCACTTAACCGAGTCTTTAGTACATTGATATCAGATAAGTCTTGATTGTCGATCTACATGTCATCAACATACAATTCTTGACTCACCATGAACGAATCAAATTTTATACCACTGCCTAGGCGACAGGTCGTACAACGACCTCCTGCAAACTTTTTTCTCAGCCCCTTTAAACTTCAAAGCCCTCTGGTTGCTTCATGTAGATCTGTTCTTCTAATTTTTCTTACAGAAGTTCAGATTCCACATCCATCCTTTCCAGCTCGAGATCGCATTGGGCAACTAGCGCCAATACGAATCTAATAGACACCTGTTATACCGTCGGCATGAATAACTCTGAGAAGCCGATCCCTTCTTTCTGAGCATGACCCTTCGCTACCAGCCTCGCTCTGTATCTATGTTGTATCCTCTTGAAGATCCACCCGCATCAAACCGCTTTCCAACCCACTGGAAGCTCCACCAGCTTCCATGTATCGTTTTGGTACAACAAGTCCATCACATCTCAACACCGAGCTCACCTAGAGCCACTTGAATAGTAGACGAATCGCCCTCACCTGTAACGAGAGCATATGCGATGTTTGAGTCGTCCATGTACCTCACCAATATCTTGCGATTATGTTGTGTGATTCTTCTCACAGGTGACTACTGTACATGCTTCGTATCTCTGTTCGCTCATCACATCCTTCCTACCCTGCCCACTCATGTGGTCATGCTCAGCATGCCACACACATGCAAAGGTGGAATCTGCTAAAGCCACTGCAGCTCCACCTTTTGAAGTGCTCCTGATCAACCTGTAAATATTATCGAGTCATCGTCCTTTCATGATCACACGTGCCCCCTTAGATACTTTAAGGACACCATCAATACCCATGAACCTGCACCCTATAGCCTCGAGTGCACCGAGAGAAATCAGACTCTTTTTCATGTCGAAAATGTGTCCTCACCTCAGTCAGGGTACTGATTGCTTGCCTCCATGTACAGAGGTTCACAAGTAATATCCTATAAATATAGGGTCAATCCCACGGGAGATAATTTATGAGAATGAAAAAATCAATTGCAAAACTAAATAAGTAATGAAAATTAAACGGATGAATTGATTTTGAAGGTTTTGAATGTATGGAATTCAGTCAATTTGAAAACAACACTCAAGCTTCAAAGTTCCACACATAGGTTAATATTTCATAAGTCATGATGACTTTAATAACACAATTAGGATCTGAGCATTATGGTCAGCCTAATCGGAAAATAAAACAGTTTAAATATTTTTAATAAATGATTTAAAATATTAGAGAATCATGGATTAGCATTATTGATATATATTCTCAAGTGCCGGTGATTTTAAGCATTCAATATCCATGAGATAATGAATTAAAGAAATGTAGCAGGTTAAGAACACCTCCCATTTAGGAAATCTAACTAATCCAGGTTAAGCCTATCCATCAATATGGATCTCATATGATGGAAACATATGGATCTCATATGAGGATCGAAAACACTAAACCTAGATAATTAATAACATGAATGCATCATTCATCTCATCATTGAAAACAATCAATCATCATAATTTATGATATTATTAAACCAATGTGCTTCCCTTTTAGCTTGGGCTAGAGGGAACTAGAAAGACATAACTAAATTGCAGAATGAAAAGCAATAGGAAAGCAAGAAAAAATAAAAGAAAACTTATAAAGAAAAACAAGAACTACGAAACTTGAAAGCTCTCTAAAAACCCTAGAAAAAACACGAGATCTTGCCCTTAAATGCTCTGAATGGTGCTTAAGAATGCCTTGGGAAGCTCTATTTATAAGTGGGGAACTCCCTCTTTCAAATTGGTTTGAAAAATCGTAAACTACCTCAAATTTTTCACTCTATGTAGGCTCCACGTAAACCCTTCGATGACATCGAACACCCTTCAATGTCATCTAAGACTAGCTTCAATCAAAGACTGCATCCAATTTATCCAGTAACTAAACTTGATTTTCCTGTAATTCTTCGATGTCATCTAAACTCCTTCAATGTCATCAAAGACTGGCTTCGATAACAGCTTTCATGTCATCTAAGCTCAGATCTTGCGAATTTCTGCACTAATTTCTTTTCCACTTGGTTTTCTTGACTCTTGGGGTCTTGAAATCTTAAATCTTTGTCTTTAAAAGTTCATTCTTTGCCTTGGTGATTCTTGAACATCAAATCCATGCTTTTAACATTCTTTTCAATCTAAGCTCTTAAACTCACCTTGCAACACAAACATGAGTAAACAATAATAGTAAGTAATATAATGTTCATAAAATCAAGATATATATGGGGAAAACAAGCAATATTTGACACTCAACAAGTACGCTCTATCCCATCAAACATCTTGATATGCACCGTACCAACAGCCACAACATTACAGGCACTATCATTGCCCATAAACACATGTCCACCATCACACTCTCTGTAACTAATGAACCAACTCCGATGAATAATCATATGAAAAGATGTCCCTGTGTCTAGAATCCACTCGTCCTTATGATCATCGTAAAAGTGTCTGATAGTAAACATAGAAAAAACATCACCATCACATTCACTCGATCCATCTGACGTGGCAGCGTTAGCCTCCATGTATGAAGCCTCAGAATCTTTTCTCTTAGATTTAGGATTTGTACAGTCCTTCTTCACATGTCTTCTCATCTCACAATTCCTGCACTTTAACTTGCCTTTACCTTTGCCCATAGACCTAGTTATTGACCCTAAGATCTTGTACCTTACTTAGAATTCTTGTTCCTCGTAATCAGTGCATCGAAAGATGTCCTCATGTCACTGTTACGCTTTCTCATGCCCTTCCCTTGAAGAGCTGAGATAATGTTATCGACACTCAGGGTTTTATTTACGGTGCACATCGTGTCCTTGAATGACTCATACGATGCCAGAAGAAAATTCAGCAACATGCTTATTCCTCGTATTGGATCACTTCCTCCATATCCAGCAATTTGCAAACCAATTTATGAAAGTTACTGATGTGGGCCTCCAAATCTCCAATCTCCGTCATCTTGAAGGTATACCACTATGACTTCAAATGTAGGTGATTTTCAGAGAATTTTTCGCATAGACATCCTTTAACTTTGCCCACAACTTAGCCGCGGTTTTCTCCCTCATGACATTGTAAAGAACCTCATCCGTGAGACATAAACGGATGGAGGCTAAAACATTACTATCAAGAGTCTCTCATTCTTCATCTTTCATAGTCGATTTTCGCTCCTCAAGAGCCTTAACTTCGCCTTGCTTGATTAATAGACTAATCATCTTAATCTTTCATAACTCAAAATTATTTTTGCCTAAGTACTTCTCAATATCGAACTTGGTGTTTTCCATTATTACTAATCCTGCAGATTCATATTTGTACCCCAACAATTGTTCTGATACCACTTGTTGGAATTTGATCTGCAAAATCACACAGATATGGATCTAGGATAGCAATCCAATGACGCCAAGTAATCATAAGAGAACACAAAGATTTAATGTGAAAAACCCTTTCGAAAAAAAACCACTGCACAAAATGATAAAGATCCACTATGAAAGCAAAATTACAAAGAGAAAGGATTTACCCAATTCAAACAACCTCGAATCTCACCCTTGTTATACCCTATGCAAATTCTAAAACCCTTGTAGGAACCCTTTGTACCCCTTTAAAAAGTCTTAGAATGGCCCTAGGAACTCCTATTTATAGTTTAGAAAACCTCACTTTCGCACCGACTTTGGAATAGTCCGGAAACCGCCTCAAATTTACGCAATTTGTGTGTTGTCTGCGTAACCTTTGACTAGTCAAAGTAGGGCTTTGACTGGTCGAACATGACTTTCGACTAATCGAAGACCTCGAGAATTCCTTGTTGGACTTCGAGTCAAACTTTCTCTGGGCTAATCGAACTTTGTAGATTTAAGACATATGTTAACAACATCTAGGGTGTTTGAGTTGAGTCTAAGTGTAAAACTTCATCTTAGATTTGAGTTATTTAAATATTTGTAATTTTATTTTTATTATCAATTAAGTTATTTGCATTGAGAAAGCTAAGTCTTTCAAGCTACTCCTGACCTGAAAAAAATGGGAAATAGGAAGCTTAGGCAAAAAGCCTAGTGAGTACACACATATGTGCAGTATGTCCTACATGCAAGCAAGATAAATATGCCATAAAGAAATCATGTATAGTGAAAGGCGTATAGCACGTAAGGTATTATGCCTATGCCAATGTCAATGCAATGCATATGCATCATAGTAATACTCCGAGTCAATGCTAAGAGTATCACCAAGTCATATTTTCATTTCTCCCATACCACAGCCATAATCGTATTACACACATCCGTAATCACATCATCATCATCATCATATTGTCATGCCATGTCATTTTATCTTTTAATTAAATTAATATTTTAAATTTATTAGAAATTATTTTTGCTTTTATTTATTTCGTGGATTTGAGGAATCTCTCTCTCTTAAAAGTCCAAAAGAGTCCGGTGGATTAGGTGTAGTATTCCTGCTCGACCTCATCACGTCTCTTCCTGCGCCAGTGTTACAGATCACGCATGCATTTTACCTGTTAAAAGAGCAAATAATTCCATGCGTGATGCACCTTCCCAAGTCATTTTCTTTTCTGTTCCAAGCGTGAATAAGATGGCTCTTTTGTGGTCTATCTATGGGTCCAACTTGGCTTCCATTGATCAAGGACATGAACATTTCTGGTAAATTGCCTCCTGCACGTGCCAACATGGCAGACACGTGTGCCATCCAAATCTCTCATCAGGTTCAATCCTCCGTGTAGATTCCTTGTCTCTAAACGACGGCTGGTTAACTTATCAGTAGGGCCAGACACGTGCAAAAGAAATGGGCCATTAAAAGAAACCCACCATTGGACATGCATGTGTGGCCTACATGAGCCATGATCTGACATAATATTTTCCAATCTGTCATTAAAAGGTGGGACCCAACTGATGAACGGTTTTGATCATGCACAGGTACGCTATTTTGGCACGTGTTAGCTACGGGTGAGAGAAAAGTGCACGCGCCCAGTGCGCCTGGCGTTTCTCTGAGAAAGGTCTTCCTTCTGCAGACTCAGCTTAGGTTGTCGACCATCAAGCAGGTGGTGGGCCCCACACTTACCCCGCTTTTCGTGGCACGGCATCGCACTTGATAGCCATACAATGAAGATGGGGCTGCTGTGGAAACGTCTCCAACCATGTTCTTTGATGTGGATATATTCCTTCCTCTCTCTCTTTTGCCACGGTAAAAGAACTTGTTGGGTTGCACATGCGACATGCTGAGTAAATTCTGTGGGGCCCACTGTGATGTATGTGTCTCATCCATGCCATCCATCCGTGTTGCCAGATCGATTTAGGGCATGAGACCAAAATTAAAGCACATGCAAAACTCAAGCGGACCACACAATAGGAAACAGTCAGCATTGAACGCCTACCGTTAAAAGCTGCTTGGGGGCCACAGAAGCTTTGGATCAAGCTGATATTTGTGTTTTCCCTTCATCCATGTCTGTGTGATCTTCTGAACGGTTGGATGACAAATAAACATCTCTATCGGCCCTAGGAAGATTTTAACGGTGGATTTCACTATCTCTATTGTTTGCTGCGGTGCGGTCACTTGAGCTTTGGATATGTTTCAATTTTGGGCTCATGTCCTAAAATGAACTGGAAAATGGATGGACGTCTAGATAAGACATACATCACGGTGGGTCCCACAGTTTGCTCAGCACGCAATCCGAGTCCTTGGAGACCAGCATACACGTACACATCTGGGATAATCAAGACCGTTGATCTGGTAGGTCACGATGTGGTAAAGGTATAACCCTAAATTCACTGCTATTCAGCAATCCTAGTCAAAGAAAGCACATCATATTGTCTCATTAAAAGAGAGGATTTATTGTTAGCATATGAACATATTTCAACGTAGATTGTCTCATTATATTATTTATTTACACACAAAAATGGGGTCATGGTTCAATGGTCCAAGCCATTGATATGACGGTCCATTCATGAATCCCCACATCAGAACATCTTAGCAATAGAATCTTCAAACACTATATTTTCTTTCTTAACCATCTATTTGCTGGACAAATATCAAAGTGGGACAATTTTTATGCAACAACCATCTAATATGAACCTCGCTATTAAACACTGCCATTGTCATATTTTTAAAACTACGGTCACATATTGCAACATTTTTCAAAAAAAAAAAAAACAAACAAACAAACTCAGCCGAGTCAACTCAGATCAACACACCAAATGACTCTAATCAACCTGAATGACTCAATACAAGGAGTGGTATGTTAGTTAGGCCCACATCTCTTCCTCACAAAGGTTTCATGTTCAAAATGCGTAGTCTCGGTAAGGTTTGTATGGAGGCGACTGACTCAGTCAAGTCGTTAGGAGTCGCCTTTTGAATAAAGATGAGGACGCTTTTTGAGCCTGAAACTTGTGTGGTAGAGAAGCCGGCACAGCCAACATACATCAGGTTGTACTCATTTTAGTTGTTAGCTAATTTACTTTTGTAACCATGTTTTTAAATATTATTTGTTAGATATGCATCTGAATCTTATGAGTCGACCTAACCTGGCTGCACATCAAAGAGGGAGTGAGTCTGAGTCTACAAGTTGACTTGACCTGGCTGGACATGATGACTATTATAGTGCAAATACATAACACAAACTCTAAAAGATACAAGAAAAAATTCTAAAATGGCACATTGATGATAGGAGAAGGGGCCCATCTTGCATCTGGGAAGACTTTAGAAGTGATGCAAAACTGATCGAATCCTTCGGAACTGGATAAAAATTCTAGTGGCTGATCATCATCGCTTGTAATTGAAATTTACTTGAACAACATATTGCATCCGAATCTGATCAACATTGTACACTATGTATTCGTTGTACCGCAAGCTACACTGCAAGATTGACAATGATATATGAGAACTGTGACAAATCATAAAACTTAACCGCCCCCTCATTATCCCAACATGGCAATGTGTGCAAGATATTGGCTGGTCATCAGGTGGGTAATGCCATGCATGTGGGGAGGCACAAAAATCAGGCCAGTCCAGTCATTAGACAGGCATACGCCTATGGAACAAATGAATGGTCTAAGGGAACTGACCGTGTCCACATTCAACATGCATGCGTTGCCCACCTGGTGATATACCAGCCTTTTTTTTTCCAGAGTGGCTGCCTAATAGTTGTTGGGACCCACCTGATGAATAAACTGAATCTCGCAGATATGATGCAAGTATTGGGGAGTAGGATTCAAGATCCAACCCCCACTATTGGCCATTGCTGGGCTCAAGGATATGCAATTCATCATGCTGATCATCCAAATTACCTCAGGAACCGGTTGCTTTGTTGGCTTGCCGAGGGGAACAACAACACCATCTTCAAGTGTCTGAAACTCTGAGGGATCTGGCGCTGTTGCTCCAACACCTTTTGTGCTGCAAATGCATTTGCATTTAAAACAATGCTAGCCAAACATACATATGCTTGAAAATCCTACTGCCACAAAGTGAAATAAGGTTTATTATGAATGAAAAGTGAGATTCGAGATCCTACTCCCACCGCGCAAATTTGATTCAAGAGAACTCATTAGAGGAAGATCGTATGGACTGGTTGATTGACCAAAAAAAAAAAGATGGGAAAATTCAACAGTCAGAAACGACTCCAAGGGCATTTGCAGGGTTATTTGGAATATCTCATGGGGCCTAGCTAGCCATTTGAGTGCGCCTCTCATCCCACAGAGACTGTCAAAAATCTCATCGAAAACCTCTGCGTGAAATTCAACCTGAATGGGTGAACTAAGGATAGCCAATCATATGACATGTCTTCATTGTTTATCTACAATTGGAACTCTTGTGTTCAATCATACTTCAATTATTTTAAATTGCATTAGCATGTTAGAACGTTATCTAGTATTCTTTTTCCTTTCTTTGATGTTAGGATGTGTCTAATCTAATAGAAACCAAGAACTCTCTAACAACAACCACAGAACTGAACTTTTCACCTACATGCTACCTACAATATGGTATGGCCTATTGACCAGAGGTTGCTACATGCAATGATCCAAGCAAATGGCTGAATTTGGCCTGCTTTGTGATGCACAGTGGTGCCCATGAACACTTTAGGACTTGTGCACGTTGCTGGAGTGAATTAGCTAGAGGATTATCAAGAGTACTTTTTTGAAGCATTTTGGTGCTGCTTGCATCCTAATCAACCCAAGAAAATTAAAGATTTTGTATTTATTTTCTTATTATTCTGCCAGGGTTATTTCCATTATTTCTGAAAAGCCATGGCTTAAAGTCCTAATGCAGCGGTCAGCTAGGTTGTCTTATTTACAGCAATATCTTTAAAGGGGCTAGGAGGATTTGACCCATATTTAGATAGTTATAAGTTAAAAGGTATTTTTCTATTTTCCCCTACTTTCACAGTGATTTTTATGCATTTTCCATAGGCTATAAATCAAAATATTGGGGGAACCGGATTCAGATCTTTTTGTAAAAGCAGTTGTAGACTTGCAACAGCTACTATGAATTGTAGGGTTTTCCATGGTTTAGATTCTAGGTAACGCAAATCAGTTTTTTATGTTAATGGATTTTGTGGCCACTTGCATGTGTGAGCTGAAACTCTCTAGTTATCGTCTACTATTCTTGCTAGGAGTAGAAATAGCCTGGATTCAGGTTGGGTCATGATCCACCTGAGCCCAACCCATTTACTAAACGTACTCAGAAAACAGACCTGAGCCCAACCCTTTTCTAGTATGAGATGATCTGACCCGTGAACAGATTATTAAGCCCAAGCCTGCGGACCTTTTGCGAGGATCCACATCAATAATTACAGTGCATATTTTATTTTATTCATTTATACATGCATAACATATATCAGTGACCAGGGTCAGATTAGAGTCAACCCAAGCCCGACCAGTTTACTTAAACAGACCACATTTTACAACCCAATCCCAACCCAAAAACCCAACATGCCCCTGATCCTGGCTCTTAAGCAGGTAGGGTTGGCAGGCCTGTGGATCAACCATACTCATTCCAAGCCCTAATTCTTGCTGCATTTTTGGTGATTCTTGGCGAATCTAGTGTGTGGGTCGATGACTGGAATCCAATCACTGATCAATGCAATCCTACAATCTTCATCGGAATATGGAACTTCGACCATCATCATCATCTAAGCCTGATCCCAACAAACGGGGATTGGAAGAACATGTAACTTAGATATAGAGTTAACTGAAACATTCTATCCTAGAGCTTGAACGTTGAATCTAGTAATTGCATGAACCACCTCAGATCAAGTTCTAACAGCCATTGGAGATCATGTAGCGAGTGTATAAATTTCTCCCTTAATGATTGAATCAGCATACACATTATAATTAGTGGGTGGTCATGCAATTTCATATGATTTTGATACTGAAGCGTAGCAAACAGATGCCTTATTTTTCTCCCTTTGTTCATTAATTGACTCCATGGATGTGTACTCTCCTTTCTATCCATCAAATAATACCCCATTCGAAGTATAATGAGAAAGTTAAATAAGACAGAGAGAAGAAACCTTAGCTTTCCCTTCGGCAACTTATCAGCATTATAATTTTCAGATAGAAGCTCAGCCATGTCACCAAGTGCAACCTGTGAAGCAAAAAGATTCAACATCTCCAAAGTTACATACTACTACATTAAAGGCAAAGCAGGAGTAATATTAAGACAGTTATGCTAAGCTCATACCCACCTCTATATGCATCCACATCAACTAACCTGATATTTGTGTGGTACATCATGTGGATCTCATGGCCGGTTCACTCACTGTGTGGGCCACAAGTGTACTTAGGACGCAGAATGATTGCACCTCCTTTATTAAAGTGCATCTTTGTCACACATTTGAACTGGATCATCTACCAAGTTGGCCCACCTGATGCTTGGTCAGATGTCCCACATACAGTTGGCAATGTGTGGCCACACGTAGAGGTGTGAGCTTAGTAAAGATCCAATAAGACAAAACTAAAAATATCCTAATGATCCTCGTATTGTTGCCAGTTAAGGGAATTACCTCACACAAGAGAAGCACGCCAGCCCTACATGCCTTAGTCGAGTAGCAATAATTGGCACTTTTTGAGAACATATCAGCAAAATAAACTCCTTTTCCAAACATATAACCTGTGGAAGGTGCTTCTGGAGGAGCGATCCGTAATCCTATGTTTAATCATGACAGAAGCAGTCAGATTTTCTGTATAACTCACCAATTTTGCTTGGAAACATTATAACGCACTCGATTAGTGTTAAAAGGTAACAGAAACTATAGATAACCAGAAAGGAAATATGCTAATCAGAACAATTAATTGCATAAGAGAAATGCTAAGGAGATCCACCCGAAGATGATTGTGTGTTTTCCTCACAGTGCATTTGCCAACACTGCACATGTGCGAGACCCAGGCCATTCATCAGGTGGGCGCATCATGAATATGCCCAGGCCCAAAAACCAGACCAGTGCACCATCAAGTGGGCCACGCCTGTATGGGGAAAACAGACAGAAGAGTAAAAGGACTGACAGTCCATATTCAATATACTCGTGGCCCACCAATTAGTGGGCCAACCTTGTTGGTCCAGGGCATATTTTCAGTGGGCCCAAACATGTGCCACAAAAATGCCTTCTTCTCATCACGCATTCTTATTGTAGAATTTTTCTTTATGGATTGCAAGGAGAATTGGGAACAAATAATGAAGTACGAGGATGACCTTGCGACAGAATGCCAGTCCAATTTGTAAGTCGAGAGCCATGCCACAAAAGCATTCTATTTTTCATGCTAGAAAACTGCACACAAACATTCACACATAAGGGGTTAGACCATGAATGGAAGCAAGGAGTCATAAATTCTGAAAATTTCTTGGGTAAAATGACGATAGAAGTTCTACAGTAACCGAACAGTCTCCTGAGATCATAAGAGAATTAAATTTCAAAGGTTCTGCTTTCACCTTTCTGAAGCGTTCCCCTTCAACTTCCCTAGATGCCTTGAATACTTGTACAATATCAACTGTATAATTTGAATGTGTTTTGGCATGAGTATTCTGCATATACTTCTCTATCTGGAAAACGAAAATGTTACATGATGATATCATATCACGTTCAAGGTCCATTATTAGGCAATTAAAAGATCAGCAGTGCAAAAACAATTTAATCGTACAAAAGTATATGGCTGGACATAGAAAATGGTTAGAAGAGTTTTTAGTAGAGCATTGTTCACCATAGCCAGTAAGTGCACCAGACCAACATGAATACATTTTCCAGAGAAGAAACACAGCCACCATTTGACGACATGGACATGAGCCCTTTTATACATCGAAGGAAAATGATATAGAAAGCACAAAACTGGACATTTTCTAGTTCAGTAAAAGACGAACTGAAAAACAACAATGCCTTTCATTTCTTTGTACATTTAGGTTTTTTGTAGTTACCTGAGAGGAAGCAGGGAAAACATACTTCAAAAAGGTTTTAGGTGTGGGAATTTTCCTTTAGAATTTCACAAGAAAAGCAAATACGGTTGCCTATAGTGATGATAATCATCATCATCATCTAAACCTTATCCCAACAAATTGGGGCCAGCCACATGAATCCTTTACCACCATTCCACTCCATCTAGGACCATAACTTCAGTTAGACCATAGGTCTTCGGGTATTTTCTCACTACCTCCACCCATGTCCTTTTGGGCATTTCCCTTGACCTTTTAGAGCCTTCAACTTGTACCAACCCACTCTTTCTAACTGGCACAGTTTGGTCTCCGTTACACATGACGAAACCATCTAAGTCTACTTTCCCTCATTACCTATTAGTGCTACTCCCAAGTTCCCTCAATTGCATCATTTCTAAGCCTATCATTCCTTGTCTTGCCACTCATCCATCTCAACTACACTCATCCTATGAACATTGTGTTCCTTAACTGCCAAGGATGCCTATAGTGATGATAATAGGCATAATAATTTTGTAATTAAAAGATTGTCAGAAGCCATGGAAACAACAAAAAAGAGACTTCACAAAACTCGGTATAATAATATGATATACAAAAGGTGGATGAGGTTTTGTATTTCTATAAATTTCCCCTTTTAGGACACTTTGACACTCGACACCCATACCGTGTGTCCAGGTGACACTGCTCACTGCATCAAACAGGTATATTAAACTTTTATCAGCAGTAAGGAAACATAAAACATAAAACCCATTTCAGGTAGTAGCATTTCATTTGTTGTCACAGGATCAAAGATCAAAATAGGTACAAAGGCCTAGGTTTATTGAGATGATATGGTTAAAGAATGACTTACCATAGAAAATTCTTCAGTATCAACTTCAAGAGGTGTCAATTCACAATGAAGGTGTTGGTAATGAGAGTACAAGGGATCATCCTACAGTATAAGAAACAGGACAAAGGAATTAGAAAGCCAAGTGCAAATTCAGCAAAATAAAAAAACTCAAACATGAAAACCTACCACAATGTTGTACAAACAATATATATTCACACACATGCACGCACAATTTAGAAGTAACCTTACTCACACAAATACTTCAACCTAACCAAAAGAAAAATAAAATAAAATAAAAGAACTCGATATCAAGTGCCAACTTGGCCCGATTAAAGGCAGAGTCAACTTGACGAGTCCATAGCAAATTGGGCAAGTCAACGTCAATTTTTGAATAAAGGAAAGGGAAGGAAAATAGATGCAATAGAGGTGCATCAAAGACTCATAGATATTAATAAATATATATTAACAACATATACATGGGTAGGGCCTTAATTAGGATTGACCAGCAAAACAGGATTCATGAAGCCAGACCCAAAGATGGGACAGGGCTTTGGTGATGATGATGATGATGCAATAGCCACTTAATAATTACCTACATAGTTACAATTAGAACCTATATGCATATTTACAAGTGGAAAAGAGAGAGAGAGAGAGAGAGAGAGAGAGAGAGAGAGAGAGAGAGGAAATAACCCAACAAACCCCTTCAATAAACACATTATAAATGCATGCATACATACGACAAATATAAAATAGAAAAGAACCTAAACCTACCAATACGTCGATACATCCTGCATGTCTGCTTCAGTTAGACGCTTATTCGAAAAAAAAAAGGGGGAAACAACCACCCAAAACTCAAAATCACCCTAGCTATTCAATCAATGCTTCAATGGTTGAAAGAAACATTACAAAAACCCTTTCCCTAAATGAAATATCCTTAATGGAGGAGTTGGGGAGAAAATCTCACTCGATTGCACTTTATAATGCAACAGAGTTAACCAGTTAACTCGGTCAATACATGTGGGAATCAAGTGTTATGGCATGAACTACCAATTCGCTGAACACTTCTGATTTCAGCCAAAACCCTTAGTCACCTGGATATTTGAACTCAGTTGCTCTACTACTCGCTGAGTCAAATTGACTCAGCCAAGATTTTAATCCTTGTGACCTAGAGAAATCTTTGAATGCCATCTATATAAGAACATTTTCTGGCTTATGAGTATGGCAGCCAACCTAATTATAAAGGACAATTCCAAATAGAAAACATACCTGATCATTGTCGTCTTTCAACAATTTAGAGGCAACCTCAATCTCACCTAGTGCTTCCACCTTCAATTGCGGACAGAGGAGGTTCATGTTATCTAATTATTAAAATGACATAAAATGCAAATAATTGAATATCCTTTTTTATTAATTAAACAATTGAATATCATGCCATTCGCATATTAAATTTGCAGCAAATTATTTTGTAAGCCAATGTTAGAAGCAATGCAATTGCATTCAATGTTTTGCCTAGTGATGGTTAATAGATTTAAAATTTGACACGGGTAAGTCAAAGTATATTGGAATTTCCTACACTAGATAACCTCAATAGAAATGAGATCAATACAATCTCATGATAGCCAAAGGACCTGAATGCCAAAAATTTAACACATTCAAGGAGTTTAGCAACAAGTATTTTTAAATGAGATATGGTTACTATTCACAATTGTTTAGTCAAATGTACCCTGTGAATTTAGCAGGAGTAGATATTCATATTCTATCCATTAAAATCAATGTACAAATTACTTCTGAGACTGCTCAAAGAGAGGGAACAAACATTCATCATTCAGTACAAACAAAAGAATCTAGGAAAACATAGCCATAGTATCATTTGGTTTGTTACAAAGAGCAAATGGGGAACATCTTGAACTTATAATTGACTGCATGCACAGGTCTGGTGAAAGAGGAATCATATGCATGTAAGTCAAACAAACCAATCCCCGAAATGCTTCATCACCTTATGAGCAAATCAAGAATGATGAGTTCGTTAATAAGATATCCTTTATCACCAATCATGCATTTTGCAAAATATCTGCAGTCTTCCAATTTGATGATGTTGAAACAATATGCTTGAACTGTCTCCAAATAAAATCAAGTGGCATCCTTAGATGCTTTGCCAACACTTGAGAAGTATGGATCAATTCAATAAGCAGTTGTCTCTAGCATCTTTATAGCAGGTACGAGATTAAAGAAGCAGATCAATAATGGGACAGAATATTGATCCAACCTCAACATGTGTCTAAGCTATTCCAATACCCACTAAGTCACCCCAATCTGAGGATCAGGTTTCAAAACAGTGGAATGGGTGTTGCTTTTCTCTATCCAGAAAATAAGAGGCATCCAAAGAACTGATGGAATGTCATTGAACAAAAGAATTCACTTAACCGAATATACATGATTGGAGAATTAGGCTGCAACTCGGAATAAAATACTGGTCTCAAAACTTCCTTAGGGGACTCCACACTCAGCAAAAATCGTTAAGCTTATGGATTTCACTTTGATTTGCAAATCTGAAATTCACACGCACACGCATAGAGAGAGAGAGAGAGAGAGAGAGAGAGAGAGAGAGAGAGAGATGTGGTTAAAACCTGGACCGGATGTGTGTGTGTGTGTGTGTGTGTGTGTGTGTGTGTGTGAGAGAGAGAGAGAGACAGAGAGAGAGAGAGAGGTGTTTTAAAACCCGGACCGGATGGAATGGTCGCTCTGATTAACTGGCAACAAAAACAGGTTGGGCTAGTAAAACAGGGTCATTGCAGCGGTCACCTATTTTCTTCTAGAAAGCATGATCATTTATGAGAGTGAAGACCTTCTCGACTATCCCAAGATCATGCTGCTTTGTTGTGTTCTTTATTCTTCAACTAGTTGGGACAAGGCTGCTAAGATGATGATGATGATATACATTGAACTTCAAGTAGACCTAGGGTTGGAACAGGTCAACCCAGTTATATACCTACTGTTGGAGTGAATACCCAGAAACGGGCTGTTGTGTGGTGCATGTTTTAAAATCTCAGTCCACGTTTCTCGAATGCTGCGGTGGTTTATTTCATGAGAAAATCATCCTTGTTTCAGCAGAATTTATCAAATGGCAACAGCAGAACAGAATCAAGATTCAAGGAGATCATGCTTCTTAAAACTGTGGGTCTGCAGGGAAACTTTCAGATGCATAAGCATTTCTGGGAACACAGTTATTCAGAGAACTGATCAAATCACATGTTACAGTCCGAAACTTGACCATACATAGGTATCACTTACATAGACTATCTTTATTGTAACAACAAAATCCCATGTCAGCTAAGTTAATTTTAAGACTGGTATCAATCTTACTCTAAGCCAGTGGAGCCATACATCATTTATATTTTTCCACTACTAGTGCCATTTCTTCAGGCCACTGTCAACCATTTGAAGTAGAAAAAGCACCAGCAGATGAGCCAACATAGAAAAGAACTTCCCTTCGCTTCCGTATTGAAAGAGAAAAAATGGATTTCCAGTTACAGAATCCAAATTCAGGGCAAAGTGGAACCATTAACTATTGATTGTGAATTCATGAATGGTTCTTGGATTTGGACCTTCTTGTTTTATGAGAGGAAAAACGAATTACCATTTCCAACTTGCTTTTCAATTTCACAGGCGTGTCAATGACAAAGTCACCTGCATTCCACAGAAATTAGACCCATGTATTTATGGATATATCTAATAAATAAATACGATTTAACTACCAAAACTAAATATCATGAAACTTGCTTGTCAAATGGCTACATAAAACCATAAAAAATAACTAAGCTTATTAAGAGAGCAGCAAAACATACGCATCTTCCTAAAGCCAAAGTCGTGGGGGATCACAGTGTAGAACTCTCTGCAATGAAAGTGGACAGTGAAACATGATATAAATATCAAAGTCAGGTAACATGTTAAATTGAACTTAAAAATATTCGTAGAACAATTCAGACAAATGCCCAAGTAAATTTTACATATAAACCCTTTAAAAACAAAACAAATTTACATGGTTACTAATAGCCGCATAGATTATTGTTATGTATACTACATCAGTACCTACATTCGTGCACCTATATTTACATCATATTTTTTGTGTAATAAACCATATCCACATAAAATACAAGCACATTTAGGGGTTCCATGTCCGCAGTAACAGATGTTTGTGTCTAATAAATAACCAGGCTGTGGTCTCCATCAAAGATATTCTACACACATACATGTATTAGGTTTTTTTTTTTTTTTTTTTGAAAGGTGATATTATATTAAAAAGAAGAAAACAGCTACAGCAAGACAAACTACAGCCAGCAAAAACAGAAACTGAAAACAAAAAGAAAAGAAAACAAGGAGAAAGCCTAGAAAAACTAGAGACCTAGAAAACTATGGGTACAACAACTAGTGCCACCATTGGAGAAAAGAACCCTCTAGCTTCAAGGAGCCCAGTCCCTCAAAAACTGTGTAATCCTCGAGAAAACCCCTGCCTCAGATCTTCGCTTGTTGCGAAAGCAGCGATCATTCCTTTCTACCCAGATTGACCAAAGCACCGCGAGCAACGCGACACGCCAATATGTATAAATATGCCAAAACTATGATACCAAAATTGCATATTCAACAAGTTGAATTTAATTATGTAACCTCCACTGCATGAAATAGATGCTTACCCACTTAATAGCTCAAGTTTTTTCCTGTCAGATTGACCTATCACATCAGATATCCGCTTCAAGACATCGTAGCCCTAAAAAATCAAATGAGTGTGATTTATGTACTACATAATCAGATTCAGATCTAGGTAAAGATGAGAAGATCAAATCCATTTTGTGTAAAAGATGTAAGTATACCATAAAGAAATGCAATAATTGAATAGCTAAAAATTGCAGTTATTAAACTAACACCACTCTGCAATAGAAGTTACAAACCAACAAACATTCAAGGAAAAAAGAAAAACATAATTGTAAATTATATTTTCAAGATCATGCCCCTTCATCATCTATATTGATGTGTTTGACATCAGTATACCATGACTTGGTACTAAGGACGTTTAACAGAAAGTTGAAGCCCTCTCATATATTTTCAAGATCATGTCCCTCTCACAGAATTTTTTGTCGTTGGGAGGCAGAATGAACTTGATAAAGGCTTTTCTTTCTAACCTTTTCCTATATACCTTCCCTCCCTGTTTCATTGCCCGAAGTCTGTTATTCTTAAGATTGACATACTTCGTAGGCACTTCCTGTGGCTGTGGCAAGCAGGAGATGTACATAGTAAATTTCCTCTTCTCAGATGGAGTGAGGTTTGCACCCCTACTTTGGTGTGGAATTCCCACCCTAGCCGATTCCTTTCTGGCTCTTTTTGCCGTTAGCCAAAATCCTAATGTTTTGATGAAGGATGGCTTTGTGGAAGACGAGAGGTGGGGTGTGGATGCCCCCCCATTAGAAGAAACTTGTCTGATTCAGAAATTCGGGATCTCATTCAGCTTCTTGCTCACTTGCAGGTCCTCGCTCCCTCTCCAAACATAGAAGATGCCATCCTTTGGTCACTCATGGGCTCAGGATTGTTCTCTGTTAGATCACTCTATCGATCCCTCTTAACTCTGGACGTCTCATCTTCTTCCTGCCACACGGGTCCGTTGTGGTCCTATGGGGTACCTCCTAAGGTCGCAGCTTTCAGGTGGTTGGTGGGACGGAGCAGAGTTTTGACGATCAACAATTAGAGGAAAAGGGGATTTTCCATCCCAAATGTGTCTTCTTTGTCTTCGTGCAGAATAAACGGTAGATCACCTCTTTATCCACTGTCCTTTCCCTTCAGATCTCTAGTGGAGCAGCTTTCACTTGGCTGGAGCCTCCTGGCCAATGCCAAACTCTGTGGAGCTTCTTTTCTACAGTTGACATGGGGAGCCTCAAGGAGGCCTTGGAAAAAGAAATGGAGGACCCCTCCTGCTGGCTATTCTTTAGGCTGTTTGGGCTGAAAGAAACAACTGTTGTTTCCGGAATCTGAGCATATGTGGCAGGAGTTTTTTCGAGGGTACTGGTGCTTTTTAGGGATTGGGCTCCATGGTGCTTTTCCATGGGACTGGTTTTTGTTTTCTGTTTCTTTTTCTAGGTTTGTCTTGTTTTGTTAGTTTCTGTTTTTATCCTTTCTTTTTTATATTCTTCTTGTTTTCCTTTTTGTTTTTGTGCTCCTTGTAGTTTTTCCCAGCAATAAATTATCATCTTTAAAAATAAAAAATAAAAAATAAAAAAAAATAGAAAGTTGAAGCCAATTATTTCCTAGGGAAATGCTTACCATCCAAACATGACTATTAGTATGGATTGGAAGCAGGTGAGCTAGACCAAGTTGGACCAAAGATAGACGAATTGTTCATAACAGACGGAAACAAAAGGAATCATCTGATGAACCACAAAAAAATTTAGCTGACCAAACCACTCTGCATCCTCAATAGAGGAATAAGCATCAATGAGCAGATTTGATGGGGACATCACACGCGCACCCGTGCGCACGCCGCCCCCTACGCACATACGGAAGGAGAGGGAGCGCCCCACCCTTGATCTGGCTCAATGACGACGTCCAGGGAGGGCCTCCTAGTTAGAAGATGGATTTTTGGTTCACTAGAGTAGGCCCGATAATCAAGTAAAGCCCATCATGGGATCTCATATCGGGGCCCACTAGTCAGATTGATTTCATATTTTAGGCTTTGATTATTTATGTTATTTAGAATATCATGAACGCTTTAGATTTCTTTAATTAGTTTTTATTTTGGTTTACTTCATCGCCAAGCGCACATGGTGCGAGTTTTAGGGTATAGAGTTTTCTTATAAATGGCACCCATTGTAGTTCTTTTGATTCATTGAAGTTTAATAAAAATTTCTGCAAGTTTTTTTCTACTCTCTGAGTTTCTGAGTTGTGGAAAAATTCAAGTGGGAGCGAAGCTCTCCCTTTTCAAAGGGCTAACTACCGTGGCGCGAAGCCACATCTATCCCCATCCGCCCCTACCCACTATCATCCATATTTTCCCCCTTCTACAATCATCCTCGCTTCGAATCCGGCAGTTTTTGCAGCAATTCTTCTCCCTACAGCCAGTTTCCACAATCTGGCCCTGCAGGAGGGCTGAAACTTCAGCGGAGCACCACGCACAGACCGCATCTCAGATCGAGCTGAAAATCAAGGGTTTTGGAGTCCTCCCCTGGCCGACCAGACCCTAGGAGTCGGTTCGAAGAATCGGGCCACGCTCACACGTGCGACCAGGCTCCCGCGCACGTGCACCACGTCCTGGCCCGCTGTCCGCACGCGCAGACTATCCCAGGTCCAAGTTTCCTCCTTATTTTCCCCCTTTTCATACCTGTTTTCATAACCCTAACCCTAGATTGCATTATCCCTAACTTATTTGCCCATTTTCTCACCCTAGAGTTCCTTGAATTGAAATTGGCGAATCCCTTGGATTAGGGACTAATTGTTGTGCATGTGTGGCTGAATTCTATTTCCCTTTGAGCATCGTTTGGTCCATAATTTTATTGATCCAGTCCTAACCTGTGTGGGCTTGGACCCGTGCAGATTCCCCTTTACTTAAATGTTTGAGCTTTTTGTGTGGGATGTGGAATTATTATGTGATTGTTGTGAATTAATATGATCTAAGCCTGAAATCTTGCATATCATATTTAAATTTCATGTCCTGCACCAACTTTGGTCTCAGAGCCTAGGGTTCTTATAGGGGAATACATTACATGTTAGGGTTAGTTTGTTTGAGTCCTTCATACATCCATTTCATCACATATAGCTGTTAGAAGACCGTAGTCCTTGATATTAGTTGTTGAAATTTCTGTTAGCAGGAAGTTAGCAATTCACATTGCTGTAACTTTCTGTTATTCCCTTATTTCGACAACTATGTTGCTATATTTTAGTAGCACTGCGTAGTTTCCCTCATATAGAGTCTCATAGGATCATTTAGTCATATTTAGTTGCATATAGTTGTCATAGAAAGTCCTTAAGTGGAGTTAGCAAGTGTATGCCCACACGTACAGGTCATGGTTTTGGCTTGCACTCTACACTAAATATGGAACAACTGCTAGAGTCATTAAACAAACTGTCCCAGCAGATCGAGTCTTTGGGTAAGCACTGGGAACAACATATAGACCAACGCTTTGATCAATTTGATGTGCACATTACCCAACTAAAGGCCTCCGTCAGGACAAACCCCACCATTGGGGTGGATGTCCAATCTCAGGCAGGTGGCCAGGAGGATAGACCAATGAATGGAATTGGCCAAGGAATCAGTTATGGGCGTGCACCCGTGCACCCACCCCATGAGGGACATCAAGACCACTATTTTGAGGGGTACAACATGTGCGACCTTGTGACTAGAGAGAGTGCACCAGAGGGTAGTGTAGAGTTACCCACTGAGGTCATTCTGGCAGTGGATGAGTTTCGTGATATTTGTCCTGATGATCTACCAGATGAGTCTCCCCCTAGGAGGGATACAGAGCACACCAGAACATGGGACACCGTAATACCTACAACCGAGTTTGCGTTTAATAGTTCTGTCGATAAGTCCACAGGTCTCAGTCCTTATGAAGTCGTTATTGGTTATAAACCTGAGAAACCTATTGATCTTGTCCCTATGTCACTGTCTCATAGGCCGTCAGAGCCTGCAAGGTCTTTTGTGCATCACATTCATTCATGGCATCAAGAAATTAGGCAGAAGATCACTACTAGTAATGAACATTACAAATTTTCTGCAGACCAGCATAAATGTTTCAAGGAATTCAATGTAAGGGACTCTATGATGATCCGCATCAGGCCCGAGCGGTATCCTCTGGAGGCCATTCGTAAGTTACACGCGCGTAGCGCTGGACCCTTCAAAATTATAAAACGAAACGGTCTCAATGTATATGTGGCAAATCTTCCACCCACCATGGGAATTAGTTCCACATTCAATATGGAGGATCTAGTTGCATTTCAAGGAGTCATTGATGCATTGTTCAGCCTTTCGCCTAACCATCCTAATTCCCCAGATCTTTCCTTTGATCCATGGCCCCCTCCCGACCCATCTTCCCAGCCTCTACCTCTCATACCTACCCTTCCCTACCCATTTTCCCAGCATCTACCTCCCACCCTTCCCGACCTATTTTCCCAGCCTCTACGTCTCATACCATGTTTCCAGCCTCTATCTCTCATACCTACTCTTCCCAACTTTTCTTCCCTGCCTCTACCTCTCATACCTAGCCTTCACATACCCAAAGAGGAAATAGAGGATATCATGGACCATTAGATAATTTCAACGTCGAACGGCGGGTTTCAGAAGTATCTGGTTAAATGGAAGTCACGCCCAGCTTCAGACAACACGTGGCTCACTGAGGAGCTTCAGAGACTTGATCGTGACATCCTGAAGCGGTTCAGGAGTTTTATTTCTCCAGTGGCGAAATCTTCGCAGCCAGGGAGAATTGATGGGGACATCACGCGTACACGCGTACACGCGCACGCATGCCGCCCCCTACGCACGTACGGAAGGAGAGGGAGGGTCCCACCGTCGATCTGGCTCGATGACGACGTCCAGGGAGAGCCTCCTAGTTAGAAGACGGATTTTTGGTTCATTAGAGTAGGCCCGATAATCAAGTAAAGCCCATCATGGGATCTCATGATCGGGGCCCACTAGTCGGATTGATTTCATATTTTAGGTTTTGATTATTTATGTTATTTAGAATATCATGAACGCTTTAAATTTCATTGATTAGTTTTTATTTTGGTTTACTTCATCGCCAAGTAATAGGTTGCGCACATAGCGCGAGTTTTAGGTATAGAGTTTTCTTATAAATAGGCACCCCTTGTAGTTCTTTTGATTCATTGAAGTTTAATAAAAATTATTACAAGTTTTTTTCTACTCTCTGAGTTTCTGAGTTGTGGAAAAATTCAAGTGGGTGTGAAGCCCTCCCTTTTCGAATGGCTAACTACCGTGGTGTAAAGCCATATCTATCCACATCCGCCCCTATCCTCTATCATCCATATTTTCCCTCTTCTACAATCATCCCCGCTTCGTATCCGCTAGTTTTTGTAGCAGTTCTTCTCCTTACAGTCAGTTTTCTAACCCTGCGGGAGAGCTGAAACTTCGGTGGAGCACTACGCACAAACCGCATCTCAGATCGAGCTGAAAATCAAGGGTTTTGGAGTCCTCCCCTGGCCAACCAAACCCTAGGAGTCGGTTCGGGGAATCGGGCCACGCTCGCATGTGCGGCTAGGCTCCCGCGCACATGCGCCAGGCCCTGGCCCGCTGTCCGCACGTAGAGCTGGGTAGAAACTGACCGATCCGACGGATCCAACCCGATCCGCTCCGAACCGATTCGAACCGAAGGCCAGGATCGGGTCGCCAGGATCAAGTTGAATTGAGTTGGCCCAATTAGATCCGATCGTAAATCAGATCGAGTTCGGATCAATAGTTAATTCAGACCGTTCCGATCCGATTCGATCCACACTATTTATTCAACAGTGTTTCTTATAATGTTGTCCACTTGAGATTGGGATATACCTCATTTCTTGTTTGATACCATAAAATGATCTAGAAAAATAGAAGAACGGCATGGATGAAATAAATACATCATGGTGGGGTCCACAGAGCGCCGACTAACCACCATTGGCCGATGGTAGGGGGAGTAGCCAATCCGTCTTCTCACCCGTGGGTATAAGAGGGCAGGCACCAGGTGGCGAAGTGACGTTGGCTATACCTCTTTTTCGAATCCACTACAACACCGGTTTCACGCAGAGCGTAAAACATCCAAGCTACGTGGGGCCATCCATGTTCTAAATGTAAAATCCACTCCGTCAAAAAGGTTAGAAATAATATATTAACTGTACATAATGAATATTATTTGTAATAAATTCTCTATAAGGATCCACCAAAGAGAACAATGTAAAATTACATCAAGAACACTTAAGTTCATATATTGTGCTTTCAGAGTTTTTTATCAGTCTGATTTTTGTATATTTTATTCATCCTAGATATTTACACCTGATTAACGGTTTTGATGATATATAAACCCCAAGTTAGCTCCACAAATAAACTTGTGGTTGGAATCTCTTTCTCAATGTTTCCTCTGGTGTAGCTCACCTGAGGTTTATATAATTCTAAATTTTTACTCAATAATCTAATATATGGAATAACACTTGATGGACGGATTGGATTTTAAATTTAAGATATGGTGGGCCGCAGATATCTTTGGTGTTCTACCCAGTGGGTTTAAACAGGTGCTACAGACGACACCCGTCCAACTTTGTCTCATCTTTTTGGAAAAACCGCCTTCTTTCTCTGCGTTGCCAGACGGCGTCTGACCAACAGCTGATTTTTCTCCTGAGTATGGTAGTCCACGTGACCACGGATGATCTTTTACCCACAATGCTACATCCTCGTAGTCAGAACCGTTCATACCATGGGCCTCACTAGAATGGGCCATGATCAAGGAAATTGGATACGCCATAGCCATCCGATCAGTGGATCTCAGGTTGCCAAGTGGAATAGGTGGTATTATTACTGTAACCTTTGCTTCTCTTGGAAACGGCGTAACCATCCGATCAATGGATGCAATGTTAACATCGTAGTGCATCCTTTGTGGGGCCCATTGGATGAACGGCTCTAATATCCGAGAGTTGTTTGGGAACATTTGAAGGGTGTATGATCTGCGTGCTATCATAACACGGCTACTTCTCTTTCACCTGCTTTATCCGCTGCTTTTCTTTTTCTCGTATTCCTACACGCCAGCTAACTTCTGTTCGCAGTCGTATCGAGCCACAAGCTCTCTGACGGACGCGGGTTTCAAGTGAAAGCCTTTCACACGAAGTTCTTACGTGGGATGCTAGGTGGGTCCCACCGTGATGTTTGTGATAAATCCACACCGTCCATCCATTTTGGGAGCTCATTTTAGGACATGCGGCCAAAAATGAATTGTATCCAAAACTCAAGTGGCCCTTATAAGAGGAAACAGTGTAGATTCAATGAAGATTCGATCCGAACCGTACCTAACTCGATTCGACTCGATTTTCCTGACCGAGTCAGACTCGGTTCGAGTCAGGCCAGTAGCGCAACGGATCGGATCGAGTCAGAGGATTTGGACTCAGTCCCGAATCAGATCGAGTTCGGGTTGGGCATTGGGAATTTCAGACCGAGTCGAGTTGCGCCCAATCTGGTCCGACTCGACTCGATGCCCACCTCTATCCGCACGCGGACTATCCCAGGTTCAAGTTTCCTCCTTATTTTCCCCTTTTTCATACCTGTTTTCATAACCCTAACCCTAGATTGCATTATCCCTAACTTATTTGCCCATTTCTCACCCTAGGGTTCCTTGAATTGAAATTGGGGAATCCCTTGGATTAGGGACTAATCGTTGTGCATGTGTGGCTGAATTCTATTTCCCTTTGAGCATCGTTTGATCCATAATTTTATTGATCCAGTCCTATCCTGTGTGGGCCTGGACCCGTGCAGATTCCCCTTTACTTGAATGTTTGAGCTTTTTGTGTGGGATGTGGAATTATTATGTGATTGTTGTGAATTAGTATGATCTAAGCCTGAAATCTTGCATATCATATTTAAATTTCATGTCATGCATCAAGATTGGCCTTTGATTCCTTCAAAATAACTCCAAGAGGAACACTGGAAAATCCTAACAAGCATGGAGTAGAGAAACAAAAATTCAATCATTGTGGGGCTGAAGTCAACTGACAATTATTTTCCAGCCGAATACATTGGTGAAAAGGAAAATCCTTGACACATATCGTGGAAAGGCTTGGCTTGGGGGTGTTGATTTAAGCACTTTATTCCATCAAAGAAGTTGATCAGTATTGTTTGACAAAATGGGATCCTCATTCACCAAAGACAACATTATAAGGTTTTAATTAGCCTAAGCCTGACCTTACAAGAATCAACAAGAAGTAGGTGAGAAAGCATGAATCATAAGTATGAGATCGGCTTTTTTTTTGAGTTGCTGGACCGAGGAATTGCGATATCCAATAGCAAGAGATCTATCATAAGATTATTCCGGTAGCCATAAGTTTCACTAAAGCAATCTGCCTTAGCACCATAATCCAGTCCTATTGCTCCTTCAAACTACCACATTTCCCCCTGCACCACTTGACAATCCATAGGTTTCAATGCAGAATGTATTTGTTGACAGTTGTCATCTCTATGTTTAGCAGCTTTTATTGATCCAGGAACTGAACAACCAGCTGAAAAGTGGAATTCCCATTTTTTATTTAGGGTGCATCCTGGTCATGGCAGTTCCATGACTGACATGATGCATTACCATCAAATCTTGGTTGAGATAAGAACGGAGACTTCCCAGTCTTATCTCAACCATGACTTGGGGTCAATGTGCTAGTCCACTGAATTCCTTATCTTGACCATGATTTGGGAAAGAAATGCTAGTCCACTAAATACAGGTCTTTTTTTTTCACACTGCCCCAAACAACCAGTATAAGGTTTGGGAGCCCAACCAACCACGATGTGGTGGTGACTGGTGGTACATTAATTATTAGCTAAAGATATTGACAAATGTCTTACACATGTTCCTTATTATTGTAGACAACTTCAAGATTGTTTCATTATCATCCTTTGTACAAACATAGTTTATTTACTGGATTTGTAAGTCCATTCTGTTCCATGCTGTCGCTCAATCTACAGAAAGCAGATAAAGCAATTCACAATATTCACTGGAATTGAAAATTCAGATGCATGAACTCAAAGCCTGACCTTCAAAATTGTAGATTTGCTTAGCTTACCAAGTGGCAGTTTTTCAGCATTGTATCCTAAAACAAGGCAAAGCAAAAACCAACAAGGTAATAAGATAACCGATGGTATATCACAGAAATAAAAGTAAAGTTAATAGTTTGGCAGAATTAATGGAAATACAACACCAGCAATGTTGAAATGCAAATGCTAAAGAAAAAGAAAGGAAAATAGCACACTTGAACTAAGTTCAATCTGACAGTGACACCAACTGCCAATCAACTGCTGTAGCAATCATAATAAAATTCATCGGGATAGATTTCACTTTATTGTCAATTCTTTATTATCCAACTACGACTATCTGAAATGTGAATTCAAAGTATATGAAATACTGACCTATTTCTAACATTTGCTGCTTCATCATGCTGATATTGCAAATGAGAGAGATGAACTTTGCAAGGCGGGGTTCAAGTCGTGTCTCCCGAAGTTGACTACCAATTATAGAGTCATTGGGCTTATTACAAACCTGGTAATGATGTTTGGATCTTAGCAGCAATACAATGTTTAGACATCCAACTCAAGAAACATACTAATTGTAAGGAGGACATAAATTCAACAAAGAGAAATGTGATGGCTACTCACAAGAGAAGCTCGAATGGCTCTTCACACACATGCCAATGTGGACATGCATGCTGGGTCGTTTATTGGGTAGTCCCCACCATTTATGCCATGGCCCAAAAATAAGGCCATTCTGGTCTTTGGGTGGGCAGCATGCATATGGAAATTGAAGGATAAAAAGTTGACCATTGATCCAAATTCAATGTACATCTACGGCCTACATGATGACCTGACTGGCCTGGTATTCTAGCTGTGCAGATACACAGCCTACCAGATGAATGGCTAGGATCTTGCACACAAGTACCACATTGGCACGCATGGAGAGTAAGATCCAGAATCTGACTCTCGTGAGCATACACAGAAGGGCTCTTCAACCAATGGGAAATGCAAGATTACGAGAAACTAAATGTCCAGTCAAAATAACCACAAGTAATAATTGGAGAAAACCAACATACAACTGCGTTGTCTGCTTCGTTGTAGTCCATTTCCAACCAAGTATAGCACTTCGGATAACAAATAAATTCTTTGCGATCCAACCATTGATTCTTTGTTTTGTCAAAGAATTTCTGCTGGAACTCATTGATCGCACCATCACGGGACGTGTAAGGTCCATGTAGCTTATCTTGACCTTTTACTCCAACTCTTCCCCATCTATTGTAAACCACGAACGTGCCGCCATCATCGGATTCTGCGAATGCAATTGTATTATCACCAGTGAGGATCCCAATGAATAAAAACAGTAATGCAGCAAAACAAATATTGGGTACCTTTGGGTGCATAGTAAAATCACAGTTGGTAGGGCAGACTAATACAGATTGTTTGGGGCGGTGCAGAAATATGTCTTCCCTTATTCAATTTTTTTTGCCCCAAAATCACATGTGAGATGCAAAGAGTGGTCATGAGTTGCTCACATCACTTATGATTGGACATAGTGCATTGCAGCCACCTCAGGAAGCAGAAAATACCAAACGCACCCAGAACTTGTTGTAGAGATAAAAAAAAAATTAAAACGTTATCTATTTCATGAATTGTCAAGGCAACAATATTTTTAATCTAGTGGGCACTTGTATAAAAGCCATATGCATGAAGTTCAATTTGGTTTGCGAGAACTGACTGGACCGAATACAGCAATCTGACAGCATCACCAACACTAAGTAAACTTAAGACTTCCCAGAATAATTTTTTTCCCATAAGTGGAAGTTCCCAAAAAGCAGGAAGGTAACAGAAACACATATCTGGCATTTAATGGGTTCTAAAAGCCAGTTAGTTCACTTCGCATTCTGTATTTAAAGCGATTGAAAAATGGTGGAAATGCTGCAGATATGCATACTTATAAGAAGATCTTACAGATTGAATAACAACAGCAGTATTTTCAAAAAAAAAAAAAAAAAATTCGGATTAAATAAATTAAGGCATGATCATAACTAGCAGAGTGAAAGGAAAGACTTGAAATTTATTCAAACAATGAAACTCAAAAGTATTCAAATTTGACGCATGAACCACGTGTATAGGATAAAAAGTCATTCAACTCACAAATATAACCTGCTCTTACTCCTAGAAGGCTAGAACATTGCAGTCATCAAGAGACTGCAATCATCATCATCATCATCATCATCATAGCCTTGTCCCAGCTATTTGGAATTGCCTTTATGAATCCTCTTTTGCCAGTCATTGCAAAACAAACCAGAGATCTCTTGATTGTTTGACCAAAGTTTTATCACCAACTGCATACCGGACATCAACCCTCCTTCACCTGAGGTTGGGGCCGTTGGCTCATCACATAAAGGAACATGCGGACTAAATTTACTAATATTTGTGCATATTGGAGGTCATATTATTATCTACATAGTCCTGAAGATAATATTTAAAAATAAATAAATAAAATAGTCCTGAAGATATGAATATGCCAATGTCCAATCTCGAATTTCAAGAATTTGCATGCTGATGTTAAAACACATGATGATTGAATATGATGTTACACATATTAAGTACCTAGAAATAACATGTAAACAGTACATATGTAATGCGGGGGCATTTTCACACCGGGCTCGAGTGGGGTGGCCTGCGGGACGCAATGACACACTCGGGGTGGGTGACTTGTGTGAGGTGGAACCCATGGATTTGGGGCCCACAAGGAGGGTTCCGCCGAGGACCTAACCCATGGATTTGGGGCCTGGGCTATGAGATAAAGGGATTAATTCGCCATGCTCTATCAGTTCGAGCTTTTAGAGCAATTGGTTAATTGTCCTGCATCAAATTGGTATCAGAGCGGGAGGTCTCGTGTTCGAGACTCCTCACCGAGGGTGATTAATGCAGGAGCATTTTCACACCGGGCTCGAGTAGGGTGGCCTGTGGGATGCAGGGGCACACTCGGGGCGGGCGGCCCTCGGAACCCATGGATTTGGGGCCCATGTGAGGCGGGTGGCTCGTGTGAAGTGAAACCCATGGATCAATTTGAGCTTTTAGAGCAATTGATTAATTGTCCTGCATCAAATAAGCTAGGTATTAATTGCATGATAGACTCGAGAATACAAAGTGTTAATTGCATCGAGAGGCTACAATCACATTTCTAGCTTTATTTTCATCATTTTGTTTCACAATTCGCCTAACCTACAAACATTGACTTGTTTGCCAAGTTCATTGTAAGAGACTAGCACCAATCCTTTCCATCATTGGTCTATATGGTCCTGTTCCTGAGGTGGATTAAAGTACTTTATTTGACTGGATTTTTAGTGAATGCTTCCCTTTGTATCATTCCACTCTCGTCATGTTCAAAAAACATCGGAGACAGTTTCCTATTTGAATAAGTGTGTGTGGTGTGTGTGTGTGTGTGTGTGTGACACTTTTCTCTTTGTATTTGTAAATAAATATGTTTGCTACTTCGTTATTAAGAGAATCACATCATTCCTCCAATTTACACATGCAACAGCTCGTGTCTACAATATCATTACTACATAACCAAATTATATAAATAATAATTATTATTATTAATTAATTAATTTAGAAAACAAAGTTACAAAGGCCAAAGTTTGGCTGGTTGTAAGAACTAAACCTTGAATTAACAGCAAGTCAATAAAATTGCACCTTTCAAAAATAAAAACAATGCTGATGAAAGTTAATTGGCTCCCAGCAAAAACACATAAACAAAACCATGGATCTAAAGGATCATGGTATCAATCACTTGTGATATTGCAAGATCTGGGAGAGACCTGAGGGAGCAGTAGCTCATAGAAACCTCTTCTGATTATAACCATCAAAAGGACGAAAAGGACTAATTGGGTAAAAGGAAACCGTTTAAGGAAAGAAAAATTTACCAAGAGCTTGAATCACATAGAACTTGTTGTTGTTTGCCCCAACATTTGTTTGATTCAGAATGGCATCATAGATTTCATCACCCTGCCACAAAAGGGAAATAACTGCCTGCCTTCTTAATACAACTTAGTGAGCATAATATATACAATATATTCTAGTATGAGTTTCTCACTAATAACACTAGTGGATATGGCACATGCAATGCACATGGAGAGAGGAGGGGCAAGAAAGAAAAAGGGAGAGAGAATCGGAGGGAGGGGTGCGGCTACACGCAGAGAAAAGGATAATCCATTTTCAATGGTGGTTGTCACATTCACATTATTTCCGTTGCTGTGGTCCACTTGAGTTTGTGATCTGCCTCATTTTTAGGCTGACGTCCTGACATGAGCCTCCTCAACTGATGGACAAAACGGATGTCACACAAACATCACAGTAGGCTCCACATGGCCTTTTGATGAACAGTCGGTCACACCCCTACCCATATCGTGTTTAGATATAGTAGAGATATTGAACTGTGAAGAAGGCATAAGTTCCATCTACCCCATCAAAGGAAATGTCAACTACACATGACATCTTAAACTATTTCATGTTCCATTGTCATGATTGAGTGCTATTCACATTGCTTCCCTCAAGCATGCAGGGGAAATCAAATTCAGTGTCACTACATTCAGGAGCAATATCAAACTGGTCTTATCTCTGTTCCACATTTAGCTAGAAAAGATTGGACTAAACTCATTGACTGCTTCCAAATCTTCAATTTGAATGCCATATAGAGGATAACTGCCCGTGCTTTTTGTCAGCAAGAGAAATATCAAAATACTCTTAGCTGAAAAGTGAGCATCCATGCTGCGAAATTTCATGGGGCACCCATACTTCTTGGTCTGCATTCAGGTTCTGCTATTTGTGTACAATTCAAAGCTACATTGAAGTCATTGGGAAACACATCCTCGCTAATAGTTTTTGTATGTAGTTTTAAGGTTCAGAAACAATAAATTCAGGATTTCTGGTCTCTTTCTAATCTGATATGATGTCTAAATAACCATCAATAAATGCACACGTTAACCAAAAACACTTTTAGGATGGCTCCAAGTCACATAAAAATGACCTGGAGACATTGGCAAGTGCATATTGATATAAAACAGAACACCATTGTCATTGACACTATAAAAAGTGAAGAAGCAAATTGTAGAACAAGCTGCACCCAAGTCACTAGCCACATGACTAGTCATTTCATTGAATATAAACCCAAACATGACAAGGCTGCTGTTTGGATGTACCCGCAGAATGTTAAGGAAGCAAGATGAGAAATAGCCTAGCTACACTTTGCAGAGCAAGGCATGGTGATAATATGTTGATCCCATCATTGCTGCATTCTCATTTCAGGTGGAGGACGAATCTGCTTACAATACTAACCCATTCCAAACAGGCCCCAAAATATGAATTCTAATAAACACTGCAGAAAATCTATCCTTAGAAAGTAATAAGTCCTACTTCAATATTGTCTCTGTAGGGTTAAGTTTCAAATGCAACTTCAAGAATGCAGTCCAAACATTAATTCTGTATATAGGTAGGAAAGCAATGTATAGCTGCGTAAATATTGTGCAGGTAAAAGATCGCGAAAATTATTTGCAGATGCCCACATTACAAAATTTCGATATCAAGCATGAGTGTTCTAACAGGATTCTTAACCAAATAAAACTAGAGTTATGGTAAAACAATGAATACAATGAGCATACATACATGCTGCAAAACATGGTAGTTTGACTTTATATGATCGGGGAGCCACTGATCCAAAACTGCACCACCTTTCTTGGTAGCTGTGACCAATTTCTCCTTATCATCATCAACTTCTTTCTCTGCAGTGATATGTTTGAATGATATTTTAGACTAGAAACCCCAACAAACAAATGAAACTGAACTCTGCTGCAAAAGAACAAACTTCAACTCTGGTGGATATATGGCTTGATCACATTTACATCTTCCAAAAGAGGTAATTTTTACTCTTTGCACTATTCATCTGATATGGAGACCTGATGAACACCCTCTTGCTGGAAAGTTTGTTTGTGATCACTCATTTTCATCATCAGTGTAGCCGTGCCCCAGATATTTAGGGTTAAGAATTTCTTTTACACCACTATGTCACTTACAACTTATGAGTCAGTTACTGGCAGGGGGGTGAGATTTCACTTCCTTGACTAAACATACCTCTCTGCAATTGGAGAGCAGCAACAGAAGCTCCATATTACAGAAATTTTGAATCCACGGGGCCACTTTTGTGACCCACCTGATGATTGTTTTAGCCTAAGAATCAACTCAATGACATATCTATGCCTGACTTTTTTAGGTAATTTGAAGATTTTTTTAGTGATTCTCTACTCTTAAGCTCTTTTCTGGTGTGAATACACTGTTGTATTTGATATCTTAAATCGAGTCAAACACAGGGTCTGTCAATGCCATCGATAGTCTGTTCGATGTCACCTTCGATGGCATCAAACAGTGCTCGATCCCATCGATGTTTTCTGGATTTTCTTCAGTTGGTCGCTGGACTAACTAGGCACTTTTTTGATGCCATCGATGAGTGTTCAATGCCATCGAGAATTTTCGGAAAATCATATTTTGCCTCTGGACAGTTGAGGTGTTAGTTCGATGCAATCGATGAGTGTTCGATGCCATTGAATGATTAGTTTCGATGCCATCTATGAGTACAAGGTATCCCGCATCGGTATCGGTTGGCGTAACGGTGCCCTCCAAAACCGATACGGATACGGGGGTGTAACGGCGCTACGGGGGCGTAACGGCCCGTAACGGCGCAATTTTTTTTTTCTGCCAAAAAAATATGAAAAAATATAGATTAAATCCGGAATATTCTAAGCATTCCAAATATGCATTCATTTATAAATTGAACATGTTTATAGTGGTGTAACGGTCCACTCTTTGGTGAGAAGTTGTATCGGACTGTCTGATTAATTTTTGAACCAGGCAACCTGAATTTGACTACAAAATTTATATATTTAATTTTCTAAATATCTAATTTATATACTTAACAATTTAATATCTTTCTCCCAATAGTTCTTTAAAAAAATGAAATTAAATTCAGGTAGATCGCGTTGCCAATTTGGGGCTGACTTGGAGGACCAATTCATTTGATTTTGGCATTTTGAGTTGGCAATTACAATCCATAATTTAATTGGTAAATTTTAAGTTAATACATGTCTAGTGTACAATTTTTTAAGGGCCCGAATTAGGTAGGACTCGGATTGTGAAGTGTAGCACACGAGTGTCAAAGTTTTTTGGACCCCACTTGTGATGAATGTGTTATATCCACACCGTCCATCCATTTTGCCAAATAATTTTAGGACATGAGCCCAAAAATGAGGCAGATCCAACACTCAGGTGGACCGTACCATAAGAAACAACAATAATTAAACGACTATCATTAAAAATTTATTGGGACTACAAAAGTTTTAGATCAAGCCGACATGTGTGTTTTCCCTTCATCCTCGTCAATGTGACCCTATTAACAGGTTAGATGGAAAATAAACATTATAGTGGACCCTAAGAAATTTTTAATGGTGAGCATTCTATAACCACTGTTTCCTATGTTGTGGTCCACCTGAGATTTGGATCTTACTAATTTTTGGAATCATAACCTAAAATGATGCGGCCAAATGGATGGACGGCATGGATAAAACATATACATCATGGTGGGGCCCATGTGGCACGTGTACAATTTAATAAAATGTACAGCGTGCTGCGTAACTCACACGCAGTCCATTCATTTCACGCAAGCAGGTCCTGTGGGTCTGATCATGAGGTATGTGTTATATCTAAACCGTCCATTCATTTGACGAGCTCGTCTTAAGGCTTGACACAAAAAATAATACAGATCTAATTATCAAGTGGACCACACTGCAAAAAGCAGTGGGGGATTGAACGTCTACCATTGAAACCCTTTTTGGGATCACAGAACTTTTGGATCAATATGAAATGTTTTTCCTCTTCATTCAGGTCTTTTTGACCTTATGAAGATGGAAAATAAATGTTATGGTGGGCCTACGAATTGTTTAACGGTGAAAATCATCATCGTCGCTACTATTTTTGGTGTGGTCCAAAAGATCTTTGGATACGATTCATTTTTTGGGTAATGCTCTAAAATGATATTTAAAAATAGATGAACGGTGTAGATAAAATAAATACATCACTGTGGAGCCCATATAACTTTGATCTCCTTTGAACCGTTCATACAACTCGGAGCTCGAGGAGTATCAGCGCTCGTATTAGCGTGACACGTACCTACAGCAGCTAAGCTGGTGCAGTACACCTGGAAAAAAAAAAAAAAAAAAAAAAAAGGAGAGGGAAACCAAAAAGAAAAAAGAGGGAAAGAAGAGAGAAGAAAAAAAGAGGGAAAGAGGGAAAGAACAGAGAGAGAGAGAGAGAGAGAGAGAGAAGAAGAAGAAGACGACGAAGGCCGAGGCCGCGGCCGCAGGCGTAGCAGGGCCGCAGCTATCCGAGAAGAAGAAGAAGAAGAAGAAGAAGAAGAAGAAAGAGAAGAAGAAAATAAAGGAAAAAGGTAAGTTTTTTTCTTTTTTTCTTTTTTTTTCCAGGCCCGTAATAGCCGTTACGGGTCAATAACGGCCGATACGCGTACAAAATCGGGCATCGGCCGATACGACCCCGAAACGCGTAACGGTTCCCACCGTTACCGTTACGTATCGGCCAATACGTAACCGATTTGGGACACCCTGTATGAGTATTTGATGCCATCGACAAATTCTGCGTAGATTTTTCGCAAAATTGCGAATTTGCAGGATTTGTTTCCGATTTCGTTTGGGATTCTTTCCAAGGCTATATATATATATATATATATATAATATATATATATATATATATATATATATATATATATATATTATATATATATATATATGGGATTGGGAGGTATTCCAAAGGTTTCTAAATTGTCCTAGGGTTTCAAAGAGTGTAGCAAGGGTGAGATTCGAGGTTGTTCGAATCGGGTAAGCTCTCTCTCTTTGTAATTTCTGCTTTCATAGTGATCATATGTCGCTTTGTGCCGTGGTTTTTTCCCGAAAGGGTTTTTCCACGTTAAATCATTGTGTTAACTTTGTGTTTGCTTAGTGCTATTGGATTGTTATCCTAGATTCATCTCTGTGTGCTTCCACGGTCCCCCCAACAAGTGGTATTAGAGGAAAACGTTGGGGTGCAGGCTTGAATCTGAAAGATTAGTATCAATGGGAAACTTTAAGTATGATATTGAGAAGTACTTAGGCAAAAATAATTTTGAGTTATGGAAGGTTGATGCAAGACAATTAACTACTTGCTCTAAAAGCTCGAACTGTTAGAGTATAGCGAATCAATCCTTCTATCTCATAGCCCAGGCCCCAACTCGCATGGGTTAGGACCTCGACCGAACCCCCTTCGTGGGCCCTAAATCACATAGGCCGCCCACCGCGAGTGTATCCCCGCATCCCACGGGCTACCCCACTCAAGCCCGGTGTGAAATGCCCCCGCATTAATCACCCCCGGTGATGAGTCTCGAACACGAGACCTCCCCCGTGGGCCCCAAATCACATGAGTCACCCACCCCGAGTGTGTCCCCGCATCCCACAGGCTACCCCACTCGAGCCCGGTGTGAAATACCCCTGCACTAATTACCCTCGGTGAGGAGTCTCGAACACGAGACCTCCCGCTCTGATACCAATTTGATGCGGGACAATTAACCACTTGCTCTAAAAGCTCGAACTGTTAGAGTATGGCGAATCAATCCCATTATCTCATAGCCCAGGCCCCACATCGCATGGGTTAGGACCTCAGCCGAACCCTCCTCGTGGGCCCCAAATCACATGGGCCGCCCACCCCAAGTGTGTCACCGCATCCCACGGGCTACCCCACTCGAGCCCGGCGTGAAATGCCCCTGCATTAAAGGTTAAGATGATTAGCCTATGAACTAAGCAAGGTGAAGATGGGGCTCTTGAGGAGCGACGACCATCTATGAGTAACGAAGACTGGAATACTTTTGATAAGAATGCCTTATCCTCTATCCGATTGTGTCTCACGGATGAGGTTTTCTATAACGTTCTAAGGGAGAAAGCCGCAGCGAGTTTGTGGGCAAAGTTAGAGGACGTTTATGCAAAAAAAAAAAAAGTCCCTTCAGAATCGCCTACACTTGAAGCTGCAATTGTTCAACTTCAGGATGGCAGATGGTGGAGATATGGAGGCCATATCAGTAGTTTTAATAAATTGATTTGCAAATTGCTAAACATAGAGGAAGTGGTCAAAGATGAAGATCAAGCATGTATTTCGTTGAATTCCCTTCCGGCTTCGTATGAGTCATTCAGGGACTCATTGTGCACTGGTAATAAGTCCCTGAGTGTGGACACCATTATCTCATCCCTTCAGGGGAAGGCTATAAGAAAGATAAACGGTAGCGTACTAGGGACCTCTTCTGATGCACTACTTATGAGAGGCAGGAATATTGAGCGAGATATAGGAACTTCAAGACCTAGATCCAAATCCAAGGGCAAGGGCAAGTTAAAGTGTTAGAACTGTGGGATGACTGGACACATGAAGAAGGATTGCAGAAATCCTAAGTCGAAGAAAGAAAACTCAGAGGCTTCTTCCAAGGAGGCCAATATTGTCGCATCTGATGAAGAGACAAACACGTGAGGTGTTGTCTATGTCTATCGGACGCTTGTACGACGATCGTAGCGACGAGTGGATCCATGACACGGGAGCTTCATATCACATGACTCTTCATCAGAGTTGGTTCGCCAGTTACAAAGAGTGCAATGGTGAACAGGTCTTTATGGGCAATGACAATGCCTATAATGTTATGGATGTTGGTACAGTGCGCATCAAGATGTTTGATGAGATAGAGCGTACCATGACTGATGTCAGGCACGTTCCGGATATGAAGAAGAGTTTGATTTCTCTTGGTGCACTCGAAGATATAGGGTGCAAGTTCACCGGTCTTAATGGTGTCCTTAAAGTTTCAAAAGGGGCACTCGTGGTTATGAGAGCGCAGAGACACGAAAACCTTTACAGGTTGATTGAAAGCACTTCAGTAGGTGGAGCGACAACGACCGTTGCAGATTCCATGTCTGCACGTATGTGGCATGCTCGTCTGGGCCACATGAGCGAGCAGGGCATGAAGGTACTTTTGAATCGATATTTGATTCCGGCTTTTAAGAATTCTGATTTAGATATATGCGAGCATTGTATATATATATATGGTAAGCAATCTAGATTATCTTTTAAATCTGGAAAACGTGTAAGGGAATGCTTAATTGTGTGCACTCTGACGTATGGGGGCCATTGCCGGAGGTTTCCGTTGGAGGGACATCATAGTTTGCCTCATTCATTGACGACTACTCCCGGAAAGTTTGGGTTTACTTCATGAAACGTAAATCCGAAGTTTTCACCACATTTAAATAATGGAAGGCAATGGTGGAAAAACAACCAGGGCAAAAAATAAAAGTTTTAAAACAATGAAGGTGAGTTTACTTCCACTGAATTCAATGAATATTGTAAAGATGAAAGGATCATCAGGCACAACACAATGCATCACACACCCGAATAAAACAGTTTTAATGTCATCTATGAGTGTTCGATGGCATCGACAAATTCTGCATAGATTTTTCACAAAATTGCAAATTTGCGGGATTTGTTTCCGATTTCGTTTAGGTTTCTTTCCAAGGCTATATATATGGGTGTAAATGGGATTGGGAGGTATTATAATGGTTTCTAAATTGTCCTAAGGTTTCAATGGGTGTATCAAGTGTGAGATTCAAGGTTGTTCGAATCAGGTAAGCTCTTTCTCTTTGTAATTTCTACTTTCATAGTGATCATCTATCCCTTTGTGCCGTGATTTTTTCCCGAAATGGTTTTTCCACGTTAAATCGTTGTGTTCTCTGTGTTTGCTTGGTGTTATCGGATTGATATCCTAGATTCATCTCTGTGTGCTTCCGCAGTCCCCCCAACATACACCACCTCTTACCTATAATTGACTTACATGTTACCCAAACACGAAAAAAAAAAAAAAAAAAAAAAACCTGCTTACCCTGACTTACACTTACATCCAACTGGGCAGCATGTAAGGGCCTGTTTGGTTTTCCAATTACTGTTGGGTAATGATTATTTACGCTTGTAACTATGTGGTGACATCAGTTACATTCAACTGCAATGATGATTTTGCTGCTTTGTTTGTTTCACCCACAAATCACTGTAAAAATGGTAGTTTTATAAGGTAAAAATGTAATGATTACAATTTACTTTACCTACTTCCTTCACAAATGTATTTCGACTCTTGATTTACGAGCCATAATTCTTGTTTAAACAAACACCTGGAAATGATACTGATGGCTTACTTACTTTGCATTTCATATGAAATTGGAAAACCAAGTAGACCCTAAGTGAATATCACTTTTAGGAAGTGACTTCTCACACCAGCCCGACAAAATTTACTGGCAGTTTTGCATCGTAAGTTACTTAAACGTAAATTTCCTCCCCCAAACACCAACTATCAGTCACTTCCCAATTACAGAACTTACACACATTCAAACGATCCCCAATACTCCATCCTCTCAATATCTCAATGTAATTAAACAACAGAGCGAGGCAGCTTAGAATCTGGATGAAATGGCATACCTTCCGGAACGTCGTCCCAGCCCTCCTTGATAGCAGCGCATATCCGCTTGACGAGGTCTTTCTTCGACCCGCTCGCCGATACGCCGTGAAGGGCCGCCTGTGCCCGCAACTGCTGGATGCCCATCTCGCTAATCGTTTCGACAGAATCGACCTTCTGGGACTCGGCATCGTCCTCGTTTGGCCGCCCCCTCGTCCTTTTCTTACCAACGACGTCGGATGAGGAATTGCCGTCGTTGCTGCAAGCGGATTCGAGCCGTTGGAGTAGCACGAGCTTGGTCCCGGAGGTGTCGAGGCCGCGCTGGGCGAGGAGGGTTCGGATGTCGTCTACTTTAAGTCTGGATGACATGTTTGGACGGGATATTGCGATTGGAATGAATTGTAATTTGGATGGAGAGAAAAGGCGGGAAGTAGGGGGGGTTTATAGTGTTTGGACTATGGCTTTCATAGGAAGGAACGAACGGGGCTTGTGTAGGAAGGAAGAGGAGTACAGTTCGTTTCTCCTCCGTCGCGACTCAGGATCCATTCTGTGTCGCTACTCGCTGGGGCCCACACGTTGGGATTTCGTTGATGATTTGAACCGTTCATATTATCATTTCTATCATATATAAGACATTTAATGAAAATTACAATTCAATGGTGATTATAACCTTTGATTTTATACTTGAATTTGAGCCATTGAAATTTTCGTTAAATTGTTCTTCTAAGCCCGTGTACAGATAGTGATGGTCACAAACATCCGTTCAGTGTGAGTTTTTTAGAGTAGCCTTTGTAGCATTGATTCCACAACTTAAACGGTTCAGATCATCGGTCCACCTAGCATGCGAGCCCTAGTAGGAGGCAACACACGCTTTGAGGGAAGATGGGGAAGAAAAGGACAGACTTTTTGAGTTTTCTATACGTGGCAGTAAGCGGATTGCGTCCGAACCGCGTTCGGACCATAAGCCGTCCGAACAGAGCTCCTGTGGGGCCCAACGTGATGTATCTGTTTATCCACGCCGTCCATATATTTTATCAGATCATTTTATGTTATGAGCCCAAGAATAAAGTATATACAACGCTCAAATAGACCACACCGCCGATGACTCTTACATTTAATGCAACGCAAGCTCACTATTTGGTGTGGTCCACTTGAACGTTGGATCTTCTTTATTTTTGGGTTCATTCCTTAAAATTATCTAATAAAATAAATGAACGGCGTGGATAAACAAATTAATAACCTTGGGCCCCACAAGAGCTCTTGTCAGGCAGGTTACTATCGAACCCGGATTCGAACGCAATCCACACGCGATGATTCATACGAGCGCACTAAAGTGGGCGCCTATTAGTTACTTTACGCTTTGGTGAAGTGATGGGGCTCTATTTCAGTGACCTAAAAGTTGGGCTACTTTAAGAAAAAATTAGCACTGTGTATGAGTGCGTACAATACACTTATTCTGATAGCTGCCCCTAAATTTATATGAATGACGGTAATTATTAGAGTACGGATGTTGATTTTTTGATGAAAATATCCTACCTATTAAAGTAAAGCAGTTGAAAAAAATTAGAGTATTGTTTGTCTTTCCGGGTTCGTCCATACAATTATAGTCTAATTTAGTAATTAAGATTTTGTTCGCATCCAATGAAAAAATGTGAGTAGTACATTGGGTCTAGATAACACAAAATCCCCTACTTTAAAGTAATTAATGCTCCTGTCTCAAAAATTAAATAAAACTAGCTGCATTTGTACTCAGCTAGGGAAAACACCCGGGGCATGTTTGATTTTCTAAACTAAATGTAAATATATTGCAAATGGGAGTGATGATTATTTATTTGGTAATTGAGACATTGTTATATTTGTGCTTGATATAAAGGTTACTTTTTGAGTAAAAAACCAAGGATAGTAAAAAACTGAGTATACTATGAAATATATTTGGGGCTCACCTTGATGTATGTGACTTATCCACACCATTCATTTGTTATATTAGCTAAATTTATGACTTGACCAAAAAAAAGAGACCGATACAGAGCTCAAGTAAGCTCAAGTGGACCACACCTCGAGATTTAGGGAATCAAAAATCTACCTTTAAAAACTTATCAATGCCACTATTTCCTTTAATACGAGCCACTTAAGTGTTGGATCAATCTCATTTTTTGGTTCATACCTCAAAGTGTTACGCTAAAATAGATGAATGGTGCAAATATATCTAATATATTTGGGTGGGGCCCAAAAATTTAAATTAACTAGTTTGACTCAGTTTTCAAAACTGAAATGCAATCGCATTTTCAAACGGGGTGGAGAAGTAATAATTACTAATTCATTGGTCATTTACATGAGATTTGAAAAATCAAAAAACAGCCCTTATTTCCTTTCCTTTTCCCTTTACAACTGCATTGTTTCTTCTTTTATTTGTTTTCCTTGTACTGGACACATATCGAGCTTCAGTATTTCTTATGATGTCGTTTCCTACCGATGCATTTTTGTTTATCCACCAACAGGAGAATATAACAAAGTCCCTTCCGCAAGTTGAGGACAAACGTGACCGATTAGCCATGATGTTCCAAGTGACCACAGCTTCTAAATCATACAACCCCATTCCATGTCGTCCATCCGTTTTTACATCTGGTTGGAAGGGTTAAGCCCAAAATTGAAGTATATCTAAAACTCAAGTGGACCATACCACAAGAAATAGTGGGAATAATGATTTCCACCATTGAAACCTTTTTAGGGCTCAAAGCGATGTTTATTTGTCATCCAACATGTTCAAAAGATCACACAAACATGAATTAAAGGAAAATATAAATATCAGTTTGATTCAAAACTTCGGTGGCCCCCAATAAATTTTCAACGGTAAACATTCAATTCACAATGTTTCCAGTGGTGTGGTCCACTTGAGATTTGGATATGCTGCAATTTTTGTCTCATTTTCTTAAAATTCTGGTAAAATGGATGGACGGAGCGGATAAAATACATATATTACTGTGGGGCCCAAAGAGTTTACTTAGTATGCTGCATACTGCGTCAGCAGTATGCAATCCACTTTCGAAAATCAAAGGAGATGAGGTTGTTTCTGTGGCTGACTACAAACGTGGGCGCTTCGTTTTAGAGATAGATGAGCATTAACTGCTTTCAAGTCGACCCCAACTTTTACACCAATGAAATACTACCACGTCACTTCAGTAGCGATGTCGCTGCGTTCAGTGACTAATCCGCGGCCATCTCATAAGTGGCTAATAACATGTTCCGATTAGCTACTGAACCCTTCAATAACGATATTGTTGCTGAAGTGATGTGGTCACATTTCATTGGCACAAAAGTTAGTGCTCACTTGAAAGTATTTAATGCTCCTCCCTCGCAAAAAAGAAACACAGTTTACTAAACTAGCTGCGTTTGTACTCAACCAATATGGAAACATCCTCATTTCCTTTTATTTTTGAAAGCGACTTAGTATGCCGCATACTAAGTAAATTCCTTCGACCCCACGGTTATATATATAATCCACTCCGTTGATCCATATTATCAGACATTTTAAGAGAATGAGACTAAAAATGAAGCATATACAAATCTAAAGTGGACCACATCACAGAAAACAATGTGAACTGAACGTTTATCATTAAAAAATTAATGGGAGTCACATAAGTTTTGGATCAAGCTAATATTTATGATTTCCTTTAATCCATGTTTGTGTGATCTTTTGGACAGTTTAGATGAAAAATAAACATCACTGTGGGCCCTAAAAAGGTTTTAACGGTAGAAATCATTTTTCCAACTGTTTTATGTGGTATGGTCCACTTGAGCTTTGGATATACTTCAATTTTGGTCTTAACCCCCCCCCCCCCCCCCCCCCCAGCTATAAAAACGGATGGATGGCATGGATAAACCAAATAACATTCAGGATGGGGCCAACAAAGTTCGCTCAGTACAATAAAAGCTTACCAAGTAACTCAGTATGCAATCCAATTTCTTCATTTTCCCTTTGCAACATGGCTCTCTTCCTCTCTCTACTTTCTTGCCTGCGAAACATAGTAAATCTTAATTCTCTCTTCTTTTTTTCCCCGAATCTTTCAAGAGTCGGGATTTTCTTGTGATGATTAGGGTCATGATTTTCTAGTACTTCGAATTTGCTCTGTTTGAGATTTGAATTTCAAGCGGATGTATGATTTAGAAGCTAGGGGCACTGGGAACATCACGGCTAATCAGCCACATCTATTCCCACCTTGTGGAAGGGGCTTTGTTGTATTATTCTATTGGTGGACAAACCAAAAATGCATCTGTAGGAAATGACATAATGAGAAATACCGAAGCTTGAGATGCGTCTGTTGCAAGTAGAACAAATAGAGAGAGGAAGAGACAATACCGATGTAGGGAGAAAAGGAAAGAAAATAAGGGCCTGTTTGGCCGGACCGATCCCATGGTATTAGGAGGGATGGGATCGTGATATCCCAGGATATGCACGACGAGCTAAATAGACCCGGTGAACTTGTCTCGGGATATCAGCAATCCCATGGTTCTTAAAACAATCCACTGACATCACCATCATTACCTTAAAATTGATCCCATCCCTTGGTTGGACGGATTGGATGGTAAACTCCCGGGATATACCCGGCGTGCCAAACAAACCCAATGAACTTGTCCAGGGATATAGCAATCCATGGATCTTAAACCAATCCACCGACACCACCATCATTACCTTAAAGTTCATCCCATCCCTCCTAATCCCATGGGATTCGCCTGGCCAAACAGGCCCTAAGGGTTTTCCGTGGTCATGTATAAATGCTGCCGGTAAATAGCATTTCTTTGTTGTGACGGAGGAGCGTTAAATGCTTCCAAGTGGGCCCCAACTTTTGCACAGATGCAATACGGCCACGTCACTTCAGTAGTGATGTCGTTACTGAAGCGTTCAGTAGCTAATCCATGTCCACTTAAACTTGTGTACGTATTGGACACGGATTAGCTACTGACCGCTTTTTCTTTTTTTCTTTTTTGAAAGATAACATGTACTTGCATTAATAAGGGGGGAAATTACAATGAGTAAATCAACCCGTTGAGATAGTGGATCAATTACCCTTCAGACAAAAACAGATTATAGTCCTTTAATTGAACTACATTGGAGGTCCACTCTACAATATGATGTTGAATTTTTTTCACTATGGACTCTACCGCATTGGAATCACCATTAAAGCATCTGTCATTCCTTTCTTCTCATACCGACCACCAAACGGCTAGAAGGGTCATTCTCCATACCAAAGTTCTTTGCTTTCCAAGAGTAACTCTATGTCAAGTTTTGAGCAACCGACCCATCGAGACCGGAAAAGATCAGGACATTTTGAACTAGGAAAAGATAATTGGCCAGGTCCAATTGATGAAAGGGCAATAAATGATCCACTGATTCTTCATCAGTCAGTCAGACAACAAAGGCATATATTGGTGATAATCATTCCCTTTTTTCTCAAATTATCAACAGTCAATACTTACCAACAAATTAGCCGAATGCTGCAATCTTTGAAGGAAACTTATATTTCCAAACTTTATTTGTCATTATCTCTTCTGTAGCATCAAATTTACTACACATGAAGTTGTAGAAAAATTTGACCATGAGGGTGCCAGATTTGACATATCTCCACATCAACTTATTTGAACCGAACCGTTCAGGTTTCCCACTACTAATGCGCTTTAGGAGAGTCGTTAGCTCTTCGATCTCACTATCATGGAGATTTCTTCTATAGGAGAGATTCCACACTATATCATTTCCTTGAATGGAATAATTACCAGCTACCGATATGGACCGCTTTGGAGCGAGGCGATATATATTCGGGAAATCTTCTTTGAGGGTTGTTTCTCCCACCTAGATATCTTCCCAAAAACAATTATCATCTCCTTTTCCAATGTTAAAACTAATACCTTCGAGAACTTCTTGCCTTATTGATAATACTCATTTCTATAGAGAAGATGCTCTATTAACTACCGACAACTTGAGTAGCGAGACTCGTTACGCAAGTGACATCACCTAATTTTGTGGGCCCCACTATGATGTATGTGTTGTACCAACACCGTCCATCCATTTTTAAAGGTCATTTTAGGGCATGAGCCAAAGAATAAATCAGATCCAAAGCTTTAGTAGACCCCACCACATAAAACAGTGGAGGAGCGATGCTCACCACAACAAAAGTTTTTATCAAGCCCTTTTTTTTTTCTTCTTTTTTTAAACACACGCACACACACTCATGCGGTAGTTGGATTTCACCACTTATGGATACTCAACCCTTGACCGGGTGTTGAAACTCCTGAGAGTCTACCACCAGAGCAAGAGTAAGGATCAGATCAAGCTGATATTAGTGTTTTCCCTTCTTTAATATTTGTGTTAACTTGTGTACAGGTTGAATCTCAAATAAACATCACGGTGGACCTTAGTAAGGTTTCAACGGTGGGCATCACTCTCTCCATTGTTTTATGTGGTGGGGTCCACTCCAGCTTTTGATCTGCCTCATTCTTTTGCTCATATCCTAAAATGATCTTTAAAAATGGACAAACAGTGTGGATACAACACATACATCATGGTGGGGCCCACATAACTTGGTGACGTCACTTCGGTAGCGAGTCTCGCTGCTCAACTTGTCGTAGCTAATCCGTGTCCGTACATATTGAACAGTCCAGTGTGGGATCCACTCTGCACTAGGTCACAGTCCCAAACATCAGATTTGCTCAGCAACGCTACCGTTTGTTTAATGGGCTGTTATTATCTAATTTGGACTGTTAATATTTTTCAATCTCACCGTTCCATTGTATGTCAAGCGATCTACCAGCTAGTACATTACCTTGGACTTTTCAATTAATTTATATCAAGTGAGATCCACCATTTGGACTGTTTGGATTGAGTTGAGCAAATGCCGTACATATTATCTATGGTGTTATTTTGATAGTTATGTTTGATATTATTCTTTAATAATTATATATTTTATCTTATCTATTAGTTTACTAGTTATGTAAATTTGTCTTGGCTTAAATAACTTAAATTTCAATAGTACTAAAATTTTGACATGCTATATTAAGTTCGGTTAAGCTAGGTTGGACCCAAGCTCAACTCAATTTGTGCCCATTGTCATGACTTGGGATTGATCCACCACAGCTTATAAGGAACATCGGAATCATTTTCCATATAATGAGAGAAAAGTGAATAAAACATGCCCTGTTCATCAGGTACCCCGCCCTCTCTTTTCCCTTGACGGCAAAATTCATGCTGATCCAACACTCAAAGGCTGTTTGATTTGGTGGAATTTTCCGTTAATAGGGTTAAATTTGTAATTATTATTGATTTACTTGAAAGTCAATTGCCTTAGTTGTAATGAGAAATGAAATACATTGTTTGATTTACATTTCTTCCATGTAAACTAACAATGTCATCCTCAACCCACTATAAATATAATCATCTCCCATGATTTTGTCATCCGGGCCATTGGTAACATGGCCCCCCAAGGAAAATACCATGTCTGAAATTTGTTCCATTTTAGAACATCCTAGCCATCCCATCTTAGCTTTCTTCGGATTGAATGAGATGTCCATTATTATATTCGGTCATTAACCATTTATTTTTAGGTCGCAACGGAAGTTTATGGATTGTTTCATCGAGAAAATGTTTAGGCCTATGGTTCATTTATGATGTGGCCCCGAGATGAATGGTACAAATCACAAATCAAGGTTCGTCATGTAAATGAAGTACCAAATGATATAATATATTAAAATTTATAATTTGTCTAGGGAACTGCCGCTACAACTCCAAAGCAATTAATGATTATAAGTTTACCATGGTGCGACACCCTGAGCCATAGTTCAAGTGGTAGATTGAGTGAAGATACTCTCGTTTCAACACCGAGGTTTTGGTATCAATTCCCTAGTGGGGGTGGCTAACAGTGGAGTGTCTAATGACAGTGGGGTTTGTACTAACTAGGCAACCTTAAAAAAAAAAAAATAGTTTACTATGGTGTGTTGGAAATTCCACCATATCAAATAGGCCCGAGTGCCCCATCTCTAATGTTGTATGCCTGATGGATAGGTGGATCTTATTAAAGCTTCAACCATGTTGCTTGCGGATAGCAAAAGTAACCTAGCAAGTATCACAAAATAATTAAAAAAATTCCAATTCTTTTATTTTTCTTTTATTATAAGGGTCATTTCGATGCCTGTAAAATCTTACAGTTATAAATGATTTACCAATGAAAAATATTATAAGAGCTATTTGGATGCTTATAATTGCATTTGAATCATTTATAGGTTATAAGAGCTTTTATTGTGTTTCATATTATAGGTAATCCAATTACAAATCTAAAAGTCATAAGAAAAAAGGTTTGCAGGTACTTCGAAAAAAGGTTTGCAGGTACCTCTCTCTCTCTCTCTCTCTCTCTCTCTCTCTCTGTAATCGTAGCTAGCAACTATCCGTAAATACTTTACAACTTAAAATTTTATAGAGATTCAAATGACCCTACAATGTAAGTTGCATGTCGTTTTCAGCAAACGACGACTCAACCTGCGACCAAAGCTACAGGAAGGGTGGCTAAAGTGTGTGTCGATATTAACTAATTATGCAAAAACAACAAGTGAAATTTAACGAGTTGCAATCAATGGGGTATGAAAAAAGGGATGCTCAAACAGCTCATCATGGCACATTAAAATAGCAAATCTTGAAAACGATACTCAAATAAAGATTAAAAATAAGACAAACTCAAAGGTTGAATACTGAAAAGAGGTAATATTGCAACTCTTTAAGCTCAAAAGCCACTCACAAGATATTAGGTAGCTCGCATCTCAATAATTGTTGGGGGACCATGGAAGCAATCAGAGATGAATTTAAGAGAGTAATCCAATCGTACGAAGAAAGCACAATGCAAACACTTCGAATTTTAATGTGAAAAAACCCTTTCAGGAAAAAACCATGACACAAAGCGACAAATATTGTGTATAGGTAAAAATAGATTGACCAGATGTACAGACTTAAAGACAATAGTTTGCTTGAGGGCCGAGAAATCACCTTGGGCTCGGTTACCAACTTTGGAGGTCGACCTCGTATACCGACCTCATACTCGGGTGCCAACTTCAACCTCGGAGGTCGACCTTGAATATCGACCTCAGTACCAAACTCGGGCCTCGGAAGTCGTCCTCAGATATCGATGCTCGGAATACAAATATACTTATAATATATTGAGATAAGATCTTCTTGAGATCTTTGCCGTGGATCTCGGGGAGATAAGTGCGGTGCATCCGGAAGAAGATGTCTTCTGTACTACGCAATCACAGTCCAAGAGTCATTGCCATATATGCCACCGCCCTCAAAAGCCTATAAATACACTCGTTGTCATGAGTAAAGGTACACATAACAAATATCCCGAATCTTCTACTCCTCCCGCGAAACTATTTGACTAAGGCATCGAATTATAAACAAGTATCAACTCAAGCTACACCTTTGAAACCATATAACGAATTAGAAAGCCTTGGAGTTTTCTCACAATTTCAATTACACTCAAATATATAGCCTATGGAATAATCACATTCATAATAGGAAACAAATTCCGCCCGTTCTAAATGATTTGAAACTTTAAAAACAACAATTACCACCCTGCTTTGAATGATTTAAGACTTCAAAAACAACAATAACTAGCTTCTATGTACGAGTGGGAGCTAATCTTGTATTTATTTGAATTTTGTACAATCAAGGTTGAATAACCTTTTGCTTGCTGACAAGAGCTCTAAGGGAGTAGATGGGGGTTGCTAGTGGCCTTGATTGTCTCTTGATTCTGCACATAAAAACAAACAGAGGCTAAACCTTGCTGCCTATAGCATAATGAGACTAGAAGTTGTAGCAAATAAAATCGAATCTAGAGTAATTGAGTTGGTAGCTAGTGTAAAAGTGTCCTTATTAAATAATATCCTCAAGCAACTAACATATTAGCCAAACGACCCTAGGAGGCAGAGACCTATGGACTCAAACAAGAGTGATGGAAAAGGTCCAATGCATTGTATTTCCTTGATTTTGGGTGGGTGGCTGTAAGGGATGAGATGAAGAAATATTTCGAGCGTGCTTGATCGAAGATCACTTCTTTTAGCCAAGAATTCTCTCTAAATATGCAGCTATTTCTCTCCCTTTGCACAAGTCATATGCTCGTATGAAAACACAAATTGCTTGAGCTGCTTGGATTGGGATTTACCAATATAACATAGTGGAAAATGTCATCATTACGATTTTACCATTGTAAAGCCAAACATAACAAATGTTAGTCAAATATAGATGCTTATAAGAAAGGTATATGAATATGTAACTATTGCAATTTTCAATTATATTACCATAAAAATCTTTAATTCAAATAGACATAATTTGATGACTTGACATTAAGATAACTAAAAAAGTTTTATCATTATGATTTTAATGTAGATAAAACTAAACATACAATCTCTCATAAAAAAAAAAAAAAAAACCGTAACAATCCTCAATCAAGTGCAAATATTTTCAAAGACATAAAAAAAATCATAATAATTGGACATATCTATTTCAATCCAAACACACTCTTATTCAAGTTATAATTCACGTGCATTGTAAATAAGGTCAAGTTCAACATGAACCAAATTGCACTAAATGCCAACCCCAAAAAAAAAAAAAAGTCAGTTGACCAATTATTTCATGACTCTTTTGGAGTATGCGTTGAGTTGGGGGGACTTGTCCTACCTTTCTAAAGTACAATTTGTGGATTGATCACTGATATGGCTAAGATGATGTTCTAGAAACAGTAATAATCAAGAAAAAAACAATTTACTTCATAGAGAGAAGTGTGAGTTGTATCAAGGATTTTCACACCAAACTCAACCTGGCCTTAATCCAATATGATCCAAAGTTTATATCAGGCTAACTACATTTGGGTTTACACAATATAAGTCGCGCCCTACTTCACACCCATATAAATGTTCATCCCACATCATGCAACCGGTGTATGTTTCAAACTCGCACATGGGAGAAGAAAAAAATACGAACTCTAGTTCACTGGCCGAATGCGATGGATAAATAAATACTCAAAAATAACTTACAAACTGCATACCTCGAGCATGACTAATTTATATTAAACGTTCCCAATTAAGGATCTCAATTGGCACATTCCATAACGATAAGTTTACATTTATTTGATTATCTGACCATTGGACTGATGATGGGAAAATGAAAAATTATCCAATAATCATACTTCAACATACTAGTGTCCACCAATCAGAGATCAATATCCCTCAAACCATCTAATTTTTGGACCATGATTCACTTACAATTTGTTACACAACTTGGTTTGATTTAATTTCATTTTATGCTAAGTTTGTGATTTTGGACTAAAAGAAAAGGAAGAAAAAAGCTGGCTTCAGCTGATCCACCTCGATGTATGTTACATGGATCTCGTGTTGGATGCATGTTCCTTACACCCATGATGTCTTTCCATTTTGATATATAGTTCTTTTTAGGTCATGATTAAAAATAATGGAGAAGATGGAAATCTCACCTGGACCACACCAAAGGAAATAGCGGTGATTGAATATCGACCATTAAAAGTTTCTCAGGGGCCACCGAAATGTTTATTTGACATCCGCCCTTTTGATGAGGTCAAAATGACATGTATTAAAGGACCACACAATATTAGGTTGTTCTAAAAATTTTGTGTTGCATGAAAAGTTTTTAATGGTCAATTACTATTGTTTCCTGTGGTGTGTTTTATCTGAGATTTTGATTTGCTTCCTTTTTTGGGATCGTATGTGAAACCGGATGTACGGTTTGGATGTAAGGAACATACATCAACGTGCGGCCAACAGCCAGGGATCCAGCGTGCGGATTGCCTGTGTCCAGGGGCACCTGTAGTCGGAAGCTGTGTGGGGGCCACACGGAGATTCCGTGACAAATCCAAACTGTCCATCATTTTTGTAAGACCTCAATAGGACATGGTTAAAGAAATCAGGCATATCCAAAACTCATGCAGGCCACACCACACGAAAAAGTGAGAAATGTCAACCGTTGAAACCTTGCTGGAGCTGATCATGGTCTTTATATGCTATCCAAACCGTTCATAATGTTATTATCGCTGACATAAACTGTATTCACGAATATAATCCTGATACAAAACTACCGTAGCCCCTCACAAATTCTCCAATGGTGGTCGTTCAATCCCCTTTTTTTCTTGTGGTGTGGCCTACAGGAGTTTTGCATCTGCCTGAATTTTACTATTTTAAGCTATTGCGATCTTGTAAAACTGATGGACGGAGTGGATTTTATAAAGGGAATGTGGACCCTATACATCTTCCGACTACAGAAACTTTCTTCCGGACACAGTTGCTTGATGGAGAGAAAAGAAAGAAAATAATAACGTTGGGGGCTCTCTGCTTTACTCATCGCCCCTCCTGCAGCTCGCTCTCTCACTCTCTCTCAAATCGCGATGTCGGTAGGTTTTCCTTCGTTACCAAAACGATCTCTCTCGCAACTCTCTCTCTCTGTTTAATCTTGAAGAATCTGTCTTATTCTCTGAGTTATTTTTCCTCGTTTATTTCTCAGATCTTCGAATACAATGGCAGCGCTCTGGTAGCGATGGTAGGCAAGAACTGCTTTGCAATCGCCAGCAACCGTCGGCTTGGGGTCCAGCTCCAGACTATTGCCACCGATTTCCAGAGGATCCACAAGATCCAGGACAAACTCTACATCGGCCTCTCCGGCCTTGCTACCGATGTGCAGACGCTGTAAGGAAGGGAGAAATCGAGAAGCTTCTGTTCCCTTCGATTCCATTCTCTTGCTAACCCCTTCTCCTCCCCCCCTCTCCATTTGTTAGGTATCAGCGGCTCGTCTTCCGGCACAAGCTTTAACAGCTGCGAGAAGAGAGGGATATGAAGCCTGAAACATTCGCTAGCGTTGTTTCTGCTATCCTCTATGAGAAAAGGTATGTCTTGTTTTGCTTTTCTTTTGCTGAAAATAATTGTTGCGATTCTCTCGGGAGTTTCTTTAGTTCTTTGTGGTGTGTTTGGATGTAGAATTGACTTAGACTGCAATATTTAAGTCGCGACGAAGTGAAATATACAAAATTTGTTTTTTTTTTTCACACTTAGTTTAGCCTGTGTTTGGATGCTTGAGCGGATTGAACTGCAAGGAAATGACGAAAATTGGGGATGTTTCATTACATTGGTTACATGCCCTTTACTATGCTAATGACGCAATCCAATTTGATAGAGCATGCAAACGCACCCGCTGAGTGAATAATCAGCTAGATACTGTGGTCATTCACAAACATTGAGGATCAAGTAAATTTTCTATTTGAAAGAATATTCTATCTGTTTATCTCCAATTCAACACCCTGTTAAGTGGCTTGGTGATGTTTCATAATATTGGCTACGAACCCTTTACTAGGCTAATAATTGCAATCCAGTTTTGTAGAGCATCTGAACATGTCTGCTGAGTGAATAATATTGTGTCTGTTCATCTCCAATTCAAAGCAGTGTTAAGTGCTTTTTTTTTTTTTTTTTGAAATGATGATAAAGAATATTAATAAAAGGCCAAAGGCCAGCAAAAAACAAAATAGAAAAATACAAAACTGTACACCACTTTACAAGGCTCACCAACTGACCGGAAGCTGATCAGCGGATAGAAAATTTGCTGCTACAGCCCAATCAGTCAGGAGCTGATTTGTCCTTTTAAACACCTCCACAGGCCAACTCTCCAGATTCTTAAAGCATCAATTATTCCTCTCAATCCAAATCTCCAAAGACCTGCCAGTAAACTCAAGTGCCAGATTCGTTTCCCGATTTTATTTATACTCCTTCCGTGCCATGCCGAAAGAAACTGATCAATAGAGGCAGGGTTGACCCATGACGTGCCAAATGAAGAAAAGAAACCGTGCCAGATTGCAGATGCAGCAGAACAATGTATGAATAGTGATCCATTGACTCCTCATCTTTATAGCAAAGTAGGCATATGTTTGGAATTATCATGCCTCGCCTTTGAAGATTATCCACTGTTAGAACCTTTTTTCTACCCACCAGCCAAGCAAAAGCCGCCACCTTGGATGGAGCTGTAATGCCTTACATGACTAGTGAGACAAACCTCCTGTGAACCTTGCCACCCCACTAGTTTCATATAAAAAGACTTAACTGAAAATCTACCAGACTTATCCAAGAGCCAAACCATGGAGTCTTCTTCGGAAGGATTAGGGATCTGACTTGCAAGGAGCTGCAACAACCTCTCAAGCTCTTCCATCTCTTCATCATATAGATTTCTTCTACACGGAGGAATCCAAACCACTTAATCGCGGCTAAAAGACAAACACCTCTCAACCAATATATTAGGATCAAATGCAATTCCTGCTAATCTAGGAAATGATGCACTCAACTTGTGGAACCCAACCCATATGTCTTCCCAGAAATGGATTCTATTACCATTCCCTAAAGAATAGCCCACATTCTCCAGAACTTCATCTTTCAAAAGATTTATCGATTTCCATAATGGGGATGCTCTATATAAAAACGATGCTTTTGTCTACCCCTTCTTCAACACCGCATTTTCTCTCCACTACCTCTCTCCACAAACTACTATCCTCACCCCCAAATCTCCAAACCTATTTTCCTAACGGAGCCATGTTCATAACTTCCAGATTGCGAACTCCTACACTACCCTAGGTTGTTGGTTTACACACTTCTTCCCACTTGATTAAGTGGAACTAATGTTTTTATGCCGAATCACTCCAAATGAAATCTCGCCCGATCCTTTCTAGTTTCGCAATAACCGATTTCAAGTATTTAAATAATGACACGAAATACACCGGAAGATTTGACATCGCTAACTTAATCAAAATCAACTTCCCCCCAAAGAAAAAGTTTTCCTTGTCCATGATGATAACTCTCTTTTGAACCTTTCGATCACTTTATCCCATAGATGTTTTGCTGGTTTCCCAATACATAGAGGAAGCCCCAAATAAGAGGATGGGAAGGAGCCAGCCCTACATCCAAGACTTACTGCAAATACCTCGAGCTCCTCTTCAGCTAGACCCACCCCTGACATTTCGCTCTTAACAATATCGATTTTCAGCCCAAACACTAACTTAAAGCAATTACTAATTATCCGCAGAATATCTACTTGCCTTTCCTCTGCTGCGCACAAGAGCAACGTGTCGCCCACATAATGCAAATGAGATATTTGGAAATCTGAGTTATCCACCTTGAATCCTTCCACTACGTCCTAAGCCACCCCTTGATCAATCATTCTTCCAAACGCTTCCATCACCACCGCAAACAAATATGGAGATAATGGGTCGCCCCGTCGCAAACCTCTAGATGAGGAAAAAAATCCTTTAGGAGTGCCATTAACCAAAAGAAAGAATTTTGCCGAACGGACACATATCTGAATCTATTTTCTCCATTTTTCCCTACACCTCAACTGCATCAACATATAATCAAGAAACTGCCAATCAACATGGTCATAAACTTTTTCAATGTCCAATTTATAGAGAATGCTAGTGTATTGTATTGTGTAGTGTGTGTGGTGAGTGGGCTCTTTTTGTGTAAGTGCATGTGCACACTTCCCTATTCTCCTGCAGTGTATTAAACGCTTCCATCACCACCGCAAACAAATATGGAGATAATGGGTCGCCCCGTCGCAAACCTCTAAATGAGGGAAAAAATCCTTTAGGAGCGCCATTAACCAAAAGAAAGAATTTTGCCGAACGGACACATATCTGAATCTATTTTCTCCATTTTTCCCTACACCTCAACTGCATCAACATATAATCAAGAAATTGCCAATCAACATGGTCATAAACTTTTTCAATGTCCAATTTATAGAGAATGCTAGTGTATTGTATTGTGTAGTGTGTGTGGTGAGTGAGCTCTTTTTGTGTAAGTGCATGTGCACACTTCCATATTCTCCTGCAGTGTATTATATGCTTTATCATAATAAAATAGTATGTGTTAGGGCAAGCAAGCCTAACACATCAACTCTCCCAAACTCTTCTTCTTCTTCTTCTTCTCTCTCAATATTCTCATCCCTTCTTCACATTATCCTCACCAAATCCTTCTCTACTTGGTATCAGAGCAAAGATCCAGGCATTCCGCATCCAACAGGTTGAGAGGTGACACGTCACCTTGCTGACGTTAGCAGCCGTACGGCTGACGTCAGTGTTGTACGGATGTATGGCCTCCGTTTGAGCTGAAAGTTTAGGGGTTTGATAGATCTTGATTTTAGAAGATTTGTCATGATTTTTCCAGAATTTATTAGACCTCTTTTCATGGCTTTTTGGGCGAAATAGAGAAATTCGAAAATCGGTTTCAGATTTCGTTTTTCTTCGATCTACGTTAAATCGGTAAGCTTTTCTTTGCTTTCTTTGCTTGAGATGGACCGAAATCTTCATCCTAAGCTATCCATGGTGGATTTTTTTACTCAAGATCAATGTTTGAGAGGTTTTTAACCTCAAATGGGCGTGCGGCTGGGCCGTTTTTTACTCGGACAAGCCTCTTTTGACTGCGTTTCATGGTTTTTTGGATGATTGATGTTTGTTTGAAGTTTATCTCTTGTTATCTTGAAGGATTGAGGGAGATAGAGTTGTTTGAATCAGTCCTTCTTGGCATAGGGGGTCTCTTGGCATAGTTTTCTTTCTCTTCGACTCTACTATGGCTGACAAAGGGCTCTCATCTCTTGGCATAGGGTCTCTTGAACCCAACCCCTTGTTGATTACCTCCATTAGGTTGAATGGTGACAACTATCTTCAATGGGCACAATCTGTAAAAGTATTTTTAGGAGCCTGTGACAAGTTGTCGTATATTTTGGATGATCTCCCAAGCTCTACAGATGTTACTTACAAGTCTTGGACAAAGGAGAATTATCAAGTTATTGCATGGTTGTTGAATAACATGGATTCCTCGATTAGCCACTCAGTGATGTTTTTATCCTCGGCTAAAGGCATTTGGGATTCGCTTCATGATATGTTCTCAGAATTTCAAAATTTTTCACGAGTATTCCAGCTTATTCAAGAAATTGGTCGGTTTCAACAAAACTCCAGATCCTTAAAAGACTACTACTCGACGCTTCGGGGTATGTGGGATGAGTTGGATATGTATCAGCCTCTTCCTTCCAAATGTAAAGAGGATCATGACATTTCTCATAAGCAACGGGATGATACTCGTATCCTGCAGTTCCTCACTGGGTTGAGTTCTGAATATCTGCACGTTCGCGATCAGGTTGTTATGCAGGATCCTCTTCCCCCATTGACGACAGTTTATGCCATGTGTCAGCGTGCTATGGCCTCTACTCTTCCTTCTCATTCATTTGTGCCACCCGAGCGTTCGGCGCATCTTGCTGGCGATCAGTCCTCCCTTGGTCTTCGGGTACCATCCTTGAGCTCAGGGCGCACTCCTGGTTTTGCTGGTCATGGTAGAGGCCGCGAGGGAGATCGCGGTCGTGGCGCCCGTAGTCTTCGTGGTCGAGGTGGACGTGGACGTGGACGTGATGGTTCCCGCATTTGTTCACATTGCGGTGGAACTAATTATACTATTGATTATTGTTGGCAGCTACATGGTCGTCCTACGTATGCTGCTGCTTTTGTTGCTTCCATTGTTACTTCCGAGATACAGTCTTCCATCCCGACAGCTGAGCAGACTACTTCAGGGGAGTCTCTTATCATTTCTCGGGCGGCATATGATGCCCTTATGCGGCTTCACATTCGGGATCTTCCTGAGCCTTCTCATGCAGCTTCGGCCCAGTCAGGTACCGCCCTTCTTGCGTCATCCTCTCCTACCTCCTGGGTCATTGACTCTGGAGCTTCCTCCCATATGACTGGTAAGTTGCAATCATTTTCTTCTTATTCTCCTTCATCTACCACTCAGTATGTCACAGTCGCAGATGGAACCCAATCTCCCATCTCTGGGATTGGTTCCATCCCTCTCTCTTCTTCCTTGTCTCTGTCCTCCGTATTACATGTGCGTCGTTTTCCATTAAACTTATTGTCTGTTAGCTCTCTTACTAAATCACTCAATTGTTCCATCACCTTCTTTCCTTCTTATTGTTTGTTTTAGGACCTACAGACGAAGAGAGTGATTGGTGGGGGGCATGAGCGAGGAGGCGTTTATCTTCTCGATGATACACCTGTTGCCGCTTCTAGTACCCTTTCTCTAGATCGAGAGTCCATGACTCGGTGACATTGTCATTTAGGCCACCCATCCATTGCTAGATTGAGACTTTTGTTTCCCTCCTTATCTGTCACTAAACCATTATGTTGTGATATTTGTGAATTGTCTAAACATCATCGTGCTACGTTTCCTCTTAGCTCTTTTGGGAGGAAATCTCAACCTTTCCTTTTGGTTCACTCGGATGTTTGGGGACCGGCTCCGGTTACCTCGACTTTTGGATTTAAATATTTTGTTACCTTTATTGATGATTATTCCCGCATGACTTGGATTTGTCTTTTGAAATCTAAAAGTGAAGTGTTTGATGCGTTTAAAGTGTTTTATCATGAAGTGCGCACTCAATTTCATTGTTCCATCAAATTCCTCCATTAATGAGGGAGAATACATGTCTACTGCCTTTCTGTCCTTCTTGCAGGAACGTGGTATTTTGTCTAGAACGTCATGTGCTCACACTCCACAACAAAATGGTATTGCAGAACGAAAGAATCGTCATCTTCTTGAAGTTGCTCGCACTCTTCTGCTTGGTATGCATCTACCCAAACATTTTTGGGGTGATGCTCTTTTAACTGCTTGGTATGCCTTTCCTCTGCTGCGCACAAGAGCAACGTGTCGCCCACATAATGCAAATGAGATATTTGGAAATCTGAGCTATCCACCTTGAATCCTTCCATTAGGTCCGAAGCCACCCCTTGATCAATCATTCTTCCAAACGCTTCCATCACCACCACAAACAAATAGGGAGATAATGGGTCGCCCCGTCGCAGACCTCTAGATGAGGAAAAAAATCCTTTAGGAGCGCCATTAACCAAAAGAAAGAATTTTGCTGAACGGACACATATCTGAATCTATTTTCTCCATTTTTCCCTACACCTCAACTGCATCAACATATAATCAAGAAACTGCCAATCAACATGGTCATAAACTTTTTCAATGTCCAATTTGCATACAATGCCCTCATTACCTTTCCTTTTGCAAGAATCAATGCACTCATGAGCGATAAGTGCACTATATCCAATTTGCCTACCTTTCACAAAAGTCCCTTGTGAGTTGGAGATCACCTCGCTGAGGACCAATCTAAATCTGGACGCCAAAATCTTTGCTATGATCTTGTAAGGGCCTCCTAGCAAACTGATCAGCCTGTAATCTTTTAGACTTTCTGCCCTCTCGTTCTTCGGAATTAAAACAATAAAAGTTGAGCTGAATTCTATAGCTAAATGACTCGATTTAAAGAAATCCTGAACAAACCTGACCACATCATGTTTTAGCATCTCCCAAAACTTTTGGAAGAAGGCGAGCAGAAAACCATCCGGACTCGGGGCTTTGTCCTTACCTAACTTAGAGTCTACCTTTCTACTTTCCTCCTCCAAAATTGGTGCTTCTAAGAGATCTAAAGACACTAAAGAAAACGTCGAAAAAGGGAGGTTGTCAAGGGAGGGTCTCACCCAATCTTCCTTTTGGAGCAGCTCTCTATAAAAATTGACAATCGATGAACATACTTTATCTTTGCCTTCGATTCTTTCCTCATTCACTACCAAACTTGATATTTTATTGACCTGAGCCCATGCGCTTGCCACTGAATGGAAGAACTTCGTATTTTTGTCGCCTTATTTTAGCCAAACTGCCTTGGATCTTTGCCTCCATTTAATTTCCTCCTCTATAAGCCTCACATTATACTTTGCTTTGGAAACTTTCCTCCAACCTCTCTCCTCTTATGACAAATCTCCGCTTTCTTCCTTAATATAAAGATCTTGGATATCTTATAACAATTTCGTAGATTCCTCTTCTTGGGCCCTCCAAACCTCATTTTTCCATGATAACAACTTCTTTTTAAGCAACTTAAGTTTATGAAAAAGCCGAAATCCCGCAAATCCTTCCACTTTAAAAGAGAACCACCACTCCCTAACTTTTTAAGAAAATCCTTTTATTGATAACCATGCTAGCTAAAATCTAAAAGGACGAGGGCGCCAGTCCTCCTCTTCCACCTCTAGGATGATCGGATAATGGTTTAGGCAAGCCTCTTTGATGCACCAAGGGGAATTTATCTAACCAATCCGAAGAAACAAGAAATCTATCCAGTTTAGATTTAACTGCAATGCTATGACCATTTGACCATGTAAACCTCACCTCTCCCATCGGTAAATCCACCAATTCGTTTCGCGATACTCATCCTGAGAAATCTTTCATATTGTGAGCAATCCAACCCCCATTAGACTCCTCGAACGAAAATCCGACAACATTAAAGTCACCTCCCACAACCGATGGTAAGCTCCATTTATTCCAACATGCCGACAACTTGTCCCATAGGAGGGACCTGTTCCTTGGAGTTGACGGACCATACACCGACATAAATACCCACTGATGAGCAGATGATAACTCGTGAAACACCACTGACACCAAGAAATCCCCTATCCAACTGTCCTCTTTTGCCCAGATATTTGTGTCCTAAATAACTAGAATTCCACCTGCTGAACCATCTGCCTCTCGCACCATCCAGTCTTTCGAATTCCCACTCCGTAGAGAGTTAACTAGCGATTGATCTACCGACTGAAGTTTCGTCTCCTGAAATGCAACCATTTGCGCCTTGTATTTCTTACACAAATCCCTGATTTGACACCTCTTCTGCAGGCATCCCAGACCTCTCATGTTCCAACAGATTATCTTCATTGAGAACAATTCCTGCCCTGATTAGCCAACCATTTGCGCCTTGTATTTCTTACACAAATCCCTGATTTGACACCTCTTCTGCAGGCATCCCAGACCTCTCATGTTCCAACAGATTATCTTCATTGAGAACAATTCCTGCCCTGATTAGCCATGCTGCAAGCCTGGGAGAAGAACGAACTGCTGTAGCATTAAATTTTCCTGACATGCGGGACTGTCTATCATCTCTACTCCCTTCTGGGACTTGACTGATCCCAGAATGAATAGCTGTCTCCCCCCTCTTTTCAACAAAGTCAGAGATCCACATAATCTTCTGGTCTATCTCCAAATGATACGCCAACCAGCCTAGCCACATGTAACGTCCTTACTTTGATCTGTTTCATCCCCTGTGCCATCGAGACTCTGCTGATCTGAACTTGAGCCACATCCGAGGAATCACCTGACACCTGTACTGCGCCTCTTTTCTCTGGCATTTGATGTCTCTGAGTTTGTATCTGGTCCTGAACAGCCAACGACACTGCCTCTAATTCCTCTGCTAGATCAGTGCCTAAATAGGATATATGTCCATGCACCACTGGAATGACTTCCTGCTGAGTCTGCCTGACCCTGTAGCTGAATGCGTGTTTGCAAATGTATTGGAGTTATACCCTGCATATATACTCAAAATAACTAGTAGCGGCGACCTTTCTCTTGGTCTGATTTCCGAAATCTCCTGCTCAGAAGATCGTACATGCAGTTCCGATTCAAATTCTCCGTCATAACTAGCCTTGGGATCTATAGAATCAACTTCCGCATGGCTTCGAAATTCTGTGCAATGAATTCTGGCAATTTCGGTGAGAACTAGGTTGTTACTCCCCAAAAATCGCATACCCGCTGACTGTTTCTTCTTCATAAGTCGTCGGGAGACTGTTTTGAGAATATGGCTCCCCCCACGTGCTATATAACTTAAGCCCTGATACATGTGCAGGATTTAAAGGGTATTCCGCACATGCCACATACAACTCACAAAAACAGGATGTTGAAATGACGCATCAGGTCCATCTAGTACCTGATGCCCATTGGAAATCCCACTTACACCTGAATCTCCCTACACCATCGAATCGGATCCCATCAATGTTTCCTTGCAATCTTCTTCACGTGGAGACATATCCTATTTTAATGTTGGAGACGTCACTCTATACATGTGTCCTTCCAAGCTTCAAAGAAGCTTCATGAAACCCTGTATCGAGCCACACGCCCTCTAATGAAAACCGTCCATCTTTAAAACCTCGAGGCTCTTCTCCACGTGTCAACCTTTTCAAAGGAGACGTAATCTGAAGCCTGAGATTTGCATTTAATTCATTGCATGCATCTGGAAATGACTCCTGCGCCTCAAAGGAGCACCGAGTTGGTGAACCTTCATCCTCATTGTCCTCCATTTTCGATTTTGTAGAACTCGGGAAATGTTCGTCTTCCACCCTAGGAGTCTCTCCTTCTTTCACTAGTTTCACAAATACTTTGAACTCTCCAACTCTGAGAGGGATTTCATCAGGCAATGGCTGTAATTTTTTCTTTCTAATCAGCACCCTTGCGAATCGAATATTATCGCTTCCTTCGGACCTCGGATCTATCATCACGACTGAGCTGATACACCCCCCTATTGCCGTAAAGTCTTCGTTTATCCAAAATTCTAAAGGCAGGTTCCATATCTGCACCATATTTCTTCATATCTAAAGATGGACGAGGTTTCCCATCTCTTAATGCCCCTGATCGTCCCATCTTATAGAGATTAACTGTGAGAAAGAACTGGTCTATAATCTTCTCGTCAATGGCGTGCACCTAGATTTCTTGATCGTTCAGAGCCTTTATCACCCAATCCTCTATGTCAATGCTGCAATTATGGCATAACTATTTTCCTATCTCCTCCTCCGATGCTCCTGGCTTTACTTTACTGACAATATGAAGCTATTCTTTAACTCATTCCAGGAGTTCTCTAATATTTTCAAACTGATATTACCTCAAACCCATTTTCTGTTTCTACTTTTCTTACCCAATCTTCTTCCTCCTTTTTATTGTTTTTACTCCCCGATTGGCCTTTCTTCTCGGAGTCAGTTACCACTTACTTTGAGATTTGTGGCTTTCCCGAAATGAACGTTCTCCTTGCTTTTACCCTGATAGGAGATTTGTGCTTTGTTGGACCGGTTTTCAGCAGAAAGATTCAGGTCCTGCTTCTTTCTAAACCTTTTTTATATTTTTTTCTGGACCAAACCGTGCCTTGTGCATTGAAAGATTCCGACCTCCAAAATTAACCCCGTTCAAAATTTGCACAGCTTTCTCCACCTCCCTCTCCAGCTCCATTCTAACAAAAAGCATAAGGTTTTTTATCTGTTGAAGTATGAGAGTGAGGCACCACCACCTCCATGACCTTTCCAGCTTTGCTAAAAACTCTCTCAAAGTTTACTGGAAACCATCCTTTTGGAAATCCAACAACGAACAGCGTTGGATATTCGGAGAGTTTTGTCGACAGCTTATTCTTTTCAGCCACCGACTCCTTTTTCCTTTTCACTACAGTCCACTCTCCTTGCATGTTTGCGTTGCCTTCCTCTGTCACATTTCCTGAGTCTTGCACTATTGCCTTTCCTTTACCTGCTATTTGCTTTGTAGATATGTTGCTTTGAAATCTTGCCGACTTCACTCGCCATTCCTTCGCCATCGTGAATTCTCGCATTTTCAGCGTTTTTTTTTTTTTGAAAGATGACGATATATTAATAAGAAAAAGATTACAAAAAAGGAACAGAGTCCGCTAAGAGGGCAGACTCAACTAAACACCAATGAAACAAAGGTCATAGCCCTTAAACATATCAACTTGGGACGCCCATTCTATCAAGAGACGTTTGGCTTTAGAAATCACAACATGGACAGAATTTGAGACGTCCGAGAAGCATCTCCCATTTCTTTCCTCCCAGACTAACCACCAGATCGCGAGAATGGCCATCCTCCATAATTTGGTTTTGAGCTTGCCTATATTGACCACGTGCCAAGCTTGAAGGAAAAGATCTGCCGCACTAGGGGCGCACCAAGCCACCGACAGATATTGAACCTCGAACAAAACTCAGACCAAAATGAATAAATGAAAGGGCAATGGAGAAGGAGATGATCGACTGACTCTTCATTGTGTATGCAGCAGAGGCAGATATTCACGATGGCCATCCCTCTTTTTCTCAGATTCTCAACTGTAAGTATTTTCTTCTTACTCACTAACCAACCGAAAACCACAAACTTTGGAGGGGTCGAATATTTCCAGATATAACAAGGCCGCTGAGAAACATGGACCACCGGGTTGCTAAGGAGCATGTTGTACAGAGATTTGACGGAGAATCTGCTGTTCTTATCCAGCTTCCATATTAAGGAATCTTCAGAAAATTGGTTTGGGGAGGCTGTGAGGATACAATCCATGATATCCGCATATTTGCTGATTTCCCAGTCTTGCAGGTTTCTTCAGCAAATCAGATTCCACACAATTTTGTCCCCGATGAGAGAATAACAATTGGGGACAGAGATGTCCTTGGAAGGAGCGAGGAGATATATGTTTGGGAATCTGTCTTTAAGGGGAGAGTTGGCCACCCATATATCGGCCCAAAAACGAATATTGGAGCCCTTACCAAGATCGAAAGCGACTCCTTTGAGGACTTCCTTCTTCTGCTTTAAAATGCCCTTCCAAGTAGCCGACGCCTTATAGGATGAAGAGTCCTTGGTCCACCAACCACCCGCTGATTTTCCGTATTTACTTTTAGTAACAGTATTCCAAAGGTTCCCATTTTCCGTCCCTAATCTCCAAATCCACTTCCCGAGGAGGGCCCGATTCATAGTCTTCAAGTCTTTAGCTCCTGCTCCGCCATCTCTAGAATGTTTGCACACCTCTTTCCATTTAAGAAGATGGAACTTCTTATCTTCCTTACATGCCAAAGAAAATCGCGCCTTAAATTTTCAGGGGTTTCTAAATGATCTCTCAAAGAAAAAGTGGCTTCTAAGTGACCGAGGCTTGTAATTATCATCATTTGCGTCATTGCAACTGCTTGCTTTGATTTCCATGTAATCACACTATGCACTCATACTGTGCACCACATTTCAAGGATCTGCTTTGAGCACTGCCTCTATAGTTGTAAATGTTCGTTTTGTCTGTCTAGGCCCAGGATCACTATCATGTGACTCCCCAGTGGGGCCCACATACTGAGATATTGCAACAATTTGAACTATCCATGTTCTCGATGACACAATGAATATGCTATGGTCCAATAATCATGCATTGATGATGTTCTCAACCTTACGGCTGTCAATGGTCCACGCCTGGGCTAGGCAAAACCAATATTTTGAATAGGCCTGGCTGTTCCCAGGCTGACATTTTATTTTTCACTTCTAGAGTTGAATCACGAGCCGGTGAAAGTTTTATTTTCTATCCTCTCCGTTCATCTGAACTTAGTGATGGTCAGAATCATTCACGGTTCCAATCATTGGACGATCTTAGCTTGTGGGGCCAATGGGTGACACATGGTGGTGATCCTGGGTCGCCAAGTAGGAAAATGGATTCTAGCTTATGTGTATTCATTTTAGGGGCCATAAGCGTAGTGTCTAAAACAGCTTGTCTATGTCGTGTTGTCTTGGATATGTTACCTAGGTTTTGTTGTCTTAGGCAATCTATTTTATTGGTTGTTTGTCAAACACTTTGCAACAAGGAGTAGAAATGGACTGTGACTCCTGGGGCATATGCGAGGAGCTTAAGATGGATGGTAGCACATGTAGCACTTATAGCACATGTGCACATTAACACATGTGGGTAAGGTACTTAAATATTGGTGGGACATGTGGTTCATGTGGGGCACTTAGGCGTTGATAGTCACACATGTGATACATTTGGCACATGTGACACTTGTAAGTAACATTGTTCTTGTGTGAGAAAGAAAGTTTTCTTGCATTGAAACAGTGAGAATTGAGTTTGGCTGGATGTTGACTTGAATCTGTGTAAAGGCCTAGCAAGTAGACCAACCCAGTTCTGACTTATTTACTTTTTGGCTCAAGTATTTACAGGCTGGCCACTTAACCTGGTTCAAGCTGTTGGTCCCTAAGTGGGTTGAGGCAGGCCTGGATGCGGATCCTTATATGATCATTGTACGGAGTCAGCCTGTCCCATTTGCCAAAGTGATGAGTTCTGAGATGGATGTTTTGTTTTTCATAAAAAGGAGAAGTTGCAGAACACAAGACAAGTTGCTGCTTTCATGCATGCTCTTAGTGGACGAATTTGAAGTGGCCCATCAACTCAGTGGTCCTCGTTGCTCCAATTTGGACTAGATTTTACAGTTAATCTTGGATGAGGAAGTATCTATCCTTATGAGAGGTTTTCTCAACCCACACACATGTGGCACATGCCAATAAAACACGTGTATGAGTTCTGAGCTTTCCATCAGAAGGGCTTGGTTCATTCCTCGTGTGCCAGTGCACAAAACAGTGCAGATCAGACCTCAAAACTTCTGCAGTACAGAACTGATTTTCCAAGCCACTGATAGATGGGCTATACAATCCCCTCCGATCACAGCTATTTCAGAGAGGGATGTGCAACCAAAGATGGCCCTTACATGATGAACGGTCCATATAAATGATTCAAATATGGTATAATCAATATAGACCATCCTTCTTTCCTAGCCACCTATCCGCCGATGAAAGTGAGTTTTCAGAGGATCTACAGTATATTTTAATGATCAAACTTTTCAAGTATTAGTTAGTATGGATAATCCATTTTCATATCCATTAATCATACAAGTATACCATCAAAGCGAAGCCTTTTGAGAGAGATGGGCAATCAAAGGCGGGCTCTACATGACGGGCCGCTCATTTTCCTGGCCACTAATTGGATGATGGATCAAGTACTTTTGAGAAGGATGTGCAATTAAAGATGCGGATCTTTCTAGTATAATCAACAAGAACCCCTAATTTTCCAGGCCATCGATCAGATGATGGATAAGGTGACTTTTGCCAGGATGGGCGATCAAAGATGCAGAACTACATGATGGATGGCCCATATTGATGACTAGATCTTCTCTAGAATAATAAATAAGAACCATCCATGTTTTCTAGCGATTGATCCAATGCCTATGTCATCCGATCAAAGCAATTTTGAGAGAAACAGGCAACAAGAGGTGGGCATAAGGTGGGTAGGTTATTTTGTGTCATGTTTTTCCTATCAAAATCCTGATTGCATCATTGCCTTCCGAGTTCGAGCCTGTGCGACATTTTCTCAAACACATAGAATGCATCTTCAATTTCTCACAGAATGCAAAACAGTGACACCAGTTTACAGGTATTTCATCAAACACTCGGCGGGCAGCATCAAAATCAACATATGAGGGTAGTTTTATAATGTAAAGTTTTTTATTTTATTTTGGTAGTGATTTGTTTCGTATCCATTCCTTCCTCGCTACCAGCCGATCTCGCGGAGAATGTATGCACCTGAAACAACACTTCGTTGAGTCATTTCATCAAACACTCGGTGAGCAACATCAATATCAAAATAATCGAGTCACCGAGCGATTCGAGTTGAGGTTCGATCCAAGTCGAGTCGAGCTCGGGCAAGCTTGAACTTGGATCGAAATTTTTTCGAACTCAAAAAACCAGCTCGACTCAGTCTGAATCCTATTTTGAGCCGAGGCGAGTTGAGCGAGCTGACCAAGCTAACTCGACTCGTGTACAACTCTAATTATCTGTTCAAGTTTTTACTTGGATTGCTATCGAGGTGTTTCAGACAACTTTCAATGGAAGACAAAACATCTTCTACCTAAATTCGTTAAGGAACCAGCATACAAATAACCCTGCAAGGGACTGAAATGACAAAAAAAGTGTTTTTAAATTACCAAAGAACACTTTACACATTTTGAATTAACAGACAACATTCTCTTTCTGCCATTTTAGTTGATAAAAAAGGCTTCATGGGGGCTCACTCCCTCCCTCAATAGAAACAAATTTTAATTTTTTGCCTTTACAACACTATCATACTCCCAATCAGTTTCCCATGCTAGCTAGTAGTGTAAATAAAGAAGATTTGTATGTTTAGGACTACCTTTGACGTCATTAAATCAAAAAGAGTATATCCTTCGATGAGATAGCTCTATTGATAATGGTGACAATAATAGCAATGATAACAAAACCGTAGTAATATCAGCAACAATCATGACAATGATGGAGGATAAGGACAAGAACACCAACATTTTCGAAAAACTAGGGCATTAAGTTAATCAGTCATTTTATATAAATAGAAAAAAATGGACTACAACAAAGAAATGTAAACTGATGCTATAGAATAAACATGAAAATTTAGTTGACAAAGGAGACATTTATCTTCCAGTTCCCTTCTTATTTCCTTGACCCATGGAAGACTTCTGGTTGACCCTTGCTTCTAGTCTCCTAGCCGTGCGAAGAATAGCTGCTTGCTTCTGGCGGTGGCGGTGGCAGTGGCTCTTCCTTTTGCTGCATAAAAACCACAAAAGATAAGCTACAAAATAGCCTGAGAGAATCCAAACCAATGGTTATCAATGAAAAGAATGGGACACTTCCCACTTTGTCCAAACCAAGGAAAGCTTGCTTAAATCAGTGAGAAGAAAAAGAAATAAGCTATAATTTTTTAAAATTTTTTTTTATTTTTAAAGAAATTGGCAATAATTAATAAGACAAAAAAAAGAAGTTAACAATGTTTGTGCGGGGTATTATAGCGTGAATTTTACAGTCTGTGAAGTATACTGCCTTTTAGTTGTGGGGAAAATCTAGCTGGTGTGTGCCAGATGGTCATGCATGCTGAAAAAAAGAGAATGACGTGGAATGGTAGTCTTGGGTCTTAACTGTTCATCTGGTGGGCCTGTCCATCAATGGGCTAATGGTAGGAAATTCTCTGGCTGACATATCTTAAAAGTTCAACCAGCGACCTGAAATGGATCGTAGAAATGAATACTAGAATTGTTGAGTGTTGAAGGGGATAAGTTCTACAAATTGTGGATGGACAGGTTGTCCAATCCATTTGCTTTTCAATTTATTGCTTATCCACGGTAGGACCTCTTGGAGAATGGTCTGGATCAGTGGATAGTTGTGACTTGTCCTGTTTTTGTGCCATTTGCTGGATTTAAAAGCTCATGCGCTCTCCACAGGTTTAAAAAATGCTCTTTGGAAATAGCATTTTAGCCTCAAAATCTTGAATCCTTGATCCTGTAATCTATTTGTAAGTGTAGTTTTTAGCTAGCGTCACACATGACTTTGCTGGACGAAGATGCAGATGAATAAACATGTAGAGTTGGATGTGGTTTCACAAAGGATAAGTCCTCATGGCGGTTCAAAAAGTTATATTTCATGGACAACAGCCTCAAGTAGAGTGTGGGAGTAGGCCTTTATGTTGAATCGGATCATTTTGAGGTCTGCCTCTGGGCCTACTATATTTTCTCTTGTTTCTGGAGATGCTAATTCTTTAGTGATGCTGGCGCTAAAGAAGATATTTTAAAGCCATCTCTTGTAACTGGAAACAGTTTTCCATTTCCTTAATGGATGAGCACCTCTTCCTCTCTTTCTGCGAAATAAACTTTCTTTGTCAGTGATCCAAAAAAAGAAAAAAAAAAAGAAAAGAAAAAAGAAAAAAAAGAGGAGAAGTCATTCAATATGCTTTTATCCTCAACTTGATTGGTTTGCGAGCTCTACTCATCAGTCATCACTAAATTTTATGAACTCATCCTTTATTCTTCTATTTGATTTTCTATTCATGATTTTCATTTTCTTTTTCGGGATCTTGAATGTGCGTGTGCGTGTGCGTGTCTATGTTTATTTGCATTATTCTATTTCTCAGTGAGTGTTTGAATTCATGTGAAGTCAAATTTGCCTAAACATCCTTGTAGTGACAGCTGACATTGAAGTGGCTTCAGATGCCTTTTACATCAAGGAATCAAAACCCGTTCTTGAGTGTGAATTGCTCAGGGACCAGAGCCTTTATAGTTCATTCCAATGCAGTCGGAATTGTCATGACTCATTACGACTTGGTGAGAGCTTATAAGATTTTGGGGGGCTTGGCTTAGTATGCTGAGTAGAGAAACTGAGTTTACAAGTTCTAATTCCACAATTTCGCCTGTACTTCTTTTTTAAATCATTGCATCTAATGCTAGTATCTATTCTATGGTTGTTTCAAATAATAAAGATAGCATAGCTAAAAAGAATGCAATGTTATTCTTTTTGATTTTGTAGATTTGGGCCATACTTGTGCCAGCCAGTAATTGCTGGACTAGGAGATGATGACAAGCCATTCATTTGTACAATGGACTCAATTGGTGCTAAGTATGCCATTTCTTCTCTCCCTCTCTCTCTCTCTCTCTCTCTCTCTCTCTCTCTTTTATTTATTTATTTATGTTTATATTTCTATTTATTTAGTATCATACAACTTTAAAAATGTTGTTACCACAAACATTCACATTTTATTGAAATTCTTAGTTGAGTTTTATATCTACTGCAGTAAGGTTTATATATATAATGTATTTCTAGAATTGTAAAAATGACACAAAATTTACTGGTGATTTTGTGCCGTATGTGTGCTAAGTTTTACAAAAATAATGCACATATGTACGCTGGGAATTCTAAATGACACATGAGCACATGGACAGGCATGTATTCACGTGCATGCTAGAGTGCTTGTCATCCTTTTTCTTTGCTTCTAGTTAATTACAAGTTTTTTCTGGTCATGATTGTAGAGGATGTCTTGGACAGAAGTTGGGTTGGAGAGAAGCTTCAACTAATTTAGCTTGATGGCTGAGGGGTTTCAGTTCAATCGACAATCATCAAAACGGAACTGAACCACTTCTGTTTCATTTGGATTGAAATTATGGCGTTTTTCGGCGAGTAAATTTCCTTGCGAATCATGCATGCTAGTAACTCTCAAGTGACATCCAACCCCTAAAATGGGTTGGCCCATCCCTGAGAATTGGCTAGTTCAAACATTATCCCCATCCGCTTATTGAGTAGACCACAGCATAGAAAACAATTTCTAACCATTGATAAATAGCAAAGTACAAGTGTGGCCCACTTGGAAAGTCGATGTGGCTGAATTTTTCCGAAGGCAATCCTCATGACAGGGCCAACCTGTTAGATGGGTTGGATGTTGTACATACATCAAAAGTCGGAAGTTATCTGCTTGGTGGACCGTAATTTATAGTCCAACCGGTTGGCCTTGAGAGCTTCTCATATATATATTCAAGCAAACTGGCTTTTAAGTTTGAACTTTTTGGTGCTTTAGAGGTACCCTTATCCAGGCAGTTTAGTTAGAAACTCCCTTCTATTAAAATAAATTTTTTGATGCAACCAAATCGAATAGGAAGAATCTTGATTTGAATATGTACTCTTTTTCTTGAAGATCAAACCATAAAATTTCCACACCATTTCCCTTTCCCTTTTGCACCCACTCCTTTCATTGCAAATCTGGCGCTCTCAAATTTACAGCTTAACATGGGTCCAGGTACTCTCTCTACCATCTTTGATGTTTTCCTGTGTTGCAAAAATGACCTTTATCTTGTCAACTTTTTTTGATGGACCAACTGGTATGGTTTCCGTCAATTTGGCCGACAATCATTCAATGGTTCTTTTGTCGATCCATTGGCATGTTCCTAAATCTGTCCATGGATTTATTAGAGAATGCAACGATGGACTCTTGTTCCGTATCATCTTCGATTGCGTTGATTTTGAGTGACACGTCATTCCTCGAATCTTTAGATACAATGAAGTGAGATCCATTGTTTTTCTTGGGCCTTGAGGCTTTACGTAAGAGGGATTACCTCAGGGGAGTTTGGGCTCTGACAGTGTACTGGTGTAGTTGGTTTTGTTGGGTTGGATTCTTCCCTCTTTTTCGGGCATTTATCCCTTTTGTTCGGTTAATAAAACTTTGCTGTTCCCCCCAAAAAAGGAATCCATGTAAGCTTGAGTGAACTTCTTTAGTGTTCTTATTTCATTGAATTCTTCCTTGATTTCTTTTTTCACCTTGCATATCTTTTCAACCTTCTTTGGTTCCCCAGATGGTTTCTCGCAATAGGGGCATTTCCAAATGGTCATTGTATGACGGTGGACTTTGGTAACAATTAGAATGATGTGAAGGGATTGCCATAACGATTGTAAATAGAGGGACAATATTAGGGTGATGGGCAGGTTAGTTGTAATGGGCATGGGTCTCTAGGCAGTTTGAAAATGGTTGGTAATAATTGCAATAAGTATGGGAATCCGAGTAGGAATAACTTCATGGAGTGTATGCGTATACGCCCGCCTCCCACTGACATCTCAATGTTGAGGACTGGGTTGGCTTACCACGGTAGAATTTGGGCTAAAGGGAAAAATAGGATTTGTTTTGGAAAATTTGGGGGTTTTGAAGAAATTGGGGTGCTGGGTAGGGAAATTGGGAAAGTTTATGGTAGGGTTTGAGGGATTTAGCAAAAGTCGGGTGAGAGGGTAGATTTTGAGAAATAGGAAAAGGAAAAAAAAAAAAAAATACAAAATAAAAAATTCCCAGGGATAGGAACTTTCTCTGATATGCCGATTGATGCAACTCGGAAAGGGAGAACCTTGATTTGGATGCATTCCTTGAAGATCAAACTGTAAAGTTTCTTCAGAATGCAAAAGAAATAAAAAAAAAGACTGGGTCGATATCGAACAACCTACTTGCCACAATGCTAGTAATTGCAAACTTCCCACGTTCTTCTTTCATCATAGGCAACAAATGCCGAAAGGGAAGCAAATATTTTTTTTTTGTTCCATTGTAACTACTCATTAAAGAGTCTTTACATGTTTATGTTCTTGTTCTCAAACCAAATAAAAGATCCTTACATGTTTTCTTCACATAGTTTTCCTACTTTAGGATTACTGGAATTCATTATCAACTTATTCCTGGCATGTGTTCTTTCAATTTAGCTAATCCTGGATATTTTCACTGTCCATTATTCACATATAGATCCAGTTTATTACTACTGTTTTGTTCTGCTCACTAGCGATGATTGATTGTTACTGCTATGAGATCGTTTTTCTTGTCATTTTTTTTCCTCATCTTGCTGATCATTTGAAAGAAAGATTGCTGTGCCATGCTTTGAAACGTTACCCAATGTGCACTCAGTATTAAATCCCTGGCCTTCTATTAGTCAATCATGTACTAGGTAGGTACAAAGTGGTTTAATTTGCTGACATTATAAAGAGACTCTTCTATTGTCTTGTATTTCTACAATATGATATTTGGTGGATTGCTGTCCTTGTTCTATCAACTATCAATTTTTTTAATTCAGGCATTGCTACATGCATCTTATCAACTTTATTCAAATGGAGCCAGAAATTAATGACACATTTAGTTATTGCTAAAAAAATATTTTGCTTGCTCACTTATCAGGGTGTTTTTCTGATATGCAGGGAACTTGCGAAAGACTTTGTTGTTGCTGGCACTGCTGCAGAGTCGCTTTATGGTGCTTGTGAATCGATGTACAAGCCTGACATGGTTCGTGATGTTTTCAGCTAAGCTTTTGTTGCTTGCATGGCTTATGGGACTTAGTATTGGGGGCTGACTACTGCCCAACCCCATCAAATTCCAAATTGATTTGCCACGTGTGACACAACCTGGGGGAGTCTCTCGAATCTTTCCTTTTCCCATTAAAAATACATAAAAACAACCTAGATGTTGAAAACAAATTCAATGAGGGAGGGAGGGTGTCAAATCGGTTTCTGATTGGAAACGTACGCACACCTGAAATTCCATACTGTTAAAGAACCAACTAACCAGCTCTCATTTAGTTCTTCACTAGTAGTACAGGAAGGAGTCTCTTTCTGTCTGGAGGGATTCATTTTTTCTCAATCAAGAATGCCTCAACTAGATAAATTCAACCTGGCAGTAGTGGAGATCCCTCTGGTAGATGCCTAATATCCTTTAACCCTTCCCTCCTTTAGGAGTACAAGGTATCGGTTTCAACTCCACCCTTGTTGCATAAAAGTTTTTTGTTTTTGAACATTGAAAATTTTTATACAAAAAGGCCAAAACCAAATATTTACCAAGTATGAAACCCAAAAAAGATTTACAGATCCCGCCGGGATTCCGGCAAATGGGAGGCAATCTTAAAAGCTTGCGTCCACTCCAGAACATGGGATTTAGCCCTTTGGACGACCTCCATTACCTGCCCCTTGTGATTCCTAAAACATCGACCATTCCTCTTAAACCAAATGGCCCATATACCTGCTAGCAAACTTAAGTTCCCGATTTTCGTTCCGATCTTCCCTATACCCCCACCATGCCACATAAAAAATAACGCATCAATAGAGCCTGGCATTACCCATTCCACTCTGAATAACTTGAAGAAGTTATCCCACATTTCCTTTGAGAACAAACATTTGGTAAACAGATGGCCCACTGATTCCTCAGCCCGAAGATATAGCAGGCAGACATTCAGTAGGATGAGACCTCTTCTATGGAGACTGTCCACCGTTAGAACTTTGTTTCTCCCCACTAGCCACGCAAACACCACCACCTTTGAGGGAGCACCATAACGCCAAATAAACGACGTTGGACAAACCCCAACCGAATCATCATCCCCACTATATAACATATATAGGGATTTCATCGAGAAATTCTGGATTTATCTTTTAATCACACCATAAAAGATAGAATTGAATAGTAACCCGATCAATCAAAATCTCCTTCCACGGCACAAATAGAATTGAATAGTATTGTGAACCTGAGTCAAATGGTAAGTTGAGCAGATTGTCTACTCAGATCAAGTCCTGAATAGCGAACCACAGCTAAACCATATCCCTCACCCTGTGAAGGAGAAGTGAAAGACACATTCAAGAGGAGTGGAGGAAAAGTTTGAATATATAGGGAGACTACTGCAATTACAATCCCGTGAATTTGGATCGTGTTCTATCTCGCTCAACGATAGTGATTTTGTGTTCACTAACTGCTTTGAGTAAAAAAATACTTACTTCCTGCTCTGATGAGTCCGTCCTTCAACAATACACTTCCAGGCCAGAGTTTTGAGATATTCTTTGACTATTTTAGGAGGATAAAAATGGGCTGGTTTCTAGGAAGTGGCCTGTGAGGCTTTCGAGTTGGAACAACAAGCAAGTAGGACCAGAACTGGAAAGACCTTTTCGAGTCTGGCCGAACAGTAGCCATCAAGCTGTTTCGAGATATTCTTTGGCTATTTTAGGAAGATTGGCTAAAAATGGGCTGGTTTCTAGGAAGTAGCCTGTGAGGCTTTAGAGTTGGAACAAGAAGCAAGCAGGATCAGAACCGGAAAGACATTTTCGAGTCTTGCTGAACACCAGCCATCAAACTGTTTGTGAGTTCTAGGTCCTTTCTTTTTCTTTTCAGATCGCACCCAAAACCTTTTTCTAGTTTTGAGGCTGTGAAAGAATTCATATTTTGAGAAGACCTGTGATTACAAATAGTTAGGCCTAGGAGGGAGGGAGGTATCTACTCAAACTTGATCGAATTGGCCAAATATCATGCTTTTAACCAACACCCCTTGTCATATTGAAATTCACACACGGGTGGTTAAGAAACTGAGTTGTCTCCTTAATTGCTTGTGTTACTTTAACTTTTTGTTAATTACTATAATTGCACTTGTTCTTTGCCCTACGTACTGGTGGATAGTGAAATGACCTCCTGATTTGAAATGTTATTCAGGAATCAGATGAACTGTTTGAGACAGTCTCTCAAGCACTGCTAGCTTCGGTAGATCGTGATTGTTTGAGTGGTTGGGGAGGACATGTATTTGTTGTGTAAGTCCTGTAGATCACTTTACTTTTGTCCTTATACTTCCATTTCTGGATACGACGGTGTTATTTTCTGTATTTTTCTGAAAATTGCTCATCTTGTGTAGATTTCTGGTATTGGAATTATACCATGCTATAACTTGTAAATCATAGTCATCAAATCGACAGACCTATGCCTGATGAGCATTTAATGCTGTGAAAAAGTTGGGTGTCCTGTGGGCTTGTGTCCAACATCCACACCATTGGCCCTGTGATTTGTGGTGCCTCCTTTTATGTTTTTTGGAAAAAGCCAATGGGGGTATTGGTGGTGCAACCATAGTTCTAAAAGTCGCTGACTTGCCTCCAAACTTAGCCCAGTCAACATATTCGGCGAGATCCTGAGACCAACTCACTTGGACTTGTAAGACTCGTCGAGTCAACTTGAAACTGGTTTTTATTAAAACAAAAAAGGGCCTGGATCTAGGGTCAAACTCATGTCTGCTGTCAAGATAGCGATGACCTCTACCACTGAGCTAGAGAGCACTTTGTTAGATCTCTTATTTTATAATACTTTGATAAAATTTAACTATTTTAAAATTCTTTATAAATACAATAACAATAATCTACTATTAAATATTCAGTTGAATCAGGTCTTCTAATTGACCTGGCTTAAATGAACATTGAGTTTTCGGATTTTGAAACTATGGGTGCAACGTCCCAAGGGGCAGAAACCGGCCTTTTTAAAATCAGTGAACTCTTTTCATTTGTAGGTTCATCCTAATTTTTCAACATCGTTATTACTCTTTAACATCTTTGTGCTGGCTATGCTGCAGCACACCAACGGAAGTGATTGAGAAGACCTTGAAGGGGCGGATGGATTAACTGAGTTTGAAGGTCTTCCTAATTTTACCTGAATGGGTATGGTTTTAGTCCACAAGCTTCATTTCCCAATCCTGTAAAACTTGGCTTCTTGAACTGTCATCAGCATGCCCATATGATATTGGATACTAGATATTCGGGATGAAGATTCTCTCTTTCTTACAGCTGCCTTGCTTTTTATTTTTTCCTGCTTGAATTTGGTTTCAGCACAGAAGCATAGTTTACGATGATGTCAACACATCATAGCATGAAACTCTGCACTATATTGATTTATCTCGTAGCTCAATCCATTAGCTGTTTTTTCTGCTTTGTTTATTATTATTATTTTAGGGTGTGTTTGGTGCAAGATTATGAAATTTCATGATTAATCAGATTTGTTTGGGGAGGGATGGAGGGTAAATTAATTTAGACCATCAAAATGATGACATCATTTGTGGATGGAGCATTCCCTGAGATAACACCGATCTGATTATCCTGACCATCCAATTGGTGGTCGTCCAAAGCACACTTAAAAATGCTAGTTGGTTCTAGGGTTCTCCTAGAGGAAATTCTACCTGTTAGATTATGTGCTTGTTGCCCAAGGATACAGCGTCCTCCTAGTTTTGATCATGTTCTTCCTGAATCCTGACTGGGTAGGTTTGCAATTCATACCCATTGATTGGTGGATTGCCTCTTGATAAACATGTCATTGTGATTCAAATCTTAGGCCCTGTTTGGTAAGACACCTAAAAACGAGTTCATCTTATTTTAGTTAACAGTAATTATGTATTAGAGTTCTTGATTTCCGACATGTAATTACAGTTAACATAAGCTCAATTGTGTATTAGAGAGCCAAACACAAAAGTGTTCTTTAACTAAATGAGATTTAACTCATTTGTAGACGTCTACCAAACAGGGCCTTGCATTGCTCAGACTTTCTTCTGTGAATCCCTCCCATCCCCAGTTGAAAGTAGGCTCCTTAAAAGCTTTTACTTTCCCAGTCGAATCCACCCAAAAGTGTTTGTGTCCCGGCGCATGGGAGGGCCGGTGGCTTATGGCTTTTATGGGTTGAAGCTAGAATGAAATTGGACATTCTTTATTCTGATCCTCAGATGGTTACTGCTTCAGTAGATGACACCCAGGGGCCCCTCTCTGGATCGTCGACTGGAGTTTACGGGAGTCCAAACTACCAGACTAGAAAAAGCCTTTGGTCTGCCTTGGCGGAAACAGCGGAGGATCGTCAATCTCTCCTGGCTCGTGACTGGTGACTTCCTTCAATGCCACTCTCTTTGCCGAAGAAAAAAGAGGAGGGACAGCAACGGATACAGTAGGAAAGAATTCAGAGAAGCCTTTTGAGATAGGGACAGCAACGGTCTTGGCATTGGACTGCGCTAGGATCTACCCGTGGGCCAGGATTGGGCCTGGCATGTATGGTCTGATCGATTTACAGGTTGGGCCCGGGCTCGGGTTCAAGTCGTTTTAAGCGTGACCGCCCTCACTCAGTCTGGCAGTGGCTGACCCAACTTGTTATGTAGATCTGAAGGCAACCACATAGTGAAGAGTGAATAGGATATTAATGGTACACGTGCCAACATGGCCCATATGTTTGAGATCTCATCCATTAATCTGGTGGGACCTACAATGAACATGCTCCAGTCATAAGGTGGGCCACGTGCACATTGAATATATGTAGTAATTTTTCATAAAAAAAAATCGGTATAAATGAATAGGTTAAAAGAGTTTCGTTTCCCTTTCCACTGTACTGTGGTTGCTGGGCTAGAATCAAAGTGAGTGCGTGAGTTTAATAGGAGACGGTGATATGATTGTCCACATTTCGCATATGGCCAATGTATCACAAGTGCAATTGATAGATAGACCGATAACCGTCAAATCAAATCGGTTCCAGGATTATTTTTTAAATATTTTATTTTAAGGACGTTACTGATGAATTTAGGCCGGTGGTATTTTCAACTTTAAAAAAAAAAAAAAAAAAAAAAAAAAAAAAAAAAAAAACCTTAATCTCTGAGTTAGGATATTGGTAAAGTGGGACCCACCAAATGCAATGAGAGAGAACCAAATGAACAACCCATATCTTAAAAGGCATGATAGGCCCACCATTATATATAGGATATATAAGCCACTATCCTAACTTGACAACCCTTCATCTTGCTTTCGTTTTGGGCCCACTAAGATTCATGTCCTTTCTTCAGCAGACAACTTCCTTTCTCTTGCAACTAAAGACTCCTTTAATTATTGAAGTCTTCGAATTACTTGGTAGTGACAAAGAAAATCTCTTATATCCATACCCAACAATTCCGAAGGTGCTCCTATGCAAGTTCATCACCGTTTTGTAAACGGTGGTGACTCTTCCACCTCACATGCTACACTCGTATACGGCTATCCAGACCATCCAAATTGTGGGGTACATTGTCGATGGGCCGTATGTCCAAAATGACGCTGATCAGGAGTTTGTAGCTGTCAATTGATGATAATCAAATTGATGGTTAAAAGTAAACTGGTGAGTGGTCCAAGGGAAAAAAAAAATCACGTTGTTACTTTCTTCTCAATGTAATCTTTGGGTTTTGTTCCATCCATGATTAGGTCAGCCATTTCGACCGTCTGGATTGTCTACCATTTTTAAAATGGTGATAAACTAGCACAGGATTCTTGGACCCCAATAACTTGGAGCAATATGATTAAAGATATCTTGACTGGAATGTTCTAAAATCTGCTTCAGTCACAATTTACTCTAGTAGTTGCCACCCATCCTGCGATGCATCTCTGCTGGTCCTGGCCATCCAGATTGTGGGTCCAATCATGGTTAAATCATAGCCCTTAGATCAGACTAACTAGATGATCTTAACAGTCCAAGTCCATTATGGAGAACAATTGGACGGTTAGGATGGTCTGATCAGTGTGATTTTTTTGGCCAAGCTCCATCTACAATGGGCCCATTGTTTGATAATCTAGATTGGTATGTGTCCCGCATGTGACGTGTCTGCTCGATGAATTGCCACACAACTTAGTGAGCTTTTACCAACGCACACTATATGGATTGGCCCTGCTTTGAAAATGTGGGGCCCACCTTAGTATCTAGATGCATCTCCTCTTAATTCACGTCAAAAACGTCACAATTACCTGAAGATGACTTCCATTTAGAAATGATGGATAATCTGATTTTTGGTATGAGTCGACATCGCAGCAATTCAAGACAATCACTTGACAGTTGATTAGCTGCGGGGCCTACCATTTGCTGACCCAGGGATTAGTATTGGACGGCTGTGATGTCATTTGCACCGAAAATTCAATGTGGGCACTTTCAATCGCAGTCTTATTTATTTACAACTAGCATCAACAGCTTGCAGTGGTGATCGATGGTACACGTGCCAATGCGTCGTGCGTGTGCGAGACCAGGCCATTAATCAGGAAAGGCGGATTGCGTACTGAGTAGCTCGGTAGGTTGTGGGGCCCACCGTAATGTATGTGTCTTATCCACGCCGTTCATTCAATTTTTCAGCTCATTTTAGGCCATAAGCCCAAAATTGAGGCATATCCAAAGTTCAAATAGACCAGACCACAGGAAACGGTTTGAATTGAACACCTACGGTTGAAAACTTCTAGGGACACAGAAATTTTGGATAAGATGATAATGGTTTTTTCCCTTCATCCATGTCTATGTGACCTCATGAACAGGTTGGATGACAAATAAATATCACTGTAGGCCCTATGAAGGTTTTCAACGGTGGATGTCATCATTCCCACTGTTTCCTTTGGTGTGGTATACTTAAGCTTTGGATATGCTTTTATTTTGGGCTAATGCCCTAAAATGATATGGAAAAACAGATGGACGGCGTGGATAATACACATACACCACTTGTGGGCCCTACAAAGTTTACTCAGTATACTATAGCGGTCTCAGTACTCGATCCGGGTTCTTAATCAGGTGGGTCCACTGAGAACATGCACTCGCCAAAATATCAGTCCTGTCCGACTCGTCAGGTGGCCCACCATACACGTCCCACATCCGCACCGTGACCCCAAATCATCTCTTTAACCTATCCCCCTCAAATCCGGCACGCACGTTTACGGCTGTCCAGACCATCCAAATTGTTGGCCACATCATGGATGGAGCAACGGTTCAAAAAGTTACACTGATCAAGAAATCCTGACCATCCAATTGATGGATATAAATTGACGGTTAAAACTAGAATATCGAGTAGTCGAAATTCAACGGAAAAAGTCAACGGTCACATCATCTTCTCGATGTGATTTTTAGATAATCCTCTATCTAGCCACGTCAGAAATTTTCCTGTTTCATTACAAGTATGTTAGAGTAGACACAATTTTCAAACCCAATGCTCAGCTCCACATCGGTTCTCATGGGTTCTCGTGTGAGTCCAAAATCTGAACGGTCTACGTGATGTATCACCCCATGAAACCCTAGGGACCAACTTTCACCCTAATCCAAATCTTTAGTGGGGCATCCAAAAAGAAAACAGTTTCCTCCCTTGATTTGCATCTCTCTTTGCTATGGCCCACCAGAGTGTTTTGGATCAAGGTAAAAATTGGTCCCCAGAGGATATCATGGGGCGCTGCATCACAATTCACATGGTCTGTTCAGATTTTAGGCCCATGACACGTGTGAAAAGGTGCACACATGCGCAGGTGTGCAGGTGAGTGGTGAACTCTCAGTGGGTATTTTTGAGATCTAATCCACCCAATAATTGGGTGTGGACTAAGGGCGTGTTTGGCCGGACCGAGCCCATGGAATCAGGAGGGATGGGATGGGTTTTAAGGTAATGATGGCGGGGTGTCGGTGGACTATCGGACGTCCCATGAGAAAAGGGTGAGGGCGAGAGAGAGAGAGAGAGATAAGGTCCGGCGGTGTATCCAACACGGGATTGCGAAATCCTGCTATATCCCTCCTATGGTCATAGGAGTGGACGAGACCGCTCCCATCCCACTCGTCCCAAACGAATCTCAAGTATATACAGGCGGGATTTGACAATTCCATCCCACCTAATCTGCCTGCCCAAACACACCCTAAGGAACTGACCGGTTTAAGTTGGGTTGGATGGTCTAACTATTGGATCCTTGTTTAACATGGGCTCTCTAATTAAACCAGTGGTGGTACCCCAATCCAATGGGTCCAACTTCAAATACATACCACTTATCTTATTCTTGGGTGGGGTCCAATAACTCCTCAGATGGACCCAACCCATTTGTACCTTAGTTTGGATGGAACTTCAAAAGGAGCCTTTGATGTCCAAACACCATTTTGAACCCTTTTGGCATTGTGTATTTGGATATATTTTTGTAAAACTCATTTTATTTGATCCCCACTCAATGAAATAGGAGCAAAAAGGCTCACTCATTAGAAACTTTAAAAACAACAATATGCATTTGCTTCAATAGAAAAACCTTTTTGTGTAGACCATCTGAAATGAAATTTTATTTGTTCCTTTCTAAAATTGCATTCCTTGGAATACTTTAATAGAATATAGATTCAATAGATACTTATAAAAATTAACAAAAGCTTTCGGTGTAAAAATCATAGTCGGGTCCTATAGTACCCCCTTCATGGGTTAACCGGGTTGTGGTCTTGCTGGTTCCGAGTCCTTTCCGGTCTGGTTCCAATTCTTGAATGCTTAGACCTGAATCCGATCCGTCGGGCCTATTGATCTAGGTTTCAAATTGGGCCAGGACAAATTAGAGCATGGTTTGGACCACCTAGTATTTTATTGCGCACACATGTGACTTCGAAATGTGCACGATGTGTAATCGGGCTATCATAAATGTATGTGGCTTCCAAAATAACATGATTCTTTGGCTAGAGTTACACACGCAATTGTTGATCGGAACGGTCCGATCACTGGTACTAGAAGCAAGCCATGGTGCAAAATTCATGCTCTTCTAATCAATAGCATGAAAATGGACAATCAAGATTGGTATGAGAATCAAACTAGTTCCAATCATCATCTTAACACACCTTCCAAATAGACCCCACTTTGTATTTCTTACAATTCTAAAGTAATACTTGATGCGATGATTTTAATCATGTGATTTATGGCTCATAAACATAACAAATTAGCTCCATTCAAAGGATTAAGATCATACCATGGGCATGATTCTTGCGCCATAGATTGCTCTTAGTTGTATGAATGAATGAATGACTCATATCAATGACAGGTCACCTCATGTGAAATTCAAAAAAATTGGGAAACAATAAACAAGATTTGCAATGTGAGAGCATGGTGGTACTTGATAACCACAACTAAGTCTGTCGGGATTCGGGTGCCAATACACCTCCCAAATAGAATCCATCATTGATTTGATACTTGACAAGGTGAATATCCAATCCATTCAATGTCGGGTCGTACTTGATCCCCACAACATGGTCATCATTGGTTTGATACCTAACAAGGTGAATATCTAGTCCATTCAATGTTGGGTTGATGTAGATGCCATATTTCAAAACCTAGTGCTATATAATCATCAACCCACAGCTAAGAAAATCCAAAGAACGGTTTGAATTCTGCATAAATGCGTGGCCCACCTGAAAGTTATATTTACCTGATTTTAGACACATGGGTTTTACACAGAAGCAAGATCACCTGATAAGCGAGCATGATCTTGCACATGTTTATCAAGTTTTCTATGGAACCGGCATATGCCTTCTCTCGGAGGTCGTCCCGACCTATAACCAAGTTCTTTAGCCAGACTATGGCCGACCTATAACAGACTATGGCCGACCTATAACAGACCTGTAGCCGATTTATGGATGACCTACAACCGAGCTATGGCCGACCTATAGGTTAGGTCGGCAATTGGTCATTTGAGTAGACTTACGGTTGCCTCCTCTTTGATTGTCCTTACAGTTGCATAATTTCTTTGGGAGGTCGGCCTGTTTTGGGACCTAGATATCTCCTAGGGTTCAAGTGCCGAAAGGCCCATGCTATTTAGTAGAGTTGGTCCATTCCATAGGTCGACCTATCCGACTTAACTATTTTTTTCCCTAACAAAGTACATGCACAACATACCAATCTCTATGAGGAGCAAATCGTCCTATATTTTTCAATGCAAAAAGGACATTATCAGGAATCTAGAACCTTGCACAAATGTACATAGATCTACAACATTTAGTAAACCTCCAAAAAAGAATAAAAAAATGTTTTATAAGTTGTAGTATTAAAATAAGGAAGGAGATCCGGCCCACATGGGAGGATCCGTCCTCCAAAATTCCTCGATTAATACAAGAGGCTTTACTAATCCCACACGCGTGTGGAAGGCCTGCACTTTCACACGCAGCCACACGTGTTAACCCTGAGATATCTAAGCTTTCTCACACGAGAAGCTCTTTAGACATTATGACCTAAAAATCAAGCCGTCTAACACCTTAGGTGGCTCAACATACAAAACAACCGGACGGCTAGAAAAAAATGTATTAGCTATTGGTTTACAACCGTACGTACATTGTGGTCCACCTCAGGAGCAAAATGGCCTGATTTTTGGGTTCATTCCCTACAAGCGTGGCCTACCGGGATGGGAAAATCCCAACCCTTCATCTGCAATGCCAACAAATAGACAGATACAACCACAACCCACATCCAATTGAATGGAGACCTTTAAGTCCACGTCAGGACTTGGATCATCCGACGTGGACCACCCCACTTAAACAAAAGGAAGAGAACTGACCACCAACCGAGCAACGGTACCACAACTTCTGGTACTCACCACTTTCCCGCCAAAATACCAAAATACAAAAACCACTGTTGTAAGAAATCAACACCATGAAAATGGTAGGCCTTTACCATAAAAGTTCCCTTGTAGAAAATCAGATTGATCCATTAACTAGGTGGGCCACATTTGCAACTCCACTCAAACTGTTAATTGTCCATCCATTCCATCTGTGTGGCCCACCTGATGATCGAACAAGCAGCCAGGTAAATCTTCATGGATGATATAGTACCACAAGTTGGGGTACCTTAACTGTAAGTTGATCAGTTCTCTCTTAAAAAGGAAACACATCTCAACCATTCCATTTTCCAAACACACCAAATCCGCAGCTATTATCGTATATGTTACAAAAAAAGCCACTGACGCATGCCCTACAAATACCCTACCTTTTTTTGGGAAACACTGCACCATCACAAAAGTCAAACAACACAACCTTAGCTATACACATGACTACGTAAATACATGCACACGTACATACTTACGCACGTATAATAACAAGCACTTCTGACCGTCCATTTGCCTCTTCTTCTTTTCACATCATACTCATCTCTTTCTGTGTATTCTTCTCAAACTGCTATCTACATTTAGCAGTACAAAGTTCAAAGGTCACACGTCGTGAGGAGGAGAAGGGATTCTGGATCCACTCTCTCTGGCATACGCGTCAGACGCCGATTTTCTGCGAAAACGGTTCGGATCTCTCCCCCCACCTGATCAACAATGAAGATTGTCTGAGAGAAAAATGGTGGTGGTACAGTACCCTTGGTTTTGTTTTTTTTTTTTTTTTACAAACCCCCTTACCTTTTTAGTATTTTCAAATAAACCCTTCCATTTTTCATATAATGTGGTAAAAAATCATGTAATAAATTTATTTTAAAGTTGACTATTAAAGAGGACAATTAATCGTAGGCACCTCTATATTCCACATTTTAGGTGAGATCTAAATCACTTAGTGACGTGTGTTGAGAAATTATACAGAAATAATATTTTATGTAAAATATGAAAATAGAAAATAATATGAAATCAGGACAGGCTGAAGCACGTACGAGAACGCTATCCTTAAAGTGTTATTTGCCCCTACTCAAGTAAATTGAGTATGCTGAAAGTTTATAGGTAAACTGCTCCTAGGATACGACGAGCTTGGTGTGGATCTGTGTTCAACAAACACGAAGACCCACTAATGAAACTCTGTTACACAATTTTTGACAGAATATAAAAGGAAAAAATCCCAGAAAAAGGAGAAGAATAAATATGAGTTAGACCACTGCACTAGTCTGTTCTTCAACTAATGGTTCGGATGAATCGTTCTAGACCACACCGCTGGTCTGTTCTTCAAGCAATGGTTCAAATGAACCTTGTAGGAGAGGCCTTGGTTCGTATGATTCTGCTGGAGTGTGTTTGTGATGGATTGTAAACTCATCCAGGCCTTGTTTGTATAAGCAATAGTGGCTGACAGTTTTGGTTTAGGGAAATTAATCCATATGACTGTTTTCTATATGTTGGGAGAAACTAGTCGTTATTGGCAGTTTCAGACTGTTGTGCATGTGGTGTAATGTTACTGCATGCAGCTGTTTCTGATCATTGTGAGACACTGGTTAGCTGTTTCTAGCTGTTGGGCTAGCCACATGCAACAGTTTTTGCATGGTTAGCTATCAATTGCATGAGGTGTTACACTGCAACAACTCTATTTCCAGCTTCTATATAAGTTAAGAGACCTCATTCAGTCATCTAGATTTCCAGCCACGTACCTAAGCTCTCTGTTCTACTCGTCTCATGCCGGTTCGCGTAAGGTCGCGAAGTAGCGGCCCTCCGCGACACGATGCGGACGTGCGAAATGCAAAGTACGCCACTACAACCATATTGCCTCACATGCCCGCGCCCTCGCAACGAGCCCGAGCGCGAACGCAAGCCCGATACTCCTCGGACGAGGTCGGTAAACATTACAATACTTCACCATTCTCATATATTCTCAAAAAATTTCTTCACCTTTTATGTGGGACTATTCCCAAAACACTAAAAAAATGAATTTTTACCAACCATTTTAATATATATATTATATATATATATATATATATATATATATATATATATATATAAAATAAAAAATATTTTTTATTTAAAATATATTAAAATCAATATATATTAACAATGTGGTCCCTAATATAGCCATATGCTCCACATCATCCAATGGTCGGTCATTTATAGCATTTAATACAGGCCATTCTAACAGTGATAATGTTTTTATATCTGCATAGAGGGAAAATGAGAATTCACCTGCAAAGGCAAAATCACCATTTTATATAGTCATCAGTCAAATTTAATTTTCAACTATATCTTTTTAATAATCAACTCTAACAAAATATAAGCATAGGATGTTTTCCGACCGTAGTTGAAAGGAAAAGTGTTATTTAGTAATATTTAAAAAAAAAAAGAAGAAAAAGAGTAAGCTATTTGATGTATTACAAAGAAAAGGATGTTATATGTAAAAAAAAACTTCTTTTATTATTATTATTATTTCTCAATGCATGCACCCCTATTTTATCTACCGCCACCCTTTTATATGGTCAACAATTAAATTTAATTTTTAATCATCTCCTTTTTAATAATCAACTCTAACAAAATATAAGCATGGTCAACCATAGTTGAAAGGAAAAGTTTTGTTATTTGGTTATATTAAAAGAAGAAGAAGAAGCGAGCTATTTGATATGTATAACAAAGAAAAGGATGTATATGTAAAAAAAAAAAAAAAAAAAAAAAATCTTTTATTATTATTACTTCTAAATGCATGCACCCCTATTTTATCTACTCTTGGATAGTCTAGTCATGGTAGTATTCCAATCTTAAACGTAAGAAACAGGCCGGATCCACCACAAAGCTTTCTAGTTAAGCTTACCCTACAATGTGATGTATGAAACCCATGGCAACGTGTTCTTGACATGCAATCGTACATCATGTGCAGCTCCTCATGTTCTCCTTCACCCCCCCAAAGACCAGCTGATTCAAAACTCTATGGGTCACATTGTTTAAAATCATGCATAAAACTTCTAAAATCAAATAGTGTGGTCCACCTTGGTATTGGAATGGCCTCTTTTTGGAGTGTCCATTCATCTAGTGGCTCGCATCTTCTTAATGGATTGGATGACATATAAAAAAAAAAAACATGGTGGGACCCACAAAACATCTAGAAGACTACTAATGGTGGGCATTTCTATCCCAACTTATACCATGGCTGAGAGTATGTGATGATCCCAACACCGGGGACGTAATACGAGATTTGATTGTGTTATGTGCCGCTGTGAAACAATAGGCTCATATAAAGTGAGGTAGCTAGATTAAATCCCGACACGTCCCACTGCCTCCAATCTACATGTTGTTGGGGTCACCATGCAATCCACATCCTTGTTCCATGTGGTGTGGCCTACCTAAGTTTTGGGTCCGCCTATTTTTTGAGTACCTGGGAGAACATAAAGAGTCTCACGTGATGGACGGAGCAGATGTCATGTACGTACATCACAATTAGTTTAAACTTAACCTGCAAAGCCTTGCAGCGCACCCCCCTTGAGAGGGTGTATGCATCAAAGGGTAGGATGAGTAGACTCAAACCAGGAGCTCTACGCCGTCCAAATCAATGGACAGATGATGGTCTGACTCAATTTAAAAGTGGACACGACTACAATCACAGCAGATCCAAACTAACGGCTCAGATATTGTGTCTTCTACCCGCTCAGAGCAACCTGAACCGCCGGATTATTTTGAGCAGAGATGGATTAATTTCCAATGGCTCAGATCATCTTGATCCACTTCTATTACAGAGTCTCCTTTCTCCAACTTCGACACTTCCATGCACAAAGGAGACGAGAATTACGTAGCCAGGACATCTTTGTCATTTTCAGAAAAAAATCAACCTATCTACAGACGATAATGACCAAAATACCCTTAAGCCTTTTTTCGTTTTTCCCAAATCGCACAGATCTTTCTAGAACCTCCACGTTACACGGAGAAACCAGGGCGTTTACGTCATTTAAGAAAAAGATTATCGCTTTACCTGAAAACGGAGATACAGGAGGGGTAGATCCGGCCGGCGAAGACGGCGGCGATCCGTTCCCCGGCGACGGATTTCCGGCAGCTTTAACGATCATTATGCTCCTCGTAACCCTCACGGCGTCATCGGAGAAATCCTCGCCGTACGATCTCCCGCTCCCACCGTCCGATTCTGCCACGTCAAAGAACACAGAGATTCCAAGATCAACGGAAAGGAGCGCACCTGACCAGATCTAACGTGCGCCGGGTGCGTGGACGCGGATTGCCTGCGACCCCGACCGCAGGAAGCTCCTGTGGTCGGAAGCTCGGTGGGGCCCACCGTGATGTTTGTGAGAAATCCACTCCGTCCATCCGTTTTGACAGATGATAGTAGAGCATGAACCCAAACAAGAGGCGGATCCAAAATTCAAGTGGGCCACACAACAGGAAAAGCTAGGGAGGAGAACTCCTACCGTCGAAACTTCCCCAGTGTCTACTGTGATGCTTATATGCCATCCAAACCGTTCATAAGGTCATTCCCACGGGGATGAACCTAAACCACAAAAACATTACCCCTGATCCAATGTTTTCTGTAGTTTGGCCCAGCTGAGTATTGGAACTGCCTAATTTCTGGCCTCATGTCCTAACATGAGCTGGCAAAACCGATGTACGGTGTGGATTTCCCAAAAACATCACAGTGGACCCCACCTAGTTATCGACAGCAGGCAATCTGCGTTGCGGGTCAGCAGACGTACCTTTGCCTGCGCTCGTCCGGGCACCGAAGGTGTTGTACTTCCGGAGCTTGCTGAGGCCGTTCTCAGGCCGAGGGCCAGCCACGGTGTCGTCCCAGAGCTTGTCGAGAAGGCCCATGACTTTTGGAATAATTACGCTACGAAGATGAAGAAAATCCGAGAAGGGTAGAGGACTATCCTGGTAGAAATATTTATATTGGATAGGCGTTAAACGTCGAGCTGATCTGAAGAGGCAGCGAGGATCTGGTCCGTTCGTTTTGATCGGGTGGGTGACGTGGCGGATGGTTGGACAACAGGTCTTGGGATAAGGTCGATGTGAAAGGAGAATGCGAGATCTGTGAGAAGATGCCACGTGGCGCTAGTGGTACGGAGGGGAGCGTGTCACGTGAAGAGGCCGTTCTATATAGAGAAGATTCCGGAACTGCCCCTGTGTATTTATACGAACTACGATCAGATTACCGTCTGATGTGTGGGTAATCAGGAAAATGACACGTCCTTAGCCGCCAGATAACGACAAACGCAAAGGCCCCGCTTTTTCTATTTTATCGCGGCTTTCTGGCGCGGGTGTAACTACAGCTCGTTTTGCGTCTGTCGCGACTTAGTCTCCAGGGTGTGTCTCCCTACACTGGGCCCCACATAATGAGTGGTACGATGATCTAAACCGTAAAATTTTTTAAATACATTCTATAACGTCTATTTTAAATTTTTTATTATGAATGGATGATTGTGATTATGACTATCGGTGGATGATTTAGAATAATGAAAATAAAATTCTCACTGGTCCGATTTCAGATCTAAAATGAGAGATGGACTGAAGCTTGATTATGAGCTAGTAGCTTATCTACGGTGGTATTGAGAAATGGACTGTTCAAATCATAAGATCATCTCGGCACGTGCCACAGTGGGTGGCGACTCACTGTGGATTCTGAATTGCCGCCGAGGAAAAACGAACTCAAATCCGTTTGGGTGGTGTGAAGTTATGTGGGTTACACCGTGTTGTACGTATTATATCTACACTGTCCATCCATTTCCAGAAATCGTTTTAGGGCTTGTTTGGCAGGCAGATCCCACGGTATTAGGAGGGATGGGATCGGCAATATATGGGGATAGGCATGACGAGCCAAACAGATCCGGTGAACTTGTTATGGGATATGAGCAATCCCATGGACCTTAAGACAATCCACTGACATCACCATCATTACCTTAAAATTGATCCTACCTCTTGGTTGGATGGATTGGAAGGTAAAATCCCGGGATATGCACAGCATGCCAAATAGAACCAATGAACTTGTCCTGTGATATAAGCAATCCCATATATCTTAAGACAATCCTCTGACACCATCATCATTACCTTAAAATTGATCCCATCCCTCCTAATACCATGGGATTTGCCCGGCCAAATAGGCCCTTAGGCCCTGTTTGGGCAACGAGATTAGAAGGGATTTGGTGGGATTGGATTCAAAAAAACATCATTATTACCCATGGCAGGGATTGTCCCCTGATTCCATGAGATTAGATTAATGCTCTGCTTTGTTTGTAATACGGTGGTACATTGAATGAATATACCCATCATCATTTGAAATTACTAGAATAACACACATGTATTATATCTAATCCGTTCATTTGTTTTGTAACCTCATTTTATGGTATGGGCCGAAAAATGAGGTAGATCCAAAACTTATGTGGCCCCAAAGAAGTTTTCAACGGTAAGTATTCAATCCCCGTTGCTTTCAGTGGTGGGTCCACTTGAGCTTTAGAATTACCTGATTTTTGGCCCATGCTCTAAAATAATCTCAAAAAATGGGTGGACGGTGTGGATGTAGCCCACACATCAGGGTGGGACCTATACAACTTGCTAGCATTGAGTGAAATTGGCACGGGACCAATGCAATTCCATCCGATCTAATTCGAAGCTTTTCCAAACATGGAGTGGAATTGGCACGAACCAGATGAATCCAATCCCACCTAATCCCTTCTAATCCCGTTGCCCAAACAGGGCCTTAGGGTTTATAAGCAAAAATTAAATAAATCCAAGTGGACCACACCATAGAAAGCGGGGATTGAATGCCTACCATTGAAAACTGATTGGGGGATAGAAGTTATCAAGCTTATGTTTTCTTTCCTTCGTACATGTCTGTGTGTGATCTTATGAACAGGCTGGATGGTAAATAAACATCATGGTAGGCCGTAGGAAGGTTTCAATGGTGGGCGTCATTGTCCCCACTGCTTTATTTGGTGTGGTCCACTTGATGACTAGATCTGCCTAATTTTTTGAGCTCATGAACTAAAATGAACTCAAAAAATGGATGGACAGTGTGGATATAGAATGTAAATCATAGTGGAACTTGGTGATATCAACACACCACGCAATCCGCGTCTGTTAGTTATACCTTATACGGTAGCAACCCATCAAGATGCGTCACAGTGTACTAACTGGGAAGCGGATTGGCTGGTACACCAGCTATATAGCTGCTGTATGTATGTGTTGTGCAAAGACGAGCACTGAGGCTCCTCCAGCTCCAAGTTGTACTAACGGCTCAAAGGAGATCAAAGTTACGTGGCCCCACATTGATGTATTTAATATCTATACCATTCATCTATTTTTAGAGATTATTTTATAGTATTATCCAATAATTGAATTATATCCAAAGATCATCTGGACCACACCACAAATAGCAGCGGATATAATGATTTTCACCGTTAAACAATTCGTAGGGCCCACCATAACGTTTACTTTCCATCCAATCTGTTCATAAGGTTACAAAGACCTGAGTGAAGAGGAAAAACAAATTTCATATTGATCCAAAACTTCCGTGACCCCAAAAAGGGTTTCAATGATAGACGTTCAATCCCCCACTACTTTTTGCAGTGTGGTCCATAGTTATATCTGTCTTGTTTTTTTGTCTCTAGCCTTAACGCGAGCTCACCAAATGGATGGACGGTTTGGATATAACACATACCTCATGATCAGACCCACACAACTTGCTGACATCAATACACCAGTAATATAGCTTGGGTGAGGTACACCAGCACATCCGCTTCCGGGTTCAGCACGGTAGCATGTGTTATATCCATACCGTCCATCTATTTTAAGAGACCATTTTAGCGATAAACCCAAAATGAAATAGATCCAAAACTCAAGCAAACCAGACCACAAATACTGGGGATTGAATGCCTACCATTGAAAACTTCTTGCGACCATAGAAGTTATGGATCGACCTGATGTTTTTTCCCATTCATCCAGGTCTTTGTGATCTTAGGAGACGGATTAGCTACTTAGGACCTGTTTGGCCGGACCGATCCCACGGTATTAGGAGGGATGGGATTGCGATATCCCAGGATATGCTTGACGAGCCAAACAAACCTGGTGAACTTGTCCCGGGATATAAGCAATCCCACGGATCTTAAAACAATCCACTGACATCACCATCATTACCTTAAAATTGATCCCATCCCTGGGTTGGACGGATTGGAAGGTAAAATCCCGGGATATGCCAGCGTGCCAAACAGACCCAGTGAACTTGTCCTGGGACATAGCAATCCCATGGGTCTTAAACCAATCCACTGACACCACCATCATTACCTTAAAATCCATCCCATCCCTCTTAATCCCATGGGATTTGCCCAGCCAAATAGGTTACAGGCTGAGTGATGTCACTAAGTTATGTGGGTCTCACCACGGTGTATGTTTTGTATCCACCTCATCCGTCCATTTGGAGAGATTATTTTAGGGCATGAACAAAAGAATGAGCCAGATCCAAAGTTGGAGTGGACCCCACCACAAAAAAGAGTAGGGAGAGTGACACCCACCGTTGAAACCTTCTTAGGGTCCACCGTGATGTTTATTTGAGATCCAACCATCATAAGTTAAAGGCACGCATACATGAAATAAGGGAAACACGGGAGGTTTATAATGGTTACCCACTGTTTTACGGAGTGCCACCCCCTTTCATGTGATGGGTCCAATGGAGCTTTGGATCTGAATTATTCTTTGGCTCATGTCCTAAAATAATCTCTTCAAATGATGTTGGATCAAAACATATATTATGGTGGAGATCACATAACTTGTGACGTCACTTCAGCGTGCTACTCAACTTGTTAGTAGATAATCCACTTCTGTGATCTCATGAACTGATGAACAGGATGGATGAATAAACATAATGGTAACTGGTAGAGGTGGGCATCGATTCGAGTCAGACCAGATTGGGTCCAACATGATTTGGTCCAAAATTTTCAATGCACGAACGGAACTTGATTCGATCCGAGACTGAGTTCGGGTCCTCCGACTTGATCCGATCCGTTGCACCCAAACCGAGTTTGACTCGATTAGAAAAACCGAATCGGATCAGGTTGGGTATGGTTCAGATCGATCTTCTAAAAATTTTTTTAAAATAAAATATACAATTTTTACTTCTAAAAAATTTCGTAAGGCCCACCATAATGTTTATTTTCCATCCAATATGTTAATAAGGTCACAACTACACGGATGAAGAGGAAAAACAAATTTCATATTGATCCGAAACTTCTATCACTCCTAAAAGAGTTTCAATGGTAGACATTCAACCCTCACTACTTTTTGCAGTGTGGTCCACTTGATCTTTATATCTGTCTTATTTTATGACTCAAGCCTTGAGATGAGCTAGCCAAATGGATGAACGGTCTGGATATAACACATACATCATGATGGGACCCATGGAACTTGCTGATGTCAATACATCAGTGCCTAGTGCATGGTACACTTGCCAATCCGCCCCTTTACCTTCTGTGTCAGTGAATCGGATTGCTGCAGTATGATCTTATCATGCTGAGTAAACTTAATTGAGCCTACCTTATATGTATGTAGTCTATCCACTCCGTCCATTTGTTTTCCCATCTAATTTAAGAGGTTGAGCCCAAACTCGGAGCATATACAAAAATCAAGTAGATCATACCATAGGAAACTGTGAGGATAATGATTTCTAACTCTGCAACCTTGATAGCCCACAGTGATGTTTATTTGTCATCCAAACTGTTCATTAATTAAATCATACATACATGGATGAAGGGGAAGAAAAACATAAGCTTGATCCAAAACTTATCTGGCCCCCAAGAATTTTTCAACGGTAGACATTTAATTTAACTATTTCCTTGTAGTGTGGTCCAATATTTGAACATTGGATATTCCTCATTTTTTAGATTAGCACCTAAATTTATCTATTCAAATGGATTGACGGAGCGGATAAAATAAATATATCATGGTGAGCCTCACAGAGTTTACCTAATACGTAACCATAGTGAGTTACTCATTACTCAATCCGCTTCTCCTTGCACCAGACGGTCAGAGCTCGGTGCTCAATGCCCACCTAGAGCCGTGTGCTGAGAGGATGGGTAGGCTACTCCCCTACCATCAGCCAATGGTTCGTAGTCGGTGTTCTGTAGACCCCACCATGATGTATTTATTTCTTCTATGCACGTCCATCTATTTTTTTTAAAGATTATTTATGATATTAAACCAAAAATGAGGTATATATACTTATTAATAGACCCCATCTGGATCGGATGGAATCGGTCCGGATTAACATTGTTCCGATGAACGGTTGGATCTGACTAGGCCAACTCGATTCGGCTTGATCCTGGCCTTCGGTTCAAATCAGATCGGGTCGCCGTCAGATCGGTTTGGATTCTGCCCAGCTCTATTTAGCAGGCCTCAAAAGGTTTTAATGGTGAGTGTGTGGTGTTGTCTACTTGGGTTTCGGATCTGCTTTTTTTTTTTTTTTTAAAGGCCTATGCCATAAAATAATCTCACATAATGGATGAACGGTGTGGATATAAGATATGAATCATGGTGGGCTCACATAACGGAAATGGATTGGCCACTCCCCGTGACCGTGGTCAATGGTTGGTGGTCGGTGCTTTGTGGGCCCCACCATGATGTATATGTTTCATCCATGCCGTCCATCTATTTTTCTGGATCAATTTATGGTATGAGACCAAAATTTAGGTATATCCCAATTTCAAATGGACCACATTACAAGAAATAATGTTGAATGAACGTGAACCATTAAAAACTTTTTGGGGGCCATAAAAGTTTTGGATTAAGCTAATCTTTGTTTTTTCCCTTCATCTAGGTCTGTATGACCTAATCAACAGATTGGATGTCAAATAAACAGTACGGTGGGCCTTAGGGGATTTTAATGTTGGATATCCAATCACTATTATTTTCGTGTGGTGTGGTCCACCTGAGATTTATATCCCTCTCATTTTTGGGATCAAGCTCTAAAATGATATGTAAAAATGAATGAAACATATAAATCATAATGGGCCCCACAGAGCACCGACCATCAGCCACCGGGCTGTGGCAGGTAGAGCAGCCAATCCGCTTCCTCACATAACTTGGTGATGTCAACACACTACCGAGGTCGGTGGTGTGTGGCACACCACGCAATCCTCGTCTGTTAGTTAAATGGTAGTAACCCATCAAGTGTACTAATTCACTTCGTCCGTGCAAGTGCGACAGACGACCCATTGTGCCGTGATCTGGAGGTCCCAGACTCTGTTATGATCTCCTGATAGAGGAACGGTCCCGTTGCCTGACCACCAGATAATTGGAATACAGAAACAATCATAGTCCGCGGTACATCGCGATGGAGTGTACTTAATCACATGCGATGAAACGATGTCTTCGTGGTACACGTGTGTCCCATCTGGGACATTCATCGTGGGAACATGACAGTGCCGAAATATGGGCCTCGGGCTAATCTGGAGAGCCTACTTGAATAGGGATTGCTAGTCAATTCTTTTAACCCTCCATCTATATTGTACATGTGTGGCCCACTAACTATGTGGAATAGCCTAACTTTGGGCCGAAAGACTGTACGTAATCGGACCCAAATGATGAACGGCTTGGATCTCGATCCTGATTGCCAAGTTTCGGGTGCCAAAAAGTGCGTCGGATCGAGAAGATATTTTTACGATATTTTTCGATATTTTAGGGAAATTCGGAACCATGAGAAATTCCGGCGATGAATCAGTGACCGGCTTGCTTGCGATTGACGATTCTCTCTGATTCGTTTTACCTCTGTCGCGACTGATAAATCATCCTGTGTCGCATCCTATTTATGCTCACATGAAGAGTGGTCCGACGATCTGATCTATCTATACTTTGTATTATATCATATTACTCTAAAATAATAAACTTAAGATGAAAAAATGATTTCAACATCATCATCAATAGGTTAATTTACAACAGTAAAAAGATATCTTCAACGGTTCTCATTCAACTATATAAATAAATGGTTAGGATCATCAATGAACAGAAATCATGGAAAAATAGCTTATTCATAGTAGTAATGAGAGTATTGTACAGTTCAAAATATCGGACCGTCTCAACGTGTTGGCCTCCGTGGCTGACGACTCACTTTGCTTCCTGAGTCGCGACAGAGGCAAAGGGAATTTATTCCCTTTATTTCAATATCGAGTCGCTTTTAATGATGGGGTTTTGATAACACACGCGTATATACACGCGATCACACGTGTAGGTAATCCGAGCAGTGTAGCTGGTGGGACCTACCTTTTATATGATCGTAACGAAAATGAGAATATTTACTTAGTATGCGATCCATGCCTAAGCTTTCCATGGACATCAACGACAAGTTTCCTCTAAACCGTCCATTAGTTTCACTTATCTGTGGATGGTACGATGAGTTGAATATTTAGATTTGATTTACTCTACACTACTTGCACAGTGGGGCCCGCATTATACACGGTTTGAATCTTCTACGTAGCAAAAATTTTGGTACGTGTGGCGGCGTGTATAGATGCGTGTGGGCCTAGAAGGCATTGATAAAAGGAGTTACGTAGGGTTTGAATTAATGTAGCAAACACGAGTGCCTAGTAGATTGTATACATACAGGGGTCTCCTGTTCACGCGTAGGTTGTACGGAAAATCCAAACCGTCCAAATAGTGGGACCCACTATATACTGATCATGCAATCAAAATAGATTGATTAGAAAAATTGAGGCATCTGAGTAACGGAGAATTTCATTTTTACAGTCGATGATATTTCTATCAGTACATCACTTCATGCCATGTTTAAAGGTTAATTATGGGGTTATAATCCATGTCCAGAAGATTCCTCCATTTGGACGGTTAGGATTTAAATAAAATGCCATGTTTACCTATGGGGACCTCATAAGCATCATTGTTGTTGTTTAATGATTTAAATATGGCTGGAACGATGCACGTTGATGCAATTAAAAGACCGCTCAATCCTATTGAGAAAATCTTAAAAAAATTTAGTTAATTGTTAGATAGTTTTGAAGATTGCTATTCAATGGCATCGAAGTATCTTCAGTGTTATCGATTGCTCTTCGATGTTTGTTGATGCTATTGAAGGTGCACGCAGAATTGTGTAAGTGCACGATTTGTTTCCTATTCTGAATGGGTAGTATATATACGGGGTGTAATCATGATTATAGTGATTATTAAGAGGATTAGGGTTTTCTAAGTTATTTTAAAGGATTCAAAGGTATAGCTAGGGTCTCAAACAAGATTCGAGGGTTTTTCAAATCGATAAGATATAATATCTCTTGTAATATTACTTTCATATTACATTACTTGTCGCTTTGTGCTGTGTTTTTTTTTTTCCCGTAAAGATTTTTCCATGTAAAATTCGAATTACCTTCTCATTGGGTTTATTTGTGTGATTGTAATTACGTTGCTTGATTCTGCTCTGTGTACTTCCGCAAGTCTAACAAGTGATATAAAATAGAACGTTAGGAAGCAGATCGAATATGAAAGCAAGGTATGAATGCCATTTAACATGAAGTTCGATGTAGAGATATTACTCATTGCTTCCTATGAAAAGTTATGAGTAATAATAATAATTTTGAACTATGAAAAGTTAAGATGAATGACATTCTAGTTTAATATGGATTAGAAGATGCATTCATTGGAAAGTGACCAAAAACTATAAAATAAGAACAATAAAACAAGTTAAATAAGAAGGCCAATAACTCAATCCAGTTACGTCTAACAGATGAGATCCTTTATGTTGAGGATTCCGGAGAATCCTCCTCTGATTCCCAGTCATTACCTTAATTGTAGTAGTTGACCCATGATTGTAGAGAGCTGTACCTATTTTGTGATTGCTTTCCTTTCTTGTTGTATAGCTGTACATGTACGTTTCTCCCTATAAATGGAAAACCATCTCCACCCTTTTACAGTGTGGTGGATTGACAAATGTTATCATGATATCAAGAGCCTCTCTGGATTAACATCCGATACCGGTTTTTTTTTCTTCCTCATGGCTGAATCTCTTTCGTTCAATACCATGGTCCACATGGTAACTCTCAAACTTTCATCCAGCAACTACTTGCTTTGGAAGAGCTAGTTGGTTCCATTGCTTGGATGTCAAGACTGTCTTGGTTTTGTGGATAGTTCTCTCCCCAAACCTTCTCCTACCACCACCGATGGTTCTTCCACCCCTGACCCCAAGTTTCTTGAATGGAAACTCAAAGACCAACGCATTCTCAGCCTTCTTCTCTCTTCTCTCTCTGAAGAAGCCATCGTCGAAGCTGTTGGTCTCACAACCTCTCGGGATGTCTGGGTTGCACTGGAACGTGCTTTCAGCCACGCTTCAAAAACTCGAGAGATATGGATCAAGGATGAACTTCAGTTGATGAAGAAAGGAACCAGAACTGTTGCTGAATATTCTCGGGCTTTCAAAGCTCTCTGTAATCAGCTCATGGCTATCGGACGCCTAGTCGACGACGTCGACAAATCTCACTGGTTCTTACGTGGTCTCGGCACCGAGTTCTCTGCCTTCTCTTCTGCACAAATGGCCCTCACGCCACTGCCCTCCTTCCATGATCTTGTTCCCAAAGCTGAAAGTTATGATTTATTTCAAAAATCACTTGAATCTCCTTCTATGCCTTCTGCAGCTTTTACAGCAACTCGTGGACATGATAATGGCCATTTCTGCAACAATGGAAACCGCCGTTCTCAAGGACATTCCAATGGCCGCCATAATGGTCAGCCCACAGGCACTGGACGTGGTCGTCGCTCCTACACCCCACGATGTTAAATCTGCAAAACTGAAGGTCATACGGCTGATAAATGCCGCAACCGATATGATCGAAGTGAGCCGTCCGCTCAGCTTGCTGAAGCCTTTCAGACTGGCTGTTCTCTTTCTGAAGGCTCCACGTCTGATTGGTACCTTGACACCGGTGCCTCTGCCCACATGACGCCTGACTCGGCTGCCCTTGACTCCTCCGAGACTTATGTTGGTAAGGATAGTATTATTGTAGGCAATGAGGCTTCTCTGCCTATTACTCACACGGGTACTCTTTCTCCTTCTCCCAACATTCAATTACTTGATGTTTTAGTGGTCCCACGTCTAACCAAAAATCTTTTGTCCATTAGCAAGTTGACTTCCGATTATTCCCTCTCTGTTACCTTTACTGATTCCTGTTTTACCATTCAGAACAAAGCAACAGGAAAGGTGGTGGCAACCGGGCGACGTGATGGTGGTCTTTATGTACTGGATCGTGGCACTGAAGCTTTTGTTTCTGTCCTTAATAATTCCTCTCTACGTGCTTCGTATGAGTTATGGCATGCACGCCTTGGCCATGTAAACCCATCTATTATTTCTTTATTAAATAAAAAAGGACAGCTTTCCCTTACTTCTTTATTGCCTACTTCGTCTATTTGTTTTACTTGCTAACTTGCTAAGAGTCATAAACTTCCTTTTTCCACAAGTGATAGTCGGGCCTCTTCTATTTTGGGCCTTGTTTATTGTGACATTTGGGGCCCATCCCCGGTGAAATTTAATATGGGATTTGCTTATTATGTCTTATTTATTGATGATCACTCACGGTTTACTTGCTTTATCCTATGAAATTAAAATCTGATTTTTTTTTTTGCCATCTTTAATCAATTTCAAACATTTGTGGAAAATCAATACTCTTGCAAGATTAAAATTTTTCAGAGTGATGGTGGTGCCGAATTTCGTAGCACTCGCTTTCAATCTCTACTCCGTTCTTTGGGCATTCATCATCAAATGTCTTGCCCCTACACCCCTTCACAAAATGGTCGCGCCGAACGCAAACATCGCCATGTGACTGAAATGGGTTTTGGCTTGATTCTTTCAGTACGGCCACTTATATCATCAACCGGTTGCTCGCACCTCTCCTTGGAGGTACTTCTCCCTTTGAAATTTTGCATGGTAAGGCTCCTAATTATCTTAATTTTCATCCTTTTGGTTGTCGTGTCTATCCATGTTTACGTGACTATTCGCCTCATAAATTTTCTCCCCGTAGTATACCTTGTATCTTTCTTGGCTTTAGTCCCTCCTACAAAGGTTTTCGCTGTCTTGACCCGCTCACCTCTAGGATTTACATCACTAGACATGCCCAATTTGATGAAACTTATTTTCCTCACTTACATACCTCCCAAGCCAATCCCATGTCTTCTCTTGATTTTTCTAATTTTTTTGAACCCAGTCCCATTTCCTCCCCTACACCCTCCCAGCCTTCTATGCCCTCCATGCCACTATCTGATCCATCTAGTTCTCAGACCCGCACCACCGCATGCCGCTTATGCCCTAATGATTTTTCTGAGTCCATGCAGGTTCCAGCTGAGCCCACTCCCACTGTCTTGGTGCCTTCAGCTCAGCACCCTTCCTCCATGCAGCCTTCTACGCCAACATCTGGATTTGAACCTTCTGCTACGGCCCATGATGATTCTTCTGCCCAGCTCCGATCCCTTCCTTCTCATTCTATGATCACAAGAGCCAAAGCAGGTGTTTTTCGGCCTCGTCATCCGGCCTATCTCAGCCATCACACCTCTAGTCTTCTACTTGCTATGCTCACCTCCTCTGAGCCCAAAGGTTTCAAGTTCGCTGCTAAAAATCCTGCTTGGCTTGCTGCTATGGATGAAGAAGTTCAGGCTCTTCGTGCCAACCATACTTGGGATCTTGTTTCATGTCCTCCTCACACTAATATTGTGGGTTCCAAATGGGTTTTCCGAACTAAATACCGGTCTGATGGCTCCATTGACCGTCTCAAAGCACGTCTTGTTGCTAAAGGCTATACTCAGCTCCCTGGTCTTGATTATACAGACACTTTCAGTCCTGTTGTCAAGGCCTCCACTGTTCGTGTTGTTCTCTCTATTGCTGTCACCAATGGATGGCCTCTGCGGCAACTTGATGTTAAGAATGCATTTCTTAACGGCCTACTCAACGAACTTGTCTATATGGAGCAGCCTCCCAGCTATGTTGATCCTCTCTTCCCTACCCATGTCTGCCAACTCAAAAAGGCGCTCTATAGCTTAAAACAAGCCCCCCGTGCCTGGTTTCATAGATTTAGCTCTTTTCTTCTGAAGTTTGGTTTCTCTTACAGTCGTGCTGACACTTCTCTATTTGTCTTCTGTCATCAGAAGAATCTTATCTATTTACTCCTCTATGTGGATGATATTATCATCACTGACAACAATTCCTCTCTCCTTAGCAGCTTTGTTTGTCAGCTTCACTCTGAGTTTGCTACTAAAGATTTGGGCTCGCCTAGCTAGTCTCGAAGTGACTCCCACTTCTGGTGGTCTTTTCCTCAGTCAGACCAAGTATGCTCGAGATATTCTTGTCCGGGCTCAACTCCTTGATTGCAAACCTATTGCTACCCCTATGGTCGTGGCTCAACGGCTCTCTTCTGATGGCTCCTCCTTTGCTGATGTCTCTCTCTACCGCTCTCTTGTTGGTGCCTTGCAATATTGACTATCACTTGGCCTGACATTACTCATTCTGTTAATTCAGTCAGTCAATATTTGCATGCACCCACTGACGACCATTTTCAAGCTATCAAACATATCCTTCGTTATGTCAAAGGAGCACTTCATTTTGGCTTGACGTTTACTGCCTCATCCTCCACTGGTATTGTTGCTTACTTCGATGCTGACTGGGCAAGTTGTCCTGACACTCGTCGCTCCACTTCAGGCTTTTCTATTTACCTTGGTGACAATCTTGTCTCTTGGAGTGCTAAGAAGTAACTGATTGTCTTTCGCTCCAGTTGTGAGTCTGAGTATCGTGCTCTTACCCTTACTGTTGCTGAGGTTCTCTGGTTAACGCATCTCCTTCGTGATCTCCATGTTCCTACTACCCATCGCCCTCTTCTCCTGTGTGATAATAAGAGTGCTGTCTTCTTGAGCTCTAATCCGGTCTCTCATAAGCGTTCTAAACACATTGATCTTGACTACCACTTTCTTTGGGAACTTGTGGTGGCTGGCACTATCAACACTCAACATGTCCCCTCTAATCTCCAAGTTGCTGATATCTTCACCAAGAGTGTCTCTCGATCTCTCTGTGTTTTTTCGCTCCAAGCTTCGCGTTTGCTCTAATCCCACGCTCAGCTTGCGGGGGGGGGGGGGGGGGGGGTGTTGAGGATTCTGGAGAATCCTCCTCTGATTCCCAGTCATTACCTTAATTGTAGTAGTTGACCCATGATTGTAGAGATGCTGTACCTATTTTGTGATTGCTTTCCTTTCTTGTTGTATAGCTGTACATGTACGTTTCTCCCTATAAATGGAAAACCATCTCCACCCTTTTACAGTGTGGTGGATTGACAAACGTTATCACTTTATAATGTTATGAGAGAGAAAACTACAGTAGATACATGGGCAAAACTAGACAACATCTATGCGAATAGGTCTTTTGAGAATAACTTGTATCTGAAGCTACAGTTGTTCAATCTAAAGATGACGGAAGGGGCCGACGTCGAGGCTCACATCAATAACTTTAATAGGCTTATTTGTAAATTACTAGATGTGGATGACACGATGAAAGATGAAAATCAAGTAGGTATTGTGTTAAATTCTCTTTCAAAATCGTATGAGTCGTTTGAAGACTCTTTGTGCACCGGTAGGACAACCATTAGTGTTGAGACCATTATCTTGAAACACTTTATTGGGTGGAGCTGCGGCAGCTGTAACGGATTTCACATCTGCACATTTATATCATCCACGCCTAGGCCACATGAGCGAGTGGGGCATGAATATACATTTTGACTGTTGTTTAATTTCAAATTTTAAAAGCATTGATTTTAGTATTGCGAGCATTGTATATATGGTAAACAGTCAATGAAGTCTTTTGAGTCTGAGAAACATATTTGTAAGAGGGTTCTAAATTATGTACATTATGATGTATGTGGGTTATCGCTCGTAATTTCTGGTAGAGAATTGTCATGGTTTGTTACTTTCATTGATGATTACTTCAGAAAGGTGTGAATTTATTTTATGAAAAATAAATCCACCAAATTCAAACAGTGGAAGGCAATGGTGGAAAAACAGTTAGGGCAAAAGGTGAAAGTGTTGACGATAAATAACGGTGGGGAATTCACTTCTGGAAAATTCAATAGGTTTTGTAAGGATGAAGAGATTGTGGGGCACAACATAATGCACCACACTCTAGAGCAGGATGGTGTGGCTAAGCGTATGAATCAGACTCTCTTAGAGAGGGCCCGATGTATGATGAGTAATGCTGAGTTGAGCAAGGAAATGTGGACTGAGGCCGTTAACACGACTTGTTACTTAGTGAATCAGTCTCCTTCTACAGCTATAAATTGTAAAATTCTCAAGGAAGTGTGAAGTGATCAGTATTTTGGTTGTGATGCTTACTCTTACGTATCGTTAATTAAGAGAGATAAATTGAACCTAAGGGTTAAAAGTACGTCTTTGTCAGCTATGAAAATGGTGTGAAAGGGTACAAAATATATAACTGGGCCACACAAAAAATCATCCTTACTCATGACGTCAGATTCAATGAAGGATCCTTATTACATAAGAATTAACATAAGGATGATGAAAAGTCGGTTGTGGATGTTCAGACAGACAGAGATGAGACACGGGATGATACTAAGACACAAACATACGTACATGAGAAGGTGGAACAACCACCTGTGAAAATGAATCTGCAAAGGGATCGTAGGTTAACGGCGAGATACATAGATGACTTGAATGTTGCATTTGCCCTCATTACGGATGAGAGGAATTCGTATACTTTTCAGGAGGTTCTTGACGATGTAGATGTTGAAAAGTGGAAAGCGGCGATGCATGAAGAGATGGACTCCCTGTACAATAATGAGACGTGTAAGTTGGTGGAGCTTCCTGTCAACCGTAAAGTGATCGGGTGCAAGTGGATCTTCAAAAAGAAACATAATAGGTACAAGGCAAAGTTGGTAGCAAAAGGATATGCTCAGAGAGAATGTGTTGACTTCATGAAGATATTCATGCTCGTGGTGAATAAAGTAATTATTATATTCGTATTGGCGATGGTTGTCCAATACATTCTCGAGCTGAAATAGATAGATGTGAAGACTACTTTCCTGCATAGAGAATTGGAAGAGAAGATTGACATGAAGCAACCAAAATGTTTTGAAATACAAGGGGTAGAGAACAAGGTTTGCAGGTTGAATAAGTCATTGTACGGCCTGACATAGTCGCCTACACAACGGTATAAAAAATTTGATTATTTCTTGGTGAGTTAGAGGTTTATCCGGAGTGAGTATGATCATTGTGTCTATTACAAGACATGAGTGATGAGAAATTCATTATTTTGATTTTGTATGTTGATGACACATGCTTATTGTCAATCATAACATGTTTGAGATCGACATACCGAAGACTCATCTATAAAGGACATTTAAGATGAAAGATCCGGGGGTTACGAAGAGAGTTTTCGCTATTGACATACATAAAGACAGGAAGATGAGCATCATATGGTTATGTCAGGTTGAATACCTCGGAAGTTATTGGTGAAGTATGTAATGGATAAGGCAAAGCTGGTTAGCGTTACCCACGAGGCTCATTTTAGGATTTCTTTTAAACAATATCCCGAAACAAATGAAGAAAAGCAGATAATGTCTCATGGTAAGTGTTGCTAGCGGATTTATGTCTAACCTCGGCAACCAACCCTAGAAGCAGCGAAATGACTACTTCAATATATTTAGGGGGTGTTTGATTTTCGATTTCTACTCGTAAATACACAGAATTACCTGGTTATTGCTTACTACACCTGTTTGAAAGTTGCCAGTAATTATGTTTCGAAAATCAATCCATACAAACATTTGTATTACTGATTTAAATATGTGGGCCCCACCATGATATATATTAGTTATCCACAGCATCCATCCTTTTAAAACATACATTTTAAGGCATGAGCCCATAACTGAGGAAAATAAAAAGCTCAAGTGGACCACACTTGAGGAAACAAGAATCATTAAAATGTCAATGGTTGATAGTTGTTTTCTCCCTAGGGCCCATAGTGATGTTTATTTGTCATCCAACCCGTTAATAAGGTCACACAGGCATGGATAAAGTGGAAACAAAAATTTCATTTTGATCCAAAACTTACAGGGTCTTCAAGAAGCTTTCAATGGTAGGAGTTCAATTCCCGCTGTTTCCAGTAGTGTGGTCCACTTGATCTTAGGATCTACATATTTTTTTGGCTCATGCCTTAAAATGAGTTGGCTAAAGGGATGGACGGTGTGGATAATACAAAAACATCAAGGTGGGCCCCATAATTTAACTTTTTTTTCATCACGTGCGTTATGAGTGCTATAAATGAAAGGTCAGCGGTCAAATCACCTTGGAAAATCAACCGGAAACACAGGGGTAAATAATTATAACCCATATACCTGTAATTACCTTTGTAATTCGAAAATCGAACATGCCCTTAAAGTTGGTAAGAATACATTTATAATGCGAATGAAAATCTAAAAAATAAAATCATTTTAAACTTAGAAGGGCCACAAAACGTGATTTTAGATGTTTTATTCATCATTTTGCGTGGTGTGGTCAAATCAATGTTTTAGATCAGCCTGATTTTTGGGATCCGGAAGAACGTGAGGAAATCACATGATAGAAGGATTGGATTTCATCCAGATATCTCGGTGGGCCCCAAAGACCACGTTGTAGAGAGCTTATTCTATAAAGCTGCAGAGGGAACCGGTCTCTGATCTTGATCAGTTTTATATTTCCTTACAGTAAGTGGACATGATCCACTGCATTTGGAAGCACGGATCTTTCTTGCCTCTCTATCTTTTTCTACACACATGGAAAACGTGTATAATGATCCAGGCCACGAATCCTCAGGTCCCTCTCTTGATGGCCCAATAAATGTTTTCCTCCCTTGATTGGTCTATCTTAACCATCCGTTAAATGAGTCCTTTCATACTGAATCTGACCGTTGATGAACGTGGTCTTTTAATGGCCGATTTGTATACAAACGGTATGATTTCTGGACAACGGTCCATTAGTTTCTTTCAAAATGAACGGTTCGATCTATCTGTGGATGCAACGTGTGCAGCAACGACTTGGAGGCACTGCATCTTATGATTACAGATTTACAAAGGCACAAGATACGGCACTATCCAGAAGATCTTTGCGAAGACTCCTATGTGAGTTTAACACCATTTTGAAAATTGTGGTGACTCCTCACATGTGGCATTGGTGTCCATCTACCCGGACCATCAAAATTGTGAGTCCCATTATGGGTTTTAGCATATCTGTAAAATCACACTGATCAATCAATCCTAACCATCCAATTAATTTCTATTGAATGGATGGTTGAAAGTAAGTAGTCAATGGTCCAAATTCGGAGAGACACATCAGATGGTTAGGATTAACTTCTCAGTCTAAATTTTCGGTTATTTTCCATCCATATCTGGGTCAGCGATTTGGACAGTCTGGATTTCCGTGCAACTATGCTTTCTTTAGGGTTGAAAGTCACCACCATCTTTTATAGGGGTACTAAACTAAAATTTACCTAGACCTTAGCTCTGATAAAAAACTAAAACCAAAGGTATCGTACACTATGTTCACCTGATTATACATCATTGTCTGCTGAGGGTCCACCGTGTTGTTTATGTAACATCCAATCCGTGCATTAAGTTAGTCCTGCCATGACTGAGAGGTTCTATAAAAATCAGGACCATTCAATTACTAAATGGACCACACTCTAGAAAAAATTACAACCACCCAAAAACATCTAAATTAACGCGGTGGAACTATTGATGGTTGGAATGGCCTATATTTTGGAACCTCCAAATTTCATGGTGGTTAGGTTGGATTCCATATATACACAAAGGTGGGTCCCACCTTCAACCCGTGTAGAATAAGCTTATTTAGAAGGACTTGCGAGGAACCGGCCTCAAAGTTCATACGGGTAACTGATAACATTCAAGCAATGGCACTGCAACTTATGATTCAGTGCCATCTTACTCTCTAACATGAAACTTATGTACAAAATCCATACCATGAAAACGGTAGACCCCACCATGAATATGTAATTAGAAAAAATTGAGCCTAATACATTGAGTTGATGGGTCACAACTGTACCTTGAATCATACATACGGTTCTCCATTGATTTCAATAGTGTGTCCCATATAATGAGATAAATAGCATGATCTTATTTTTAGTTGATTAATATGCTTTGGATAGCCTTTTTCATGCTACGGATGCTACTATAACGGTTGAATTTGGTGGGAAAGATGGTGCCGCACCATAGGTTCCTGTACGGTTACGTGCAGGAAATCAGTAGTCGTTCATACAGCAGTAGATTTTGTGGCAGTGGTAATCGCAAATCCCCCGAAATGTGGGAGGCACGTGAAAGGTTGATTCTATCGAGCACTGCTAGATATAGTCACTCCCCCTGCACGTGACACTTGATGGGACTTAGAGACCTGGTGGATCCCACCACTTATTTACCTTATTCCATTATGCACTACGAATTATACGGTCTGATGAGTTGCATGTGCAGTACAAAAAGGGCAAATGCATTGATACTCTGGTACGATGTCACAGTTCAAATGCATGCACATGGTCGTACATGTGTCTGACACGTGCCTCAATCCAAATCACTCAAATGGTGGAGTTAACTTAAGGGCCTGTTTGATTTTTGAGGTAAAAGAGTAATAATTATTTTCCCATCGTATTTACAAGGCACCTGACTAACTTTTTTCACACCAAATTGAAAACATTACAAAATATATATATGGTCCCACTGTAATGCATTTCGCTTGTCCACACCGTTCATCCATTATGTCTTTTTAATTTATAGTATAAACAAAAAAAAATGAGGTATATCCAAAACTCAAGTGAACAACACCATATGAAAATAGGAATCGAATTCTTGCTGTTAAAAACTTTGTGAGGCCACTATTTTTTTTCGGTGTAGGCGACTTGAGTGTTGGATCATCCTCATTTTTTAGCTCTTGCTTCAAAATATTGTGGTAAAATATATGGACAGAATTGATATATCATATACATTACCTTGAAGTTCAAAAATTTTAAATAGCTATTTGAACCGATTCCAATGCAAATGTTTCCCTGGATTTTCAAACGGATGAAATGGTAATAATTACCCATTTCTTGGATATTTACCCAAGTTCTTGAAAATCAAACAAATGAATTGGAGTTCGATAGTGACTCAAATGGGGACTGAAAAAGATCCTTAAACCTACAAGTGTTTTATTCACTATGTTTATTTATTTTGAGATATTGGGCATGATAAAAAAACATGAGGTACATCCAAAACTTAAGTGGATCACATATAGATGTAGGAACTAATCGTCCACTATTGAAATCATTTTAGGGCCAACCATAATATTTATTTACCATTTAATTGGTTCATAATGTCATATAAACATAGACAAAGGGAAAACATAAAAATAAGCTTGATCTACTTCTATGGCCTACAAAAAGTTTTTCATGGTGGGTATTCAATCCTCACTGATGCCTTTTGTCATGTGCACATAAGCTTTGAATTTGCTTTACTTTTGGACTCATGGCATAAAATGATATGAAAAAATTGAATAGACTACATGAACAAAACACATACGCCATGGTTTGACCAGTGGAGGTACTAGAGGGGTCACTACCAAATTCGAGTCCAACTTAGATGGAGAATGTAAAATAAGCCAGAGTGAGTGGATGCCCTAAACCACTACCATCGATACGTACCTCACACTGTTGTATCAGCCCGTATGGAGAACAGACAAATGCAAATGGCAATATTGTGCCGTATGAGTGGTGAATGATACAAGAGGTTGTTTAGTAGGGGTGTTTTGGTGTGAATTACAAAAAAAGTAATTCAAGAGTTGTGAATTTGTATGAATTGGAATTCAATTATCATCAAATTATTACTTTTGAAATGACTCACAGAGGCTATGATTTTAATTTCATTTAACACTATTTATTCTTCTATCCAAAAGTTAAATGATAAAGAAATGATTTCTAAAACACATAGGTGACACAAAAGTGAGGCCTAGGCTAAGGTAGGCTCCACCATGATGTTTACTAGAAATCCACTTTGACTACCAAGTGCATCCCCCTAGGTTAGTCCCAATGCACAAAAATTAGTTCATTTGGTGATTTAAGTGGACTATAGGGAGGGAAGTAGTTGGGTGGGCTACCCAACGTTGACTTTTAGGTACGATTATGTGAAATCCATTCCTATCATTTGATGTGCCATTCCAACTTGAGTGGGAAGCAAAAAGAATAAGAAAAAGAAAAAGAATGAATCAAGTGGACTTGGGCTTTAGGTGGACCACATTGTTAGAAAAATTGTGTTGGATATACCGAAAAATATAAAATGAAATAAAATAAATTTCAATTGTTTCGTTTCACTAGGCCGAATCATGTAAAATGATACGTTGTCCTTAAAACGTGATTTGCCCCCTTATCGATTACTGATGAGTTACATGCGAATTGCTTTAAGGATAAGATAAGCCTATCTGGATCAGGCGTGCAACAATTATGATGGGTCCACTTGGGAACAATTCAATGCAGCAGATCATGTGACAAAATCAAACTGTGGATGTATTTTAACAGTATTCTATAAAAGAGATGCTATTTAGAGAATTTGATGGAATGGGAGAGATGTGTGTTCAAGTTGATGAATTTGGATAAGAATAGTTCAGTTTATATAGGTACCAGGAAGTGGACCGTTGCTAGGTGGGCATCAATGGTTCAAAACATTTCTAACTGTTAACCATTAATTTCATCCATTTCTAGTTGTCGGATCGGAAGATTTGACCGTTGGATCATCATGACCCGTCCATTTTCAGACCGTTGTGGCTTTCAAGGTAGCTAGCTATTTTCAGAAACAACTGACCGTTTCAGATTAAAGATCTGACCGTTCTCAATCGCCTATAAAACCCTAGCTCATTTCAGATCCATCGCACCTAGGCTCCAACTAGACCACTCGCACAGCGATGCGACGGTTCGCATAAGGTTGCGAAGGAGCGACCACTCTGAGACATGATGCGTAAGTGCAAAGTGTGCCAACTGGCGCCACTACAGCCACACTGCCCTCACCCTCGCCCGTGCCTGTGCCCGTGCCCAAGCACATACGCGCGTGCGTGTAGCACTGGAACACACAACCTGAGCGTCTCAATCTCCAAATATCCAAGTATACTACACACACATCCATATATAAACCTCGAAACTCATTATATCATTTCCGATTTAGAACAAAAGCACACACCGCACTTTTCTTATTTGAAATTCCCGAAAATTGTTTTAACGGCAAAATCCCAAAATTTTGAAAATTTGAATTTATTTTTTCAAAAACCACAAATTTCAACACACATCAAGGGAAACATTGGGAGAGGGACGCCCACCCTCGATTTTTATATGATCCACTATGATGTTTGTATCAAATCTACTCTTACCATTAGATGCATCATCTCAAGTTAAGTCCACGTTAAAAATAATAATAATAATAATTCAAGCTCCAAGTTAACTACACTAAATGAAACAATTGGAAGAGAATCATCCACCCTTGATTTTTTCATGGCCCACCATGATGATTATATGCAACTTACTCCAACTATTAGATGCCACATTAAAATTTAAACCCTGAGAGAAAAAAAGTCAAGTTCAACCATGATTCCGGTAGGCCACACATGAAGGGAAACATTTTCAACGGTGAGTGTTATCTCACGTATGTGGGTGAATTTTTTAACATTGAGTCATACACCTGATGCTCGGGGTTGTTTCACATAAACATCACAGACACAGTTGACCTAGAATCCTATTTGGTTGAAACAACACTTAAAAAGTAGGTTATGTCACTCATCTATTAAATATGATATATAGAGCCATTAGATTATAATTACAGACAACGGTGTAACACAACTAAGACTTCTAATACATACATGAATTTCATGATAATTATGATTTAGATTTTAATTCATATCAAATACAAGCCATCAAATGAACCGATTTTGAACCTTGGTTAGAATTCAACTAACTGCATGCACTGTGGCAACTATCTTACAACTGTAACGAAAAACACTGAGAAGAATGTACGAGCAGCAGGATCGGAATCGTCTACGCCGCTTGTTTTCGGCCTAAAACACCCAAGCTCTATGGGATCGCCCTGTTGTATATATAAAATCCAATCCGTCCATCAGGCGAGAACCATTATTTTGACCGTACATATATAAGATACACAATATTAAAACTTATATGGTTCCACACCAATTGAAACAATGTAAAATTACTCCCAAAACAACTAAGTTGACAGGGTGTAGCGGCCTGAGTTTTTGGACCAGGCTGATTTTTGTATCTTCGCTTCTTAATAGTGAGATAATCCTGATTAAAAGGTCTGATGAAAGATACACCCCATGGTGGCCCCACTCACAAATCTATGCTTGGCATCCACATATGAGCTCTGGATCTGGTTGATTTCTCCTACTTGAGGCTAGAATCTAGGTACAACCTAATTGAAGGATTGGATTTTAAATATAGAGCATGGTGGGCCCCACAAGCTTCGGTGTTGTGGAGGAGCAGTGCCCATTTCTATCCTAATTCCTACCAGGCCCACTGCTGCCTGCACATACAATTGAGATTTAGAGACGGATGGTGCACCTCAAGCTAGTGTCCCAAGACTGTTGCTATAGCCTATATGAGTCATTTGATACTCGGGCAGCAGCGATTGATCGCTTGATATGCAGCTACTTAGAAATGGTAGACGTGGCATTCATTAACTCAAATCTAAACCCACTAATATGGGGAGAGGATTGCGTGTGACCCCGGGCACAGACGGGGCTGTGTGGGGCCCAGAGAGATGTCAGTGACAAATCCACTCCGTCCATCTATTTTTAAAGATCACAATAGGACCTGATCCTAAAGATCAGGCACATCCAAAAATCATGTGGTCCATACCACACGAGACAGTGGGGATTGAACGCTTTGGCAGTGTCATGAGTTTCGTATCAGGATGATATTTTTCATACAGTTTATCTGAGTGGTAATAGTTCCATGAATGTTTTGGATGGCATATAAACATCATGGTCAACTCTAGGAAGGTTTTAACTGTTTTGCTGGTGTCGCTCTCCTGAGTTTTGGATCTGCCTGATTTTTATAATCCTGTCCTATTGTGATCTTTAAAAACAGATGGACGGAGTGGATTTGTCATGAACATCTTTGTGAACGGGGCCACAGGCAATCCGCTCCTACTAAAACGCGGAACTCCCTCAAGTACAATTCCTAAAAATGATAGATTGAACAATTATAGCCTCTGATTTGTGTATACTTAAGGGCCATTTGGACACACTTCCTCAGAATGAGGTATCTGAATATAGGAGATTTCAAGCCTGCATTTTCAGTAGACTCACAGCCCGAAATGGGACCATTGGATATTTTTCATTTTTAACCAGTGAACAGATGTCCACCAATCTGATACTTAGATAACTAAATATGTATGATTTTTGGTTCTTGATGCATTTAAACCGGGGGCCATGATTTCCATAAATTACTCCATATGTGGAATTTCTAAGTAATTCCTCCATCACATATGCCAAAATACCTATGTTTTTCTCTTCTTTTGTACTTAGGTAGGGGTGGTGATGGGCATTGGGAAGGAAGGACACTTTCAGAGGAGAAAGGCGACGGGGAGTGACCGTCGGTGATCCATGGATCTTCAATTAGGAAACCATATCCGACACTATGACTAGTCAGTGCTCTTTGATTTTTTAAACTTAGCCAACTAAAACATTTTAGTAGCTAAAGGAAGGGAAACCCAGAAACCCAGTTAGTAGCGGCCAGCGAGAGAAGATTAGGGGTTTGAAGAAGCCTGGACTTCTTGGGCTAATGCTTGGATCAAAACTAGGGCCAAGGGCCATGCCCAAGCTCAATCTCTAGGCTCAGTGTCACGGCTGACCTGGGCCAGTGATGAATGACCCGACTTGGCCCATTGACCCAAGCCAATCAGCAAGTAGGCCGCAGGCCAGCTGTCATTATATAAAAATAATGAATGGCTAAAAGGCAGTTGCGATCGATTCCGATTCATCTTACATGTGTTTCAGAGGCATTTGTTGGATCCACATTATGTTTCAATCATCCAAACCTTATAATAATAAAGGAATAGCTTAATTCAACTATTTCAAACCTTTGATCATTTATAGCTTTTAGTTACAGCCTAAGGATGTCCTGTCAGCCAGATTAGGGCCAGGGCTCAGGAGATTGGGGGCAACCTGAGTCCAACTCAAGCCTATTAGGGTTTTCAAGTGCATTTTTATAAATATCTCCATATAAACAATACAATATTTCATGTTGCAGTGGGAAACACCTAATGAACAACCCAAATCTCGCGCAAAAGTTAGTGATAAGGCCATGATTGGGTTGGACTCATGCCCAGCCCCAACATAATCATCTTAGGCTAGGCTCTAACTTGTATTTCACCTCATCACGGAACCAGGCTGGGTCAGCCCTAGGGTCTACTTTGCAGGCCGAGCATGGACAAACCATGGGCCAGTATGGATTGAGCTGAACCAAGGCTTTGATACTAGTTTGATAGAGATAACTTGATGTTTCTCCTTGATGAATGCTTGAAATGGGCCACACATGAAATCTATCTTCTGTTAAATGGACAATTTTACGAGTCAATTTGATTAAACCCACACAAATGGGTCACAATGATCACAAAAACACAAGATTTTCAACTTTCTCACCACTTTAAGAAATCATCACCACCGAAGAGCTTCATTGGGCTCACACCAGAAAGAGACCTTGTTCCTACCACTTGTAGGCTCACACTCTTTGTATGGGCTCCAAAAGAGCCTCCCTAAACCCCTATTTATAAGGGTTTTATCACCAACCAAAAAAAAAAAAAAAAAAACACTACAGAAAATGCATTAATGCAGTGGACCACATGATCACACGCATAGAGAAGAAATATGCATTTTCTAGTAGGCCACGTTTGGATACGCAAGTGAATTGAATTGCAAAATTCACCTCAATAAAGAGGAAGAAGAGGCATTTCATAGTATTCCTGAAGTTGTTGCTCTCAAATTGCAAATATGTTTCCTTTCAAGTCCAACTTGAAAGTAACACAATTACACTATGGAGCCAGAGGGTTTGTCAAATGCAATCCTGTAATTTCTGCTTTATCAGGCCAATCATCTCAATCCAATACGATAGTGCATCCAAACGCAGCCTCTGTAAGTATCATTGCAACATGGTCACCTCACCGTCCACTCCATAGTTCATAAAACACCGATGGTCGCTTGATCTTCCAAGGCCCACCAAACAAGTACCTTTCTTGAACCAAAACAAGTTCATATGAGAAAAGGGCGAGCCTGTTCTAACAGTTCCTAAGCAAAAACCAAAGAGAGTGCTCAGATCAGTTTCACACCTGCTTCCCGCATGGAATCAATAACAGCCTTCACCTTACCATGGTACTTCTGCTCTCTCTTCAAGAAAATGGAAACTGCAGGGATGTCTTTGAGCAGCAACCTCTCGCCGAGGAGCTTACCGATCTTTGCAGCAGCAGCAACATCCCGGGTGGATTCCATGCCCTCCCTCAGCAGCTTCTCTTGTGAGCTGGCGGAAGAGGCCACTGTAGCCGTCGGTGTGTGAATGACTTGGGCACTCACGAACTTGTTTGTGAAGTGCATCTTCAAGACATACGGCTTGAGATACTTCATAATTCTTGGTGGCCTGACTGGGGGTGGGATAACCATAACTGATTCCTTGCTGGCAGCAACATAACAAAACCCAATGATTAGAAAAATCATGCTTGGAAAGATGTTATGAGAGAAAATATGGAAATATAAACCGAACATATCCTCTTTTTTCAAACAACTAGTTAGATGGATTGGACACTCAATCGACAAGCAGATAGAGACTCCACAGATCCTTTCTTTACATTTGGGGTCGTTTGGCTACCTGGAATCTTAAAGGGGGTTGTGAATCTGTTTCCAAGAAACAGATTCCTAGGGAATGAGATTGTATCTATGGTTTTTGGGTACTAAAAAATTGATTCCCCAGAATCCAATTTTTGTGTTTGAATGCTAGGAAATAGTTCTTAGAAGCCCTACTGCTTTTTATTATTTTAAAAAATATGACCATTGGATGGGAATCAATTTGCCAAAATTTCGCAACCCATCTTAAAGTGGGGAATCATACAAGGGGCAGATCTTGGGAATTGGATTCCTAAGGGAGTTCATTTCCCACCCTTTCTGACGACCCAAACACAAATTCAACCCCTCACAAATGGAAACGATTTCCAGAGGCTGGATTCCCAGGGAGCCAAACAAGAATTTAAAGTGCTAAGCACAACTAGAGAAGAAGGCGAAGATGGGTCTAAACTCCTAAAGCTTAAATTTCAGATTTACGTGTTTGGGAAATTTGAGAAATGAGATTTGAGCAACCAGAGAGGCGACAGTACATGTAAATGCAACTACGTTAAAGAGGAATACTTTTTGAATAGGATAAAGTTCTATCCACAAGTTATCTCCACTGTACGCGAACATGTTTTATTGATCCAGACCATCCACATGATGGGTCAGGGATTGGCAGTAACTAAACAATAGAACCAATAACCATCCGAACTGCAGCCTGGAAATGGAAAACCTTAAAAAAATGGCAGAACTGAGCTGTGGTCCAATTTTTAACAGGAAAGGTCCATTTAGTGGACAGCTGAAACCATATCATCATATCAGTGGGACTTCTAAGCTGTGGCTCATCATCCATGGTGAGACCCACTGGAAGAAAGGCTAAGATCACTTTATGCATATCCACATGTACAGTGAGCAGATAGATAAAATTTGGACATACTCAATTGCTGGAAAAAAAAATACTGATCAAAAAGCTAAAACTGATGTTGTTCTGATATGATTTGTTGGTAGATATCATTCACAAGCACAGACATTAGACAGCCGCAGATATCCAGCTGAAACAAAATTATCACTACTGGCTGAGCCAACAAGGTATTTCAAACATGATTCTACTGAAGCAAATGTAATAACCTACTCATCTTTAAAACATTAGAACTGCTGAAAGTGAGGAAACCCACTGCCGAAAAACTAAAAAAGGATCGTGAATAGAAGTTTTAAAACTTGAAAATTCTACTCAAACCAAAAGTCTGCCTCTAGTCGAGTTTCTTTTCTTCTTCTTCTTTCCTTCTTTCCTTTTTTTTTTTTTTGAACACCAAGACTCGGCATAATTGAAAATTTAGAGCTTATGAATATTGTAGTCTTGGGGAGTTGAGTCTTGTCAAGTTCCGTATTTGATAGTCATTTCACATATTGGACCACAGCTTAGTTCCATACATGGAAGTAGAGCTGTACACGAGCAGACTAAGGCTCGAGTACTCGCTCGACTCGGAATACTCGACTCGTGCTCGACTCGTACTCAACTCGTGTGATTTTGAGCCGAGTACGAGCGGGGTTTATAAGGCTCGTTTAGAAAACGAGTAGAGTACGAGTTGAGAAGTACTCGACTCGTGTACCCGGTATATATAACTCACTAAAAAAAAATCCCTACTCCGGTCGTTTTCAAACAGCGCCCGTTCAAAACGAAACCCCCCCCCCCCCTCCTCTCTCTCTCTCTCTCTCTCTCTCTCTCTCTCTCTCTCCTAGCGCCCGTCCGACCCTCCCTCTTCTTCCCTCTCTCTCTTTTACTCCCCTGTCCGGCGGTGATAGACCCTGTCACTCGTCCCTGCGGCCTGTCTGGTGCCCTTGTCCGGTGCCGGAGCTCGTCCCTGCCACTCGTCCTGTGTCGCAGCTAGTCTGCTCGTATACAGCTCTAGCCACAGCTCGTCCCTGCCACCACAGCTCGTCCTTGCCACTCGTCCGGTGCCGCAAAGGGTCCCTGCCACTCGTCCGTCGTCCCTGCCCTGCACGCACATGTGAGTCCCTATACATACTTTCTTTTCTTTTTCTTTTTATTATTGTATGCCTAATGCGTTGGTTATTCTAAAATTTTCTTTTTTCCCTTTTTTTTTTCGGAGTGGAACCCTTGATTTGTGATTCAAATCTACCCGAGATGGATGGAGAAATTGGCATCAAATATTCAAATCTATCCAATTTTTTAAATCGCCTTGATTTGTGATTCAAATCGCCTCGAAAACTCGGACTCGACTCGACTCGTTTTCTACTCGTACTCGGCTCGTACTCGGGCGAGTAGAGTACGAGCAGGGAGTCTATGCTCGTTAGCTGAGTAGAGCCGAGTACGAGCAGGACTCGGGCGTTAAGAGCCGAGTACGAGTAGGGCGATACTCGGCTCGACTCGACTCGTGTACAACTCTACATGGAAGGCAGATCAGACTAGACCTAGTCTCACGTGGCACCAAACTAGGAATTAGAGAGTCCAATGTGGTTGGCTTCATTTGCAGAGATAAGGTTAATAATTCAGGTTTTTTTTGGTAATTCTGGTAAAATATTTGAAATGGAGCAGCTGGTTCCAGCAGTGGCAGCTGTCATCATTATGAGTGCATAGAGAGGCCCTTGGGCTGGACAACTGCCCTCATAATTTTCCTATGGGCGCGGGATCAAAGTCGAGAGGCAATTAAAGAGGTCTGGTGAGGTGTCTCTCCACAAACTGTAAGAAGCAGTGCTGATCGTTCGCATGTGACTTTGGCAGAACATGCGGAAGATAATTAGTCCCCCATTTCCCTAATCCGTCTAATCTATCCAGATAGCCTTGGTTCATCATCCCAAATAATGCTCAATCTCGATGATTGAACATCATATGGGCCATTATTATTTTGATCAAGCTGTCATGGTGAAATCAGGAAAACCCCGACCTCGGTAGAAAACGAACGGCTAACCCCTCTCATCTTCATAATAACAACTTGATGTAAGAAGGTGCCATCATTCCCCTCCCTCAGGGTCGAAAAGCACCCGGCGGCATAAGGGGTCAAGGTCAACAAGCGAGACGATGGTGCCAGCAGTGTCATCCGATCCCACAGTGGCTGAGCATATATCCCAGATCATTATGTGGAAAGGTAAATCGCCCATGAATCTTATTGACCAAGAATTGCAATTGAATTCTGTCTCACCCGCCTACCGGCCTGTTCTGAAGAATTCATGGGCTGGCAGACCGGGCAGATAGGGACCGTCGGGATTCATTCACTTGCATTCCTGCTAGCACCACAAAAGACCAATTGCCCATCCTACCTCCTCTATGTTCTTGATAGCCCATCTTTGTCTCAGTAGAGTCTTCCAGTGGCATGTTTCAGTCATCTTCCCCATTATTTAGAAAAAGTGAGCCACCGCTTAAGGTACAAGATACTATCATTACCGCCTGGACCCTAAACTGTAAACCGTAAACCCACCTGGGAACCCGAGGTAACTTCAATCCCATCTCAAACTCAGGAGAAGGAACCAGATATAGAAATGAGATTAGCTAGGGGGAGGAGGTAGAGGAGGCAGAAGTAGCTCCTCAGGAAGGATCAGAAAGGAATAAGTGGAAGGAAGATTTGCCTTGGATCAACCAGATGATAATCAACGTAAGTGGGCCATACGGTGGGGGTTTCAATGGAACTAGTGGAGAGGGGGACAATTTAGAGGCTCAAGAAAATTATAAAGCTTACCCCAATGGGTAGCTAGCTAGGAGAGTGGCAAAGGGAAAAAGAGAAATCTAGAATATATTGATGCAAGGACATGTGATAACCTAACCCTAGATGCATGTATAATCAGGTTAAAGAATATTCAAATAAATACACCAATTAACTAACTATTTCCAAATAAAGGGATTAGGTAAATCTCAACACAAAGATGAGGTTATTCCGTTAGGATCATGCGCCTTAGCATAAGATCACGTAAACAGTAAAAAAGGAAGACCTCGGGATATGAGGATATCCCAGATCTAGCATAAGTCCACGAGTAAGCTTGAATCTGATTCTACTGACTAAACACCCTCTTTTCTGTTCGAATTAGAAAGGGGTATCCAGAGAGAAATGAAAGGGGTGAAGGATGAGGGGTTCGAGATGAAGAAGGTATAGGTCCTTTGTCGTCAAAAGAAAAGGAGGAGGATGATTCTTACCTTTTCCTGTACCTCGAAGATCTTAGAAAGAGGGAAACCCGAACTCGGGGTGGAATCTTTAACACCTAAGGGTCAATCCTGAAACCCTAATCTCTTGAATAAAGAGGAAGAAAATAGACGAATTCTTATTCATTCAATAATAATGAAAATAGGGTTCCTCACAACATATATATAAGCTATGGAAAAAGTAAAAGTGCACTAAAGCCCCTGTAAACAAGAAAAATAACAAAAAGATGAAAAATAAAGAAAGTTACAATAAAGTCCCTAAATCAAGAAAAATAACAAAAAAGTCTAAAACTAAAACACCCATATGGTAGGGTGTGAAATCTGACCCATGGATCTATGGTCAGGGTGAATACCCGTGTGGTAGGGTGTGAAATCCGACCCATGGATCTATGGTCGGGGTGCGGTCATGCCGCTCTTGTATTCGTAGCATGTCAGAGAGTGGGTCCGATGGACCCATCGTCCATCCACATCAACTCCTCCACTTTGGTACTCTGTCGGCGACGCCTCCTCTAGTACACTCTAAAGGGCGCACCATTGATGTCCGCATCATATATCCTCGTCCATTAACTACGAAAAGGGGGCAACAAGCAAAGAACCCATTGCAATTACCATGAGACCTATAGAATTGTGAAAGGGGTCAAAATTTGGTGATCCATGAAGATTCTCCCCTGGAAAATGAGGGGAATGGGCTACCCCATGAAAAGAGTTCTTCTAAGGCAAACGATCAGAAGTCAAAAAGCACATATTGTAATGCTACAGGAAATCAAAGTGGAGGATGTTTGATTCGTTCATCAGGTTAGTCTAGGGCAACACAATGAGGTTTAAATGGGTGGATCTGAGCTCTCGAGGAGCATTAAGAGGCTTACTGGTGATTTGGGAATAGTATCGAATCGCAAAAAATTAACAGCTGGGTGGGTAAGTTTTCGTTATCTGTGCAACTCATCTCTAGGAAGGACGGATTCAGATGGGTTCTTTCATCTGTATATTATCCTTTATTGTTGTGCTAAGGGCCTCCTTCTAGGAGGAGACGGATGCTATGAGACAAAGATGGAACTTGCCATGGTGTGTAGGTGGCAATTTCAACACCATCCGATTTCAAGGGGGTACAGAGAAATAACATGATAGATTTTCCAATGGGAGATGCCCAGTTCACATGGTCCAATCACCAAAGTAACACAACTATATTGTTAATTGATACATTCATGGTGTCAAGTGACTAGGCCTCACAATACTCGGAAATGTCCCAAAAGGTAGGGCCAAAACTGACTTCAGATCACTATCTGGTCATTCTTGAAATGGTAATGGAGTCATGGAGTCATTGGGGCCAAAACCATTTAGATTCGAATTAATGTAGTTAGAAGAACAAGGGTTTCAAGCTAAAATTAAGGACTGGTGGCAATCTTTTCACCCTCAAGGTAATGTTAGCTGTTGGTTAGCTTTGAAGTTGAAGTCTTTGAAAGGTAAACTAAATATTGTAGAAAATCGTGTTTCAAAGAGGTCGAAGAACAAAAAACTAAATCCTAGAGAAGATTAGCTTATTAGATAGAGCGGAAGAAAATAGAACCCTATCAAAAAAAAACCAATGCTCTTCTAGCCCAAAGAGGCATTCGCAAGAGAAGTCAATGAGGAAGAGATTAAATGGAGGCAGCAGACTCGCTCTAAGTGGATCTTTGAAGGGGATAAGAATACCAAATACTTCCATGGTATGGTGTCAGCTCAGTGAAGAAGTAACTTCAATCACTGAGTTTTGGTTAATGGAAGAGTTGTGAAAATAGGTGGGAAAACTGTGCAAAATTCACTGAGTACTTTTCCAATTTATATAAAGTGGAAGAAGGAGAAAGACCGAAGCTGGATAACCAGCAGTTCGAATTGTTGTATGATAAGGATAGAGCAGCTCTGGAAGCTCCGTTTACGGAAGAAGAAAAAAAAGATAGTGTTCAAATTGGGCAGAGACCGAGCCCAAGACCCGGATGGTTTTCCCTTAGCACTTACCAGATATTCTAGGAAGATGTTAAAGCACATTTGATCAAATTGGTTGAATTCTATGCAGCCAGCAAGGATGGCATGGAAATGGGTCCATCATTCATTGCTCTCATCCCCAAAGAGGAAGGCGCAATCCAAATCAAAGATGATAGGTCGATTACTTTGACTGGCAGATTGTATAAAATCTTAGCAACAAGGATGGGTTTTGCTTTGCTAAGGTTATCTTTGGTGCTCAGCGGGCTTTCCTAGATGTTGACAGATTCTTGATGGGGCGCTCATAGCACATGAATGCATTGATTTCCAGTATAAATTAGGGAAAGTAGGACTGACTGTTAAACTTCGACTTAAAAGAAAAAGAAAAAAAAAGAAGCTTATGACAGATATGATTGGGGATTCTTGGACTATATGTTGAGACATCTTGGATTTGGCACCAGATGGAGGGGTTGGATTCCAAGATTTTGTTAGGCCAGCCCCAAAAGGTTTTTTCCCGGTATGAGGGGGCCTCATCAAGGGGATCCCCTCTCCCCCTTTTTGTTTGTTGCTATAATAGAGGCTTTCAGTCAAATGATGTCAAAAGGAGTGGAGGAGGGCTTAATCCAAGGCTTTAGAATAGGTGTTAATGGGTTGCACACATCACATTTGCAAATTGCAGATGAAATCTTGTTGCTATGTGATCCGAAGGAAGAGTAGTTTCAAACCTGAAGATTAACTTGAGATGGTTCCAAGTGGTGTCAGGGAAAAAGATTAATTGGAACAAGTCTGACGTCATTCGCCTACAGGAGAGAGACGTCGGACAAGTAGCTTTGGCTCTGAATTGCAAAGCAGGGTCCTTCCCTTCTCAGTATCAGGGTCTTCCATTGTTCATTGGCTGTATGTCTAAGCATCTCTGAGACCCTGTGGTGGAGCATATATGATGCGGACATCAGTGGTGCACCCTTTAGAGTATACCAGAGGAGGCGTCGCCGACAGAGTACCGGAGCAGAGGAGTTGATGTAGATGGACGTTGAGTCCATCAGACCCATTTTCTGACGCGCTATGAGTGCAGAAGCAGCATTATTGCACCATAACCATAGATCCATGGGTCGGATTTCACACCCTACCACACGGGTGTTTTAGTTTTAAACGTTTTCGTTCTTTTTTCTTGTTTCAGGAGCTTTATTGCACTTTCTTTATTTTTTCGTCCTTTTTTGTTATTTTCTTGTTTTCAGGGGCTTTAGTGCACTTTTACTTTTTCCATAGCCTATATATACGTTGTGAGAAACCCTATTTCATTATTATTGAATGAATAGAAATTCATCTATTTTTTTCCTCTTTATTCAAGAGATCAGGATTTTAGGATTGACCCTTGGGTGTTGAGGATTCCACCCCGATTTCAGGTTTCTTTCTTTCTAAATCTTCGAGGTGCAGGAAAAGGTAAGAATCCTCCTCTTTTTCTTTTGACAACAAAAGGACCTGTACTTTATTCATCCCGAACCTTTCATCCTTCACCCCTTTTGTTCCTCTCTGGATATCCCCTTTCTAGTTTGAACGGAATAGAATCAGATCCAAACTTAACTGTGGACAGACTTATCCTAGATCTGGGATATCCTCATATCCCTAGGTCCTCCCTTTTTACTGTTTACGCGATTTTATGCCAAGGGGCATGATCCTGACGGAATGACCTCATCTTTGTATTAAAATTTACTTAATCCCTTTAATTGGAAACGGTTAGTTGATTTGTGTATTTACTTGAACATTCTTTAACTTGATTATACATGCATCTAGGATTATGTCATCACATGTCCCTGCATCAATATAGAGAAAAGGTTATCTGCGTGGAAAGGCAACTATCTATCGTTTGGTAGTAGGACTACTCTCATCAAGACAGCAACAGAGAATATGCCTATATACTCCATGTCTTTATTTCAATGCCTGGTTACTGTTATTCAGTGCATTGAAAAAATCCAATGGGATTTTCTATGGCAGGGGAGAGGAGAAAAGGAAAGTATCATTTGGCCCCATGCAAAGTATGCAAGCTGAAAAGAAGGGGAGGACTGGGCATTGAATGTATGTAACCGATGAACTCGGCGTTGTGTGGAAAACGGCAGTGGTTGTATCATCCACAGGTGATAGTTTGCGAAAGCAGGTACTGGTGGCCAAACATGGGCAGGACGAGAACGGTTGGGACATCAAAACCAGGCCCAACTCTAAGAGTTTCAGCTATGTGGAAAGAATGGCCAAATATGGGCAGGATGAGAACGGTTGGGACATCAAAACAAGGCCTAACTCTGGAGTTTCAGCTATGTGGAAAAAGTGATTCAGTAGATGACTGTATATTTCAGAAAAGGAATAAGGTACAAACTGGGAAGAGGAATTGGGTGCATTTCTGGACTGGCACTTGGTGTGAGGACTCCCTGTTGCGCTCCCAGTTTCAAGCTTTATTCAATTTGACTTCTGACAAAAAGGCAATGGTTAAGAACCGCATGTCCATATTGGGAGGCCATGCCGCATATTCTGGAATGTTCAATTCAGGAATCTGTGATGAAGAAATAGCATCATATGCTGACTTGCTGGCTCATTTGATATTTTCATCCCAACATCAGGTACAGAGAAGAATCTGGATAAGGAAATTGCTTGGATGTTTCTGTCAGAACAATGTACACTATGGTTTGCTGTTGGGACATCAATCCGTCTTCGGTTTTGGCATCTGGAAGGCTAAGTGTCTCCCTCGTGTGGCAGCTTTTTGCTAGGTTGCAGGGAAGGATGAAATCCTCACCACTGATCACCTTAGGTACCGGAAAAAGATCATTGTCAATGGGTGGTACTTGTGCCTTAAGGCGGAAGAAAATGTCATAATTCTCATTCATCATCAGTTTTTGATGCAGGACGGATAATCTGATCTCTTCAATCCAATCTTGTGAGGTGCCATGGGTAGGTGGACAATGAATTTGCCCAATTGATTGCTGAGGAGTCACCTTCAACAATCGTTGGAGGAGCATTCCTGCTACTCAACGGCTTAGGCACCAGCTCATGCCCACACAATGCGATCTCTTGGAGAACCTAAAACTCAAAATGGAAACTGAAAATGAATATATTAAGAAATAGAAGATGTAAAGATGATGATCATCACTTGTGCATCACATGAAGATGGCTCGGGCCTATGTCTTAGGAGTACGGTGTACCTATGCTTCTCATTGGACATGACCTACTAATTACGACTTTCAAACTTCAGCTCTTAGCCAACTTACATTACCACATTGTCTCTAATTTCCATCACCATATCATCCTACCCAAATTTCCAATTGAGACTAATACTATACTTTCCAACTCATCACTCTACTATCATACCCAAATTCACCATCACCTACTACTACAATACTTTTTAACTCACCACCCTACTATTCTACCTGAATCTCCCATCAAGCCAGCTGCTTTACTCCATAACTATCACCTTCCTGCCTACTCATCCCATCATCATTCCAATCCCCTGACAAGTCTCCCATTAAGCCTGCAACCTACCCCACCATCAGCCCACTACCCTAGACAAGTCTCCCATCGAGCTTATTATTCTGCACTAATTATCCCTCTGCTCCGCACGGGTCATCATTATTACTCTGCATCACGTCCCGCAGCCCACTCCACCACCCTCTCCCACACATGACTAGCAACCCAGTCCGCACTGTGGCTGGTATCTTGGAAGCATCTCCCATTCCTTTCAGCCCAAAGTTATGCAAAATTACAACCCTCAACTATAAAATCCTCAATATTTCCCTACGTCTCTCACACTTGGCCAAATCATAAAAGAGTAAAAATGAGAGAAACAAACACTCCAACTCCCATAAATCATATCTTATATATCATCTTCAACCTCCCAAACCTCCATACCACTACAACTACATGCTAAGTTACAATCCACACTCACCTACTCTCCTCTATAAGTGAAGTAAAAGTGAACCCAAGCTGATCGCCATAAATCATCTACTGAAATGTTGGAGACTAGCCAGCCAGGCAAATTTCACTAATGTTCCAACAATACAACCATCTTCGTCTCTAGTTTTCTTACATTCCTTTTCAGTTTTCATTTTGAGTTTTGGCTTATTATGAAGATTGAATTGCTACGGGGCATAACCCTCATCATTTTGTAACCAGACACGTAACTGGATTCTCAATCATGTTGGCCAAATTTATATTCCAAAAGAAATTAATACAATTGTAAATGTTTAACTTGAACCGAAAGTTGGTCAAGGGCCTAAAATGTGGTGGCACATCATCTTTCCTATCACCAGTGGAATTATATAGCTAGAGCTTGCACCTCAACTTAAAAGAGAATGACCCACCGAGGTTTGGGCGAGTGGCCATCACCGTGAGTTTGCTCCCTACAGGTGTGGGTTCAACTCCCCTCCTCGGCATTACCCGATACATGTGGTTGTGGGTGATTGCGTGTATCTGCAGGGAATAGTCTCGCCTCAAAAAGGGGTGGGGACACCCTGCGTCTTCAAAAAAAAAAAAAAAAAAAAAACTTAAAGGGAATGACTCAACAAACCCCTTAAATAAAGTGAATGTGGCTTTAGTGCTTCTCCCTTTCATCTAAAAAGGTTCCCTAAACAAGGATTTTCCCTAGATCGACTTTGTAGGTACCATCCAAGTTGAGCTCCAACCAACCTAAAGGAGGAGAACCAAGGTGTTCTGTATCTGTTACGATACGCCCGTAAAGGCCGATACGTATAAATAACAGCCATGACCGTCACGCGATACAGGGGAGAAAAGGGGCAGTTAGTTTTTTGAGACCGTATCAGCCGTTACGATGGCCATAAATGCTGTTACAGGCAGTGTTCGCATTGTTGACGAAATGTCGATAATATCGCCGATAATATCGGTGTCGCTAGACTAGCGACACCGAAACCCCCTTTTTTCGTTTCTCTCTGGATTATCGGTGAAATATCGGCGATATCTTCGATAATCTTGAATTTTTTCCGATAAAATAGGTAAAAAGCGAAAAAAATCGAAAAAAATCTTTGATTTCGGTAATACCTGGTTGATGGTTGATCGGAACTCGGAAGAAAAGAATCTCGTGGGCAGCAATCGACAACGCTCGTTTCGTGTGACTCACAAATACATGATTTCGGCAAAAAATCAGGAATTTCGGGAGATTGGTTGAAACCCTCGATCGAAAATCGCCCCTCTTCGCCGAAAACCCCTCTTCGCAGACGAAATCCCTTTTTTTTTTTTTTTTTTTTTTTTCTTTTATGCTTCAGAACTGCGGCAGCAAATCGAGCACATGGTGCGCTTCAGCTTACTGAGTAAACTTTCTGGGCCCACCGTGAATGTATGCAATTTATCCACGCCGTCCATTCATTTTTCTAGTTCATTTTGGGGGTAAAATCCAAAATTAAAGCATATCCACAGCTCCAGTGGACCACACCATAAGAAACAATGAGAATAATGATTTTCACCGTTGAAACCTTCTTAGGCCCCACAGTTATGTTTATTTGTCATCAAACCTTTTCGTAAATATAAAAAGGCATGGATGAAGGGTTAAAATAAATATCAGCTTGATTCAAAATTTCTGTGGCCACCAAGAAGTTTTTAATGATATGTGTTCAATTCACACAGTTTCCTGTGGTGTGGTCCATTGAAGATTTGAATCTGATTAATTTTTCGGATCACGCATTAAAATAAGCTTTCATATATGATGGACGGTGCAGATGTAAGGTATATACTTCATAATGGGTCCCACAGTTAGGGATCCACCAGAAGCGGTTTGGCTGCTGTACCTCACACCAGCTATACAGCTGTTGTAGATACGTGTCGTGCGAAGACAAGCTCTGACGCTCCTCGAGCTCCGAGTTGTACGAACGGTTCAAAGGAGATCAAAGTTACATTGGCCCACAATGATGTATTTATTATATCTACACCGTTCATCTGTTTTTAGAGTTCATTTTAGAGCATTATCCAAAAAATGAATCATATCCAAAGATTATATGGACCACACCATAGATAGTTGCGGAGATAATGATTTTCGCCGTTAAACAATTTGCAGGGCCCACCATAACGTTTATTTTGCATCCAATCTGTTCATAAAAACACAAATATCTGGATGAAGAGGAAAAACAATTTTCATGTTGATCCAAAACTTCATTGACCCCAAAAAGGGTTTCAATGGTAGACGTTCAATCCCCACTGGTTTTTGCAGTGTGGTCCACTTGATAGTTATATCTGTCTTATTTTCGTCTAAAGGCTTAAGACGAGCTCTTCAAATGAATGAACGGTTTGGATATAACACATGCCTTATGATCAAACCCACATAACTTGCTGACTTCGATAGCTGGTGTGCGGTACACCAGCCAATCCGCTTCCAGACTACGCTAGAACGGAAGTGAATTGCGTACTGAGTAAACTCAGTGGGCCCATCGTAATTGCGTATTTGATGCACTCAGTACATCCATTTTATTAGATGATTTTAAGGCACGAGTCACGAAATGAAGCATATCCAAAGCTTGGGTGGACCACACCACATGAAACTGTGTGAATTGAATGTTTACCATTGAAAAATTCTTGAGGGCCACAAATGTTTTGTATCAACCTGATATTTCCATTTTTTATTCATCCATGTCCCTGTGATCTTATGAACAGTTTGGATGGCAAATAATCATCATTGGGCCCTATGAGGATTTCAATGGTGGAAATAATTATTACCACTGTTTCATATGGTGTGGTCAACTTGAAACTTAGATAAATTTATTTTGGTGATTATTAGAGACATTTCTTATGGAAATGTATGCTTTTTTGGGCTCCCATTAAATGAAAACTTATTATTTAATGCATTTTTTATATAAATTTTTAATTTCTAAATATGCAAATATGTATATTTAGGCATGTCCTGAAGTTTCATTAGAAAATTTCACCGTTATCTCCATGTTTTTGCATTTTTTTCCGAATTTCCAATTATCGGCGATAACGATATTATATCTTTATCTCTGGCCAGCGAAACTTGTAGCGATATCGACAACTTGAACACTGGTTACAGGGCATAACAACCGTTACTCCCATAATGGTCGAAAAATGATCACTTTTTTTTTTTCTCCTCTTTAAATTCATTTTTCTCATCTTTTTCACTTTTCTCATTCCAAAAACTTTTTTATATCATTTTACAACAGATTTCAACCACTCTTACTATAGCTTTTAAGATTAAAATTGTGGATTGAAGTGATTTGAGCGAATAGAATATCTGAGGGCATTTTTTTCAAAAAATTGAAAAAGTAGTATTTATGCATTTTTCTTATTTCTAGTTCTAATGCTTGATTATGATGTGTAAACATTAGAGACACAATCATATTAAACAATTCACTAGCCAGCCCAATACAAAACTCTCACCAAAGACCATTACATTACCATAAACATGTTAAAAAATAAAAATAAAAAATACATATTTGAAATATTTACATTATTCTTGATTCTCCAGATATTTTTTCAGAATGTTTCGAGCAAAAAAAAACTTTCAACCATTACGGGGGTCATAACAGTCGTTACGCCCTTGTATTGGTAATGGTGATGACTGTTACGATCACCGTTACCGATACGGAATACCTCAAGGAGAAATCCAAACATAACAACGTTAGGTCAAACATCTAGCATATAGCTCTTGCAAGTGTTTCCCTAATCCAATGACAGGACAGAGATTGAAACTGCCCTCTTTCTGACAATTTAAAGACATTTTTGTCCTTTTTAATAAAATAATTAGTGAAAAAAAGAAAGAAAAGAAGAAGCTATGTATGAAGGCAGTGGATAGGAACAACTAATTGCAAAGGATGGTTTGGAAACACCATCCTTGGATAAAGAATCAGCCAAATCATTAGAAGCTCTAGGAACAACCAACAACGATCAATTCTATGAACAACATCCCGCAGGCCATAGATCTCTCAAGAAGATTGTTCTTTCTTTCATTCCAAATACCCCAAATCAGCGTAGAGAGTAATATATGGCACAAACACTTAAGCCTCGTTTGGATGGCCCCTTACAGAACCTATAAATTAAGAAAAAAATTAATTATATAATAATGTATATGCTGACAATGGCCATTTGAAACTTCCATTATAGTAATGGTCATTACCGACTTACCGTTACCAAATATATCTTATAGTTTCTCAAAAAAAAAATAAAAAGGGTCATTATCGTTATGATCATAGTATGCCCAAACTAGAGTTGGGCATGTCTGACCCGATCCGAACTAACGGCTTGGATCGGTGCGGATCGAGTTGGGCCATTCAGATCTGAATGTTTTTCGGATCGAGTTCGAATCGTAGTCAATCCGGACCGATCCAATCCGAAACCCGATCCGAATGGATCCAATCCGACCCGATCCAGAGTGGATAAACTACATGCATTCACGGTGGGCCCCAACAGAGTTTACTCAGTACCACACAGTAAGATACATCCACTCTTATGTACTTATGGTAACATACAATAGTACAGAGTTGTACTCTGTATTATCAAGAGTAGAAAGAAAAGAGTGTTTATATCTATCAGGGTGGACGATGATATCATCCTATCATTTTCGGTGAGAGAGAGAGAGAGAGAGAGAGAGAGAGAGAGAGAGAGAATTATATAGATGTTGTAGCTGTACGTACGTGACGTGTGAAGACGAGTACTGACGCTCCTCGAGCTCCGAGTTGTACGAACGGTTCAAAGGAGATCAAAGTTATATGGGCCCCACAGTGATGTATTTATTATATTTACACCGTTCATATATTTTTAGAGATCATTATAGAGCATTATCCAAAAAATGAATAATATCCAAAGATCATCTGGACCACACCACAAATAGCAGCAGAGATAATGATTTTCACCGTTAACAATTCGTGTGGTCCACTTGATAGTTAGATCTGTCTTATTTTTCGTCTCAAGCCTTAAGACGAGCTCGCCAAATAGATGGACGATTTGGATATAACACATACCCCATGATCAGACCCACAGAGCTTGCTAACGTCAATACAACAAAGTAACTGCACTTTCGTGCTGTGCACGTCAACACAGCTACGCCTACGCGCCTCGAGCTCCGAGTTGTATGAATGGCTCAAATGAGATCAAAATTACATGGGCCCCACAATGATGTATTTATTATATCCATACCGTTTATCCATTTTTCGTGATCATTTTAGAGCATTTGGAAAAAAAATTGAATCATATCTAAAGCTCAAATGGACCACACTGAAAATAGCAGCGAGGATAATGATTTTCACCGTTAAAAAATTCGATTCGAATCGTACCCAACCCGATCCAACAGGGTTTCCCTGACCGAGTCGGACTCGGTCAGGGTCAGGCTAACCGTGCATCGGATCGGTTCGAGGCAGATGTCCCAGACTCGGTCCCGGATCGGATCGAGTTCGGGTCAGCCTATATAGAATTCGGACCGAATCGAGTTGGACCCAATCCGATCCGACTCGGTCCGATGCCCAGCTCTAGCCAAAACGGTTTCATAACAGTAGTAACCGCTACACATTATAGGGTCAAAATGGCCATTACAGAAAGAAAAAAAAAGAAGAAGAAGAAGAAGAAGAAGAAAGACCTGTAATGGTCCTGAAACAGATTTTTATTTTTATTTATTTATTTATTTATTTTTAAAGCTGTACAATAACAGCAATGGTGATGGTTGTACCATAATGGAACACCTTGGTTATGATACCAGTGCTACGGCCACTTTCTTTTTCTTTTTCTTTTTTGAGGAGAAAAAAAAACTATATCAACCTTATAACAGCCTGTTATAGGCCATTTTTCCATAACGGCCGTTACTGCTCTGTCGTGCGTAACAATTCACACAGTTACTGTTACTGTTATGTGACAGGGTAACAGCCGTAAATGAGGGGAGCCAGTTTATGGCAAGAAGACCATGGAAATGTCGGCATGTGGAGATATTTTTAAACCCTCTGACGAAACAATTAATGAAGAAGAGAGAGAGAGAGAGGGAGAACGAAGGCGTGGCTGACATATCAAACAGGTGTTTCAACGTCCTCAATTCTTCTCGAAGTGAAAAGTAGGATCGTGTGGAGGACAGCTCGCATGTGAGCATTGACCCAAAAGAAGCAAATGTGGCACTTCACTTAAACGGACTCACGTGCGATGCGAAGGAAACTCTACACAGGAAATACAATACCCCGAAGAAATGTCGTCATTTAGGACATGAAACAAGCCAGAAAAAGAAATGAGGGAGGCAACAGGGTTTCTAACGATTGAATCGGGTCATCAGAAGGATCATCTGCAAAATCAGTTTATCGTTTATAGCGAGACTAGTGACAAACAATCATCTGAAGGAGGGCAGCAAGGGGAGCACGAACAAGACTTTTCAGTGTCGATCAGAGAGGAGGATTGTCACCAGGTTTGTTAGAGGGATTCCTTCTGTGAAGTATCAGAAGATCTGAGATAAACCCAAATAGTTTCCCTGCTTGTTGTGAATCATCAAACGAACAACAGCACACAGGGTGAGTTAGTTCCAATTACCAAAATGAAAGCAAATGATGGCATCCTCTCTCGTCAGTTTCAAGATAAAAAAGTATCGATGGCTCAAGTTATGAAACGAATCAAAGTGGTCACAGTAAAGATAGCACATTTAGTGGGAGTAGTTTTTGGTGATAGACCAGAAGACTCTGGTTTTGTTTGAGTTCGTGGAAGAAAGGAGCAGAAGTTAAATCATCTAGAGAGTCCCGATCAGAATCTTGGTAACGTTATAGAAATGCCACAAATAGGGTATGAAAATGCACGAGAAGTGGGGGAGACTGTAAACAACTCCGACAGGGAGGATGAGGGATCAACAGGTTTCTAATGAAGATATTCAGCTGGAATGTGAGGGGATTAGGGTTTCTGTAACAAAGAATACAAATTAAGGACATGTGCAAGAGGTATAAAGCCCAATTGGGAGCGTTTTAGGAAACCAAATTGAAAAGTATAGATCAGACCTTGGTGAATTCGGTATGGTGGGGTCAACCAAAGGAATGGGAAGCGATAGATGCGAATGGTGCTATGGGAGGCATTTTGGTCATATGGACTTCAACCGTATGGTGTAAGGAGGATTGTTGGAAAGGACAATTTTCTTTATCTATACTTTTTAAAGAAATTTCATTGGGTTTTCGTTGGGTTTTTACAACAGTTTCTGGGCCAGTTAGGCCAAGTTTATGTCAAGAATTCTGGTCTGAGCTAGATTCATGTTGGAGCCAATGTAAATGCCATGGTGTGTGGGAGGAGATTTTAATGTGGCCAGATTTACTTATGAAAAATCGAACAGAGGTAACGTTTCTTGCCGCATGAGAATTTTCTCTGAATGGATCATAAAAATGACATAGTTAACTTACCAATGGGAAAAGTTAAATACAAGTGGTCCAATGGGCAGGCAAGGGCGATTAAATCAAAGCTAGATCGATTTTATTTATTTATTATCACCAGAATGGGTACCAATGGGAGAAGTTAAATACATGTGGTCCAATGGGCAGGCAAGGGCGATTAAATCAAAGCTAGATCGATTTTTTAATTATCACCAGAATGGGTAGAAAAATTCTCGTTAGTGCATCAAAGAGGTTTGCCAAAGCCAATACCCGATCATTGTCCAATCATGCTAGAAGTGAAGGAAGAAAATTGGGGTCCACAGCTGTTGAGGGCATGTTTGGGTGTCGCGCCCATACGGTAATGTATCGTATATATTAATAAAATACAAACACTGAAGTCGATCCGATCCAAACAGCGCCACGTGGTACGCTGGCTACCCGAGTACGTCGCCAGCCCAATTTCTCGAGATGACACGTCTTGTAAAACATTACTATAACGCAGGCGTCTGTCCGGTGCAATGATACCACTGCACCACCATAGCAGACGGAAATGGGAAAAAAATCCCAGGATTTCCAAGCAATTCCGCGGACCATCATTTACCATCTACTCTCTCTTCTCATCTCTCTGGTTGTCTCAGGTGAATCCCACCGTCCTCCCCTCACTCCTCCTGTCGTGCATCTCTCCAAATACCTCTACCACCGCCTCCGACTGGAACCGATTGAATAGGATTCGAGGAACATCCTTACTGCCGCCGTTCTTCTCGCCTTCTTCCCTGCAGATATTACAGGTGGGTGATTTCGCGATTACAGGTAATAAACAACCTAATGACTCGATTCTCTTGGAGAGATTTCCCGTTTGATGTAGTACGATGTTATTATGCTACATACTTCTCCATCTCTCTGTTTACTCCTCAAATGTCCAAATGCACATACCTCTTGGATATGCATGTGTGGTTTGAGTAACGACCATGGTGGGGATTCACGCTTAGTCGATGGACCCTGTGTGAAGGCTATCGTCGAGGAGATATTCTTGGCCGATGAATCTTTTCTTTTCACTGCGTATCTGCAGTGTATCCGGTTGGTAGATTCATGTCACCGCAACATGCGACTTGACCTGTGCATGTCAATGAACAGGGCGTACTGATCTTTGAAGCACTTCATAATTATTTGCGGATACTCTATATAAACTATCTTTATCTTCCTTCTCTCATTCAATTCCATCCTTAAATACTGAACTGTTGCATAGACTCCAGGTCTTCTGCATTAGGCTAGGTATTACCTCCCTATCTGTCTGGTTGTTTTCTGCTCTCCACCACCAGCTATGTTTCACAAGGAAATCATCCTATGAACATTTTTACATGTTCTTTTATTGAGGGCATTATTATATGTCATAGTGGGACCACTTCATGTGACAACATCTACGATCTGGTTGGTTACTGATGAACCATAACGATTGTGGCCTGGAGGCATAATTGACATTTGGTCCGTTGAAATCTGGACCGTCCTATCTGGATTGATACCGATCTAACTGATTATACTGAATATATCCAGGATATATAAATCAGGTGGACTGTTGAGGTTTTACTTACGTCATCATGGTGGGGCCCACATTGACTTTGGACAGGAAATACATCATGTGAGGGTTGGATGTCTGTATACAATTTTCCTCTCACGGCTCACATTAATTCCAGACCCATGTCATGCTTGGGAAGTAGTGCGGCTGATGACCACTCCATTCCCAAACACTGATTTCAGAAACCATGGGAAGAGTGCAATACGAGTGCACTCTTATCCAAACATTGTGAGTGGTTTGCAATTTGCAGACGCATTACCGCTGCAGGACCACTAATACGCTGATGGGACAGTTTTACTTCCCTATACAATACTATACGCGAATCCAAACACGCCCTTAGGTACGAACTCGCTTGGCTAGAAATAGAAGGTTTTGAGGAGCAGATGGCCGATTGGTGGTCTTTTTTTCTCAATACAAGGGAAAGCAGGTTTCATTTTATTTCAGAAATTAAAAATGTTGAAGGCCAAAATAAATGTTTGGAAAAAGGAGGCTTTGGGGAGGAGAGAAGAGGAGTTGGCAAGATTATTGCATGACATTCAGTTGTTGGATATCAAAGAAGAGGCACAACGTTTGTTGGAAGATGAAAGACCTAGCAGGGAAGTTTTCAAAGCTAAGTACAATGCTAGATTACGAGAAGATGAAATTAAATGGAGATAGGGTTCAAGGGCTCTATGGTTAAAAGAAAGAGATAAAAATACGAACTTTTTTTCATACAATGGCAAGCGCTCGAGCAAGAATTAATAAAATCAAATCATTAATGGTGGAGGGGTTAAGAGTAGAAGGCAAAGTAAAGGTGTGTGACTCTATAGTAAATTTCTATAGAAGTCTTTTGGCAAAAGAAGAATGGAAGCGGCCTTCTCTTGATAATCTCTTTTTCGACTCCATGTCTTTAGATGCGGTAGAATCACTCGTAAAAGCATTTTTAGAAGAAGAGATTGAGAAAGCATTATCGGAACTGGGATGTGATAAAGCATAGGGGCATGATGGTTTTCTGAGAGCATTTTACCAAAAGTTTTGGGTAGTTAAGCTTGGTGTGATTGTTTTAATTAAGGAATTCTATGAATTAGGTCATGCAACTTTAGAATTAGGGGCCACATTTATAGCTTTAATTCCAAAGAAAGAGGGGACAAAGAGCCTAAGAGATTTCAGATCAATCAACTTATTGGGAAAGTCCTTACAAGATTTTGGCAAAAATATTAGCTTTAAGATTCCGTGCAGCCATGGGAGAGGTCATCTCTTTATCACAAGGGGGCTTTGTGGAAGGAAGACAGATAGCGGACACAACATTGGTGGCTCATGAATCCATTGACTCATATAATATGAGAGGAATAAAAGGGGTGGTTTGCAAATTGGATATAGAAAAAGCTTATAATCATGTTGATTGGGATGTTATGGATTACCTATTGGGTAGGTTAAGTTGTGCGTAGAGATGGAATATTGGATGAAGGCATGTGTAAGCTTTGTTAAATTCTCAGTATTGGTTAATGGTTCTCCAAAAAGTTTTTTTTATCTTTTTTTATCTCTTTTTTTTTTTTTTTCCAGCACACAGAGGTCTTAGGAAAGCAGATCCAATGTCCCCATACTTATTTCTAGTAGTAATGGAAGCTCTTAGTCGAATGATAGATAAAAGTGCAGAGGGGAATTTGGTGAAGGGCTTCAGTGGGGACAACTCGGAATTTCAAGTCGTACACCTTCAATTTGCAGATGATACATTATTATTATGCGAGGTAGATGATCTCAAGGTGTCCAATCTTCAATCAATCATAATTAGTTTCGATGTAGTTTCAGGCCTTAAGGTTAATATCAGTAAAATTGAAATATTGGGGGTGGGCATCTCTAAAGAAGAGGTTGGCCGGTATGTGAGAATATTTGGATGTAGGGCAGGTTCCTTTCCAACCACATATCTCGGCCACTGCTATGTATAGGAAAACCAGCAAAACATCTTTGGGACAAAGTGATGGAGAGATTCAAAAGAAAGTAATCACAATGGATGACTAGATACCTATCAGTGGGGGGAGAGGCTAACATTGATAAAGGTAACGGTGTCAAATCTACTGATTTAATTTATGTCCTTATTTAAATGTCCTAAATTGGTGGTACTCATGTTGAAAAAAATAAGGAGAGATTTCTTGTGGAATGGAGCGGATGATAAGAAAATTTTCATCGCATGAAATGTGAGGAAGTGTGCAAACCTTGGAATCGAGAGGGGACCAGATTATGAAACATAGAACTTATCAATTTAGCATTGCTAGGCAAATAGGTTTGGAGGTTTGGAGAGGAGGAAGGTTCCATACGGGGAGAGGTAATAGCTAGGAAATACGGGCTAGAGGGGAGGGGTAGATGGATTAGGGCATCATCTCTATACATCGCATCTTGCTTATGGAAAGTGGCGGCATTGGTAAAAAGTAGGGTGTGGGTAGGGATAGGTTTTCATTTTAGGGATGGGAAAACCATTAAGTTTTGGGAGGATATTTGGGTGGGGGAGCAAAAGTTGTGTGAATTGTTTCCTCATTTGGCAGGGATTGCTCTAGAGTCAGACTTGAGGGTGGATAGATGCTTTTAAATTCAAGGAAATACAGTTACTTGGGCTTCGTTGTGTCATAGGAATTTGAGTGAGGTGGAGATGAGTTAATTCGGTTAATGGATGTGTTGTCTGAGGTATCTCCGACACTTGAGGAAGCAGGCTCAATGCTATGACTGAAGGAGAATCAAGTAAATTCTTTGTCAAATCTTTTGACGAGGTTATTAATGGGGCTAGCATTGACAGGTTTTGTCCGACATCTTTTGTTTGGCGTTATGGAACTCCTCCAAAGGTAGTAGTGCATGCTTGGTTAGTGGGAAGCAAGAACGTCTTAATACTAATAGTGAATAACTTGCGCAAAAAATTGATGATCCTCCCGAATGTCTGCATAATGTGTTATCAAGATGAGGAATCGGTGGATCATCCTTCCATTCACTGTCCGTTCGCAAGAAAAATTTGGGATTGCTGCTTTGACTTGTTTGGGGTCTCACATGGGTGTTGCCAAGCTCTATTGATCAATTTTTGTCGGCATGGCATGAGGGAGGTAAAGGGAAGATTGGCAAAAAAAGTGTGGCATTTGTGTTTAGTTGCGGGATTATGGTTCATATGGCTTGAAAAGAATGAGCATTGTTTTAGAAATCGGCAAGGGGAAGTTTTGGAGATTTTTAGTAGAGCTAAATCAAATGCAATGGATTGGGCGATTTCATCAAAGGTTATCTCCCAATTTCCAATCAGTTGACTTGAGTTGTAATTTTTCTTTTTCTTGTTTTTGTCTTGTTTTTGTCTTTTGTAAATTTTGGTTCCATCCTTTTATGAATAAATTTACATAACCATTTTTTAATACCTTGATTTTTACATGCCATATTCTTCTTTCATAATTTCCTAAAGAGAAATGATTTAGTGAGTGAAGTGCATAGAAACCTTCCCATCCACATAGTTGCATTTGGCCTCGTTGGCACTCACATCACCTACTAGATCATCCATTAAGTCCAACTCATTCTTCTTCCACTACTGTGCAAAAAAAAAAAAAAAAGCACATCAATCAGATGTTCCTAAGCATTCGTGATTGGATCAATCTTGTCTATACATTTTTGCATGCCACTAACTATACAATTTGAATCATCCGGTAACTATGAATTCTCAAGGCAGCCCAAGAAGAGTGGACTTGGCCTAATGGACAATGCAGATAGGCGATACAAATGCCAACGACTCCAACTGCAGCAATGTGCATGGGAATGTTTCATTACGCAGAAGAAGACTCTTCCCAAGACTCCTAAGGGCAATCAAAGGTGGACCCCTCATTATCAGACTTTTACTGGTACAGTAAATAAGGACTTCCCCCATTTCCTAACCATCGATCATAAGGTTAAGGTAATGATCATCCAATCAAACTGATTTTTTCAGGAGGGACAAACAATCAAAACTGAGCGGGACCCACATGATCGACAATCCACATCACCCATCAGCCATTTCCTTATATAAAAATATGAACCTTCCATTTCCAATCCATTGACTGCATACTTGTGATCACTATGCCAGAGTAATTCTTTGGGTGGGATGGACAATCGAGAGTGGGCCCCACATCAGTATCATCAATGTGGACTGTCCATTTCCATTGCATCGATTGGTTGAGGGAGCGGTTGACAATGCTAATATCGGAAGCAGTCCACTCCACCCTCCCAAATTAACATCCTTTTCTATATAGCTCCACTTAAAAAACGAAAAAAAAAAAAGGTAATCGATTTTCCCAATGATTCCACCATGGAAGAAGGAATTCCATGGGTGAACTTTAGCTAAAGTATTTCTACGAGGAAAGGAAATGTCTCAACCCTCTCCAAGAGTCCTGATTGGGTTCAAATACCTCAATCAAAGGATTAGCAATTCCATCTAAACAGTAAAAATCAAACGGTTCAAAACCCAAAATCAGAGAGAGAGAGAGAGAGAGAGAGAGAGAGAGAGAGAGAGAGAGAGATTTACCTCTTTTCTTCTTCTTCGAGAGTAGGGTATGGGTGGGAAAGGGTGTAAGCTACGGAGAGATGGTTTGGCTCGACGCAGAGAAACACAGGGGGGGACGCTGATTTCCTTCTAAAGCCTTTCGAGGAAAGTTCCTAAGCAAGGATGCAGGGTGAAATCCTCCCCGTTCATCCGTTTTTCGAGCTTATTTTAGGATGTATGACCCAAAAATGAGTGGATCCAAAACTTAAATAGGTCACACGAGAGGGAAAACTGGGGGAAGAAATGCCTACCGTTGAAACATTCATGGTCTCCACCTTGATGTTTATACGCCATCCAAACCGTTTATAACGTCATTACCAATGGGATGAAGTAAAAATAAAATTAGCCTGACACAAAACTTTTATGGCCACAAGAATATTTCAACGATTCTCATTGAATCCTCACAGTTTCCTCTCGTGTGTCCCACTTTAGTTTTGGATCCACTTTATTTTTGGTATCATGCCCTAAAATGAGATAGGAAAACGGATGAACGGGTCGATTTCTCATAAAAATGTCGGTGGGCCCCACCCAGCATCCTTGCCCAGGAACTTCATCCGCATCCAGGGGCACGTTGCCGTCGGATCTGTGGGGCCCACTGTAATGTAAGTGTTTTATCCACGCCGTTCATCGTTTTTCTCAGATAATTTTAAGATGCGATACTAAAAATGAGTTAGTTACCAGCTTAATTGGACGACGAAGGGGGATTGAGCGTCCAACATTAAAAACTTCTTGGGAGCCGGAGAAATTTCGGATCAAGCTGATATTTGTTTTTTCACTTCATCCACGTCTACATGACCTTGTGAATAGGTTGGATGGTAGAAAAACATCACGGTGGCCCTTAGAAAGGTTTCAACGGTTGGTGTCATTATCGCTCCAGCTTCCTTTTGTGTGGTCCACTATATCTGTGGACTTGCCTCATTTTTAGGCTCATGTCTTAAAATTATCTGAAAAAATCTATTAACGGAGTGGATAAAATACTTACATCACGGTGGGCCCCACAGAGCCCTGCTCTGATGGATTACCGTCTGGGCAGGGGTAGGACGCAATCCGCGTCCGTTGCTTTTCAAAACCCGGCATGCATTGTTCAAAAGCCCAAGCCCATCCTCGAATGTATATTATGGGCCCGAGTCCAAACCCGAATATTTCTCGGATCCGGCCAGGTATTGCTAGGTTCAGGTCCTTTGGGCTCCGGATATGAATCCTATTGGGTCCATCGGGTCTTTGTGCTGGTATCAAATAAGTGCATTTACATAATCGGGACCACCCGAATTTATGGATTAAATTGCACACACGTGTGCCGCTTTAACACATGCCTAGTGTGTAAACCGGCTGTCTTGCGTGCATAGAAGCTCCAGTGCTCTCGGTTGTATTAGTTCATTTGCACAATCTAATCGGTTGATCTGAACCGTTGATCAGGCCCATAACACATTTCACGGCATACCATAAATCAATTGCACTGTTTGGATGATCTAATCCATCTTTGAGTTGCTTTGTTTTTCTGTGGCCGTTCGTTTCCCAAGCAATGGTTGTGATGGTTATGATGGCCTAACAAAAGAGATTCTTAAGAATCTTTAGTAGTTGATGATGGTCCCTAACAAATAGATTGACAAAATTGCTGATTTGACCTGTTTTGTGAAAAATGATCTTGACCATCCATTTTCAGCCAATTGATCAAATGCGGATATTTTTGCAACATAGCCCAAGAAGTTTGCATTGGACATAATGAACGGTCCAGATCAGTGGATTGGACTCGCTATGCGACTCGATGCAACTAGGAGAACTTATAGTGCTTGGAGAGCACTGGATCACATCTCGTTAACATATATTAGTAATAAAGCTCATTGGACCAGACCAGGACCCACCCACCTCAATTGTAACAGGTCCAATGCAGTTGATCTGACCTGAACCTAACTTGACTTATAACTAGGGTCTAAAATGTCTTATCCAAACCCAAAATATTTTTTAAATAGGTTTGAAAAATTGGACAACTTCTTAAGAATCCTTAGGTGACAATTTCAAATAAATTTTTTTTAATCATTTCAATTTATTTGAAAGAGGATAAAGAAAGAGGTTATATCTATCCGTAAATAAGAATCTAAATCAGTCATGATTCTCGATGACCAATAATTGATAATTGACAAGGAATTATAGAATTAATAATGAATTTTGATAATTTGATTATTCATTTAATTAATTTCAAATGACATAATATCTTGGGTCTAGGGTGGGTTCAAGTCCTTGCCTCGGTGGTAAACTCTCGGGCATTTTAACACGAGAACTTTGGTCTGAGCAGTCATAGGTGATGAAATCTCACTACGGCATGTGTGCATGGGTGTATGATCGGAGTGTGTGTTTATATATCTTGAGTCTAGGTGTCTATTCTTATAGCCTTGATTAGGCTTGGGGCATATTTTAATAGCCTCGGCAGTAGGAAAAAGAGAGGCATGGGTTCAAGTATTCATTGTAGTGAAATCCCACTGTAGTGTGAGTGACTGGGTGTATGTAGGGGTGTGAGTGCATGTGTTTAAAAATATATATATAGAGAGAGAGAAAATAATGACTTATATATATATATATATATATATATATATATATATATATTACAAAATTGCCACTGGAGGCAGATCAGGCTCAAGAGGCAAGCCCTAAGAGAAGGGATTGGGCTATTCCCATGTATGCTTATGACATAAATACTTTTAAATTGGTTAAAATTGACACCATTTGTGATATAGAACGGGTAAAATCTAAATCATTAATTGCTAAGCATGTCAATAAATTAAAATTACCTAAATACCCTTAACCCCATTTAAAATCCAAAGTCCACAACTTTTGAAAACTAATTGCATGATTAAAACTGTCCTTATTATATATATGATAACGTGCAAAAGAATATAAAATTATTCTTCATTATCATTGTTTGTTGGCATTATTTACTAGTGCAAAGTGGAATTTGAACTGTGTATTGCTTTCTATTGAATTTGGATAGAAGATCAAGGTGGGCCACTAGATGGTGTTGGAATGTACGTGGGTGTGCGAGCATGTGTGTGCGCGCATGTACAAGAATGCTATCCCGCGCTTACCTGCACCTTAACAAGAGTGGGAGGCAACATCATCAAATGGTGAGATGGAATTGGTTCATGGCAGGGTTGAAAGTCGGGTGGGTTGGGTCAAGTCGGGTCGGGTTGGTGCCCAACCCTAGCCCAAGGTTCCTATTCCTCAACCCTAACCCAACCTCAGGTTGGGAATTCTCAACCGAAGCCCAACCCAAGCGGGCTCGGTCAGGTAGATATATGCTAATATTTTCATTATTACATTAGTCTATTATATTTTCAATACATGTCTTAATTTTTGTACCTATAATTTTATTGATTATATGTGTAGTTATTTATAGTTAAAAAGTTCATTTTTTCTAAACAAACAAGCTAATATATAGAACAATTACTCCTTTAAAAGTTGTATCGTGTATCAAGCAATCTATTTGGGAGAGAGAAATCCAGCGTATCTTGTTAACTTGAGTAATTGAAAATGACATGGACCAATGAAACCCGATGACATTAGAATTTCATGTGCCTTCGACACAGACGATCCACACTCCATTATAATTAATTTATAAGGAACTTATATATTGATCGGGTTTAGGTTGGGTCGGGCAACCCGAGACCTCAACCCGAGCCCAACCCAAGTTTTATCGGGTTGGTGTTTGTATGGCCCAAGCTCGAGACCAAACCCGATACATCCTGCCCAAGCCCAACCCAATGTCAGGTCGGTCACGGGTCGGTCGGGTTGAACCCGCCCAACTTTCAGCCCTAGTTCATGGGTTGCCCCAAATTAACCTCACCTGTTGGTGCAAAACCCTAACCTTAACCCTAATTCTAACCCTGGCCCGTTGATCTCCGTTGTCTTATGGGGTTAGACTCTTAGGTTAATTTTTGCTACTTTAGAAAAGTTAGTGACTCTTCAAACGTACACATGGCATAGTTAAATGGCAATCCAAGCCATCTATATCACTGACCAACTATGGCTGGACCATAAAAGCAATGAGAAGATAATATTAACCATTTGATTTTTTTTCCCTTAGAATTTGGACCGTTTACCGTTTTGATTTGATAGCCATTAATTGAATGGTTAGGATTGCTTGATCAGTTTATTTTAAGTATGTGCTACATCTATAATGGGATCCCACAAGTTGGATGGTATGGATAGCTTTACATCTGTGTCACTTGTGAGGAGGATCGGATATAGCCACTTTCTAAATATTGAATAACTGAAATGGGAGTCTAGCCCTTGTTTTTAGAAGGTCATCAAACGTGAATCGCCACATGGGGCTTGTTGTGGACAAAATCTGGATCACCCTCCACTCCGTGTGATGTGCCTCCAAAGGACCCTGGTCCTGCGCAAAGGATTAGTAAAGGAGACCCTGGCTAAGTCGGAGGACCCTTCGATGCCTAAGTCAAGTCAAGGGAATCGACGTCTAAGTTGAAAGGTAGAGGGAGAGTGCAAGATCTTGCGTACCTGTAGCAATGGGGTCCTCATGTATTTATACCTGACTGTAGGATGGTTTGGGTTCGTTAATCATGGCACGATTCACTCAATCAGGGAGATTTTCGGATCATGGAGATACTGCACGTAATCCAAGGATCATGTACCATATCATGCACATCGTGCGTATCTTCGAGTGAAGTAACCGGTCACGTTCACTTATGGTAGTTTCTAAATTCGGTTCGAGGAGCACCCGCCTCGAGATATGGAGTCGGCTCGGACCTTCAGGCAGGCAAGGTCTCAATCGGAGTGGTCATAGATCTTTGTCGGACACTGTCCGCTCTTATAATCTGAGTCGAGCTGTTAGTTATTCGCCCGATTGGATCAACATGCCATCAGTCCTCGGAATCACAAGGGGCTCAGATTTTCCCATAACAGGGCCCACACGTGGAGATGGTCGGCTGTTATAAATAGTCTACTTCCCTAGCATTATCACGGGTTGGTGGCCATTTAAAAATCACATGGTCTTCTGATGAAGGGGCCCAAATTAGGTGAGTCTGGGGTAACAACATAGTGGCTGATTCCCTGACCATGGGGCCCACCTTGAAGTATTTTTTGTATATCCACTTCGTCCAACAGTTTTCCAAGCTCGTTTTAGGATATGGCCCCAGAAATGATGCATACCCAAATCTCAAGTGGACCACACCACAAGAAATAGTGGTCGATGAACTCACACCATTAAAAAATTCCTAAGGCCCATAATAATGTTTATTTTCCATCCAAACTGATAAGGTCACACAAACCTGGACAAAGGGAAACACAAATATCAGTTTGATCTAAAACTTTTGTGACCCCCGAGAAGTTTTTAATGGTGGGCATTCAATTCTTTATGTGTGGTCTACTTAAGATTTTATTCCGCCTCATTTTTTAGACCATGCACTAAAATGATTTGAAAAAACTATTGGATGGATTGGATATACAACACATACATCAAGGTGGGCCCAACGGTAGGGACTCACCCACTAAACTGTTACCTGTGAGGCTGGGACTCACCTAATCCGCGCTCCAGATGGCAAATGCATAGTTAAGTAAGAAGGATGCAAGCAAATCCTCAATACAATGTATGATCTGAATCATCTTAACCGTCCATCTGGGGAAATCCTTAAATTCTAGCTTGTCCAAACACCGTTATGTTTGCCTTTTGGCCAATCTACATGGTGGGTCATGACTGATGCCCCCAAGCTTAACCCACCACGAGTGAGATCACCTCTCATCTAAGCCCAGAGGTTTAGACTAGGCCTTGCTTTTAGGTGGGCTAAAATAAATGGGCCGGTCCGGGCAGGCTTAAATCATACTTTTCTATGGGCCTGGGCCTAGATTTTATGGCATTGATCTGTCTAACAGGGTTGTCCAACCGTGATAGTTGGATGCCCTGAAAGTGAAGACGATCCAGTCACATGCGGGCCATTACGTGAATTTAGATGTTTTTAAATAGTTGTTAATTGTTTTTATGCGTGGCTTACCTAATGATTGTATATGCCACATTTTTTGCTAATTCATTTATCATGGTATGCATGGGATGGATGGAACATACACAACACAGTGGGCCTCACCAAAGAAACAATGGACAACCATCCAAAACCTATATATATATATATAATATATATATATTATAATATTATATATATTATATATATATATATATATGTCAATGGTTCTATGCGGTCCACCTCATAGGAAGTTCCCATGAGGTCGAGCTGTGCGGGCCCCACCGTGATGTGTGTCAAACATCAATCCTGTGCATTTGATGGATCAGCCGTATACATAACTCAGGTGGGCCATACCATCTAAAATCATGTGAAGACATGCTTAAAACATATAAAAGCACTTGGTAGGGTCACCTAAAATTTGGATGCATCTGAAACTTGGTTTGATCCCTCATCCAACTGGGACACACACCATGGATGGTCTGGATTTGTGAACCACTTCTCGATGGGCTTAATGAATGATTATGAATGTTTTAATTGGAGGGTAACCCCTCTCTACTATTGTATGTGGTGTGGCTCACACAAGTCATGGATTGACTTGATTTTTAAGCCTGAGGCCCACCATGGAATGGTGCATCTGACTGATGGGGAAGATGTTTGACACGCATCACAGTGGGCCACAGCTCGACCTCATGGGAAGTTCCCCTCAGGTCGACCGCATAGAACTATTTCCACACACACACACACACACAGAATATATATATATATATATATATTATATATATATATATATATATATATAGAGAGAGAGAGAGAGAGAGAGAGAGAGAGAGAGAGAGAGAGAGAGAGAGAGAGAGAATGCTCTACAACTGTTTTATCTTGTTAAACTACAATATCTGGTCATACCTACCTAAAAATATATTTATATCGGTTTCAAAAGTATTCATATGCGTGTAAAACTTATATATTTTAGGTGGTTGTCCATCATTTTCTATCATAGTTAAAAAAAAAAAAAACACCGTAGATTGAAATTAACCTGTGCATAAGACTATTGGATAGTGTAATTAACCTTTATGTAATAATCTATTACATAGCGCCTGTCGGACGTAGATTGCATCCTACCCCCTCCTGTCTGCAGTCAGAATGGGCAGGGCTCATAGTCGCCACCATGATGTATGGATTTAACCCGCAACATCCATCCATTTTGCTGTATCATTTCAGGATATAAGCCTAAAACTGTTGCAGATCCAAGCCACGGGTGGACAACACAATGGGGATTAAACTCTTACCGTTGAAAACTTCGGATCGATATTTGTGTTTTCACTTCATCTGTGTCTACGTAACTTTATAAATAAGTTGAATGGAAAATAAACATTATGATGGTCCTTAGAAAAGTTTCAACTGTGGGGATCATTATCACCGCTGCTTCCTGTGGTGTGGTTGACTTGAGCCTTGGATCTGCCTAACTTTTGGTCCTATTTTTAAAAGCCATGGAGAAATGGATGGACGTACAGTGTGGATAAAACCCATACATCATGGTGGCCATTCAGAGCTCTTGTCCATTTCCAGCAAGAAATGGGTGAGGGTAGGACCCAAACTATATTTGAATTGTTAGAATTTGTGCTTTCTGTCCCAAGCTTTAATAAAGGAGAAAAATTACATCAAGTTAGAAGTTGGTATTAATTCACTATGAAAGTGAATATAATATTCTAAACTCATGCTAGAGTGCTATGAAGGTTTGGCCTCTATAAAGTGAAACATCGTAACGAGATTTATGCAATCGTTCCCAATTATTTACATTGAAGCTTAGATTACAACGATGACGATTGTTTAAAAACTCAAAAGTCAGGCTAGGCTTGAAAATTTACTAAGTTGAATCAACTCAAAGAATGGATCAAGTCTTTATTAGAGAGTAAGTAAATATATTTACAACATTAAATATTAAATCTTTATGATTAAACACTATAGAATGTCTAAAATAAATAGTTGAAGTGCTTTTGACATAAAGCATCGTCGGCTTTCTTGCATCTTGCACAAACCAAGTTTCTAGGATAACTTAGACCATGCAGAGCCAAGTTGAGTTGATTAGGCCATGCGAAGCCAAGTTGAGTTGATTAGGCTGAGTTTTGAATCGAGTCATTGACTTTTAGAACTATGTTTTCTATAGTCTACCTTTCTTAATGATTGTACGCCTGATTTTTGGACATTCCATTTTTACGGTGGAGTGAACCTCTTGATCAGGTTAGATGTCATACACACATGGTGACTTCACATATGACCAGTTACACCAAATTCTGATTTAAAATGGAAATTTAGAGAATTAAATAAAATTTTAGGGTTTTCTAAGATTTTATTAAAAATTCAGTCTATCAATCAAACAAAATATAATCATTTCCTAAAATTCCAACTCTAACATTTCCCATCAAACATAAAAATGAGAATAGATTTTCTAATAAACAGCCTTTGGTTTACAGTTTAATGATGCCCCCTCTCTCTCATGCCATGTAAGTAAGAGTACGGGGTTTTCCTGACTTGATGGACCAATTAATCAAGGTCATTTAGAAAAAAAAAAAACATGAAAAATCATTTCATGTACACATGTCTTGCATGTAGGTGATCTAGGCCATCCAAATCTAGGGCCCCAGTATGGATGGAGAATGGCACTGTTCAAATCAATCTTAAAGGTCTGATACCATCCATTGAATTTAGACTATTGATCAAATTAGTTCAACATCCTTTTGATAACTTTATAATTAGATGGTTAGGATCATCAAAACAATGCAATTTTTAGGTAATAATCCATTCTCAGTAGAACTGCAGTGGAGACGATCTGTACTTATTCACATGCCACGTTTACATTGAATGCCCACCGAAGGAGACAAAATACATAGCCAAGATCCAACACATATGTTAGAGTCCGCGTTGTGATAGATATATTGTATTTTATAGAATGGTATAGGTAAGTTATAGATATTGCGCTAGCAAGAGGAGGGGCTTATCCGAGTGATATGAGACTTATTTGAAGATATCATCAAACTAAAATAAAGTATTTTTGGTATTTTGCATGGGATATAAATATTGTTTATAGGGTTGAATTAAGGTTACTCAACAGACTTTATTTTTATTTTTTAAAGCTAAAATATTATTAGGACAGTAATCCTTTTGAGAAGTAGTGTTTTCGACGGGGGCTCATCTGTGAAGCTCGAACCATATAAATTCCTTATATATATATATTTTTTGTGTTAACTGAACATAGTGTGTACCAAAAGTAATATTATTACTGGTGAACTAAGTCAAACTTGAACAAAAAATAAAGAAGAAGAATGAACGCTTAGATAAAAAGTATAAAACTTCAATGTTTACATGTATCTCAATTAATGAGTAATTTTTCATATATGGAATGTTCAAAGTGTCCCTTACCTGATGAGTGGCCTATATATTTTGTTGGGCACGGAAGCAACCTTAGATCAAATCAAATAAACAATAAAAAAAGAAAAAAATCAAGAAAACATGGAAAACACACAAATTTTACATAGAAAACTCTTGCAGAAAAAAATTATGGTACAAAGCGACGATCAATCCATTATATTAAGAAGATGGTTACAAGAGACAGAATAACTTACAGTAGAAACATTAACTTTTCCTTAAAACCTTTGGCTATCATGCTCTCACATCTTACTTAACTCCAATCACACTTAACAAGGTATTTATATACCTCTCCACAAGATTTAGAAATAAAATCCACACTTACGCATATCGTCGTTTAAACCATGAGGCCTTTGGTTGGACCGAACTTAACCCACACTTATGCACCAATTTCGACAATCTTCACCATGGCTTTAATATCCATACTCCATTATTTTAAGCTGCTTCCTTCATCTCTAATTGTCTCCATCATAGTTTCATCATTGCTTTTTGTGCACACTTTATCTTCATTCATCCCTTGTCAACCTGAAGAAGTTAAACAGAACCTGAACTTCTTTGTATGAACAACTTTTGTAAGCATATTCGTTGGATATTGGTGTGAATCTTCTCAAGAATGACACTGCCTTCCTTTAGCATTTGCCGGATAAAGTGATGACACACGTTAATATGTTTAGTTTAGGAATAGTATACTGGGTTCTTTGCCAAATTGATTGTGTTTTTGTTGTCACAATGTACAACATGACTTCCTACTAAAGCCTCAACTCATTCATCATACCTCTTAACAAAATTACTTGAATGCTTCCGTCACCGTCATATATTATGTTTCGGTCGTAGAAAGAAAAATCATAAACTGAAGCTTCGACATCCAGCTAATCGCTCCTCCCACTAGCACAAACGAGTAATCGAAAGTCGACCTTTTATTGTCCACGTTCCTAGTATAATCAGCGTCCACATAACTTATCAATTTCTCCTTAGAATTTTTGAATGTCAAGACGTAGTTGCTTGTACCTCGTATGAAATAAAGTAGCCACTTCACTGCCTCCCAATGTTGCTTGATGTTGTTTGATATGTATCTACTTACAACACCCATTATATGCGAAATATCTAGTCTTATACAGACTATGGTGTACATCAAACTGTCAACTGCACTCCAGTAGGGCACACGAGATATATACTGTTTTTCTTCATCTGTAATAAGACATTGTTCCGAAGAAAGTTGAAAGTGAGTAGAGTGGGGTGTGTTAACTGATTTAGCCTTATCAAGTATGAACTTGATCAAGACCTTCTTAAGATACTCCTCCCGAGACAACCATAACTTGCTCATTCCCTGTTCTTGTGTAAGTCGATGCTGAGAATCCTCTTTGTAGCTCATAAATCTTTCATTTCAAATGTCCTGAATAACTGAGCTATCAATATGTTGATCTTAGATAGGCTGGAAATAAACATGTCAGCAACATATAATACTGGGATGATGAATTCCCCATCACTCAATTGATGTAGAACGTGTCACAGATACGTTCCTAGCATAGTTGGGCCAAAAGAAGATGGACCGTAAATTGACCATAACTTTTGATCCGGGTATCGTTACGGGGCGCACAAGCTATCAATCTTTACTGAAATGGGCCATCCGAGGTGACCCGACCCACAAAGTGGGTCGCGTCTGTCCGTTTCGTCAGAAAACGCGCGCTTTCAGCTCAAAAATGAATTTTTAGGAAGATTTTACTATTTTTAGTAATTCCGAATTTTTGATATTTTTTAGAGTTTTAGATTTTCTTTCCTTATAGAAATAAGTTTTAGTTATACTAGGACTCTTCTAGAGAAAGTTTATTTGTAATTTTTATTTTTAGAAATTAGGCTTTAGAAGAGTTGTATTAGAATTAGGATTTTTATTAGAGTTAGAATTTTGCTATTTTTGGTAATTACGAATTTTAGTTTATTTTTTTTTTCTTTATTAATAGTGTAAGGAGACACATTAGAAGATGATCAATAATTAATTAAGCTATTTCGAATTTATTTAGAATTTATTTCTATTTTCTGCTCTCTTTTCTCGTGGATTCGAGAAGTCTCTGTGAGGAGTCCAGAGAAGTTCCGTGGATTCGGAATAGTTATCCTCTTGAGGAAGACGGTGCTCGACCTCACGTCCTCCCCTGCGTCATCAATGCTCTGAAGTAAACACAACGATCAAATTCACTTTTAATAAACCGCTGGCTCAACATGAAAGAATCAAACTTTTTGTACGATTGCCTAAGCGATTGTTTTAAGCTAAACAACCTTATTAACCTGCAACCTTATTCTCTTACTCATGTACCTTGAATGCTTTTCGTTGCTTCATGTAAATTTGTTCTTCTAATTCCTCATGTAGGAAAGCAGTCTTGACATCCAACCGTTCCAGTTCAAGATTGTATTGGGTAACCACCGCCAACACAAATATGATAGATACATGTTTGACCATATATGTGAAAATATTGTTGAAGTCAATACCCTCTTTCTATGCATAACATTTAACTACTAATCTACCCTCGTATTTATCTCGTTTCTTATGATAAAACCACTTGCATCTGATTATTTTTCATCCAGTGGAAAGCTCTAGCAGCTCCCATGTCTCATTCTTATATAAAAAATTAATCTCATCCTACATCGCTGCCATTCGCTTATCTGCATCTACATCATCAAGAGCCTCTTGAAAAGTAAATGAGTTCTCCGTAATGAGGGCGAATGCAACGTTTGAGTCATCTCTATACAACGGTAGCTTGCAATCCTGTGGTGGATTTCTCTTAACAGGTGGCAGCTCCACCTGCTCCTGTACTTCTTTCTGTGTCTCGACTTCTTTAAGTGTCTTACCCTCGTCTATTTCAATATCAATTACCACTGTTTTCTTTGTTTCCTTGTGCTTATCCTTATAAAATAATGAATTCTTATTAAACTTGACGTTCCGACTCATTGTGATTTTTCATATCCCGGTCATATAGCATGTATCCCTTTACACCATCACCATAACCAATAAAAGTATAGTTTTTCACCCTTTGGTTTATCTTATCTCTCTTAACAAATGGTACATGAAAGTAAGCATCACAACTAAATACTCGCGACCCTAAGTAGTTTATTTCCTGACAACTTCATTCTTCTTTAGGAATCCTGCAATCAATAGCCGTAGATTGGGACTAAATCACCAAATAGCAAGTCGTGTTAATGCCCTCAACCCATAAGTCCTTACCCAACACAGCATTACTCAACATACTTCGGGACCTCTCTAAAAGAGTTTGATTCATATATTTCACCACACCATTCTACTCTAGTGTACGCCTGTGTTATGCCTCACAATTCCTTCATCATTGCAAAACTGATTAAATTTCTTCAAAGTAAATTCTTCACCATTGTTTATTCTCAGTACTTACAATTGTCGCCCTGATTTTTTTTTACCACGAAATTCCAAAACTTAAAAGTGGCAAAGACGTTGGATTTATTCTTCATAAAATAAACTCACACATTTATAAAAAAATCGTTAATGAATATTACGAAGAATGACAACTCTCCTCTAAAAATCACGGGCGATGACCCCTATACGTCAGAGTGCACATAATCTAACGGTCCCTTACTACTATGTTTTTTTTTTTTTTGTTTTAAATGATAATTTTGAATGTATACCATATATGCAATACTCACATTCATTTAAATAAAAAATTTTAAAGACATGAATTAAACATGATCTAAGAGTACCTTCATACTGCGCTCACTCATGTGGCCAAGTGCACATGTCACAAACGTACTGACATGGATTCCTCTATAGATGCTGCAACTCTAGCCGTTACAGTATTCTCGATCAACTTGTAGAGATTGTCGCTCCTTTATGCCTTCATAACAATGAGTGCTCCCTTTGAAATTTTCAGGATACCATCATGACCGGTAAACTCACATCCTAATACATTAAGAGCACCTAGAGAAATTATATTTTTCTTCGAATCTATAACATACCTCACATTGGTTAGAGTATACTCCACCCTATCAAACATTTTGATACGAATAAATCCAATTCCAATAATCTTATAGGTATAATCATTGCCCTTAAAAACCAGGCCACCATCATACTCACTGTATGTAGTGAACCAACTCCAGTTAGGGGTCATGTGATATGAATCTCTCTTATCCAAAATTCACTCATGATAAAAGTGACTCATTTTGGTCATCTATAACACATCGTAACCATCTGAACCTTCATAGGATTCCACTGAATTGGCCTCCTCGGTTGAATTATCTAAATTCTCATTATTCTATATTTTAGAGAACCGACAGTCCTTCACATGTCTGATTTTTCAACAATTCCAACACTTTATCTTTCCATTGCCCTTAGACTTGGATCTTGATCACGAATTTCCCTTCTCCCGCTTAAAAGTTCTTCCTGTTCGACAATCCCAAGTGCAGGGTCGTGAAGTAGTATATTTTCGGTGAATTTGACGTCAATCCATAGGGATTGTATGAACAACGGTTCTCAAACACAACTACATCTACGCTAAACTAGAATTAATTTATGAAAGATGAATTATAGTACTAAAGAGAATTTAATAATGCCACAAACTAGAGTACCAAGGATCCACTTCTAATCAATATACAATAATTAGTTTGTTGACTTGATTTGATAACTCAATTGAAGTAGAATAATGATTCTCTCCAATCGAATTATAAATGTGAACTTCAATTGTTCTCTAATGAAGAACAAAGTATTTGATAGTGGGGAATCCAAAACATCTATTATACCCGTAGTTTATGATAGATCAAAAGATTTTACAGATCAAAACTCTTCCAGAAGCTAAATTAATCAATTTCAAAGAATTTGAAGCTGTGCCAAGAGTTGACAATAGATCAAAGGATTAATTAAATTAAAAATATTTATTCAAACCATATCAATTAATTAATTCATCTTCAAATAATAATTCTGAATCAAATACACTAAAGCATAATAAACTAATTAGAACCTTCGCCTCTTAACCTAGTTAAGAGATTAGCGAACCATAAACATAATTGAATTAATACTCTCAAAAGAAAACATAAAAACAAACTCTAAAAGTAAAAAAGCGGGGAAATTCAGTGTAGATCCGCTCCACCCTCGAGCTCCTCTCTCTCTCTCTCTCTCTCTCTCTCTCTCTCTCTCTCTCTCTCTCCTCTCTCCTCTCTCTCTCCTCCCCCCTTTGTTTTTAGATATTCTAGAACGTTTGGAAAGCCTTCTTTTTATAGAGAAATCCCGCACTGACTTGAAAATTCACGAAACTTCGTACAAACTGCCTTTATCGATTGAAGCGTCAATCAATCGATGATCTCTAAAAACATCCAGCAAATAACTTTTGAAATTTGAGTAGATTGTCAATCGATCAAACCTTCGCAATTGATCAAAGGTGTAAAAAAACTTCCAACAAGCATTCTTTGAAATTTAGGGGATTTTCGATCGATTGAACCCCATCCATTGATCGATCGACAGATCCAAAAAATGTTCATGGAGTTTAGCAACAAATTTTGAATTTCCTCGATTGATCTATCATGTCTATTGATTGATCGATAATTTCATCGATCGATCGACAATAGCTATAATTTGTTGTTTTAATTTTTAGAGTTTTTTGCCTTCAAAACTTGGTTCCTTCATAATCCTAGTTGCTGGGACTTGGTTTTCTTAAAGCTCTAAATCATCACAATTGACTTAAATTCTTTCAAACTTCCTTCAATCATCTACAACAAGAAAAACACATTTAATTAGATTGATTTAGAAATGAAATCCATAGAAAAGTAGTGTGGAATTGGGCATAAATATGCACAATTTAGCACTCAACACTTCCCTTGACAACCAACGCATCCGTAGAGGAACCCTCGCCACCGTTCTTCTTTATCAAATGCTTTAAATGAAGGGCTAAGATAATGGTTTCGATGTCAATGGTCTCTCTACCGTGATATAGAGTGTCTACGAGATTCTTTTAAGACTCCGTAAGAGAATTCAATAGGATTATAGCTTTATATTCCTTATTGATCTTCTCTTTCATACTTATCAATTTGCAAAGTACTTTATTAAAGTTGTTGATGTGTTCATTAAAATCTGTCCATTTTGCTATCTTAATATTGCAGAACTGCTACTTTAGAAATAGACGATTTTAGAGCAATCTCATCATGTAGAGACTCTCTAACTTTGCCCATAATCCGATGGTAATCGTCTCACTAATGACATTATATACAACCTCATCGGGCAATCACAATTGAATTGCATGTGTTAATTGTCTTTTAATGTAGTTCATCCCACTTTTCATCATTCAAAGTATTAGGATGCTTCACTTTTCCAAGGAGTACCTGTTGTAACCTTTGTTGAGTTAAAAGGGCTTTGATTTTCACCCTCCATAGTTCAAAATTATTTTTGCCTGTAAATTTCTCTGTCTCGAACTTAACATTTGTCCCCTTTGATACCACATCTTCATATTCAATATAAAACCATAACTTGATAACATGATTGCTCTGATATCCCTTGTTGGACGCGGAAGCGTCACCCAGACGTAAATAAAACAAGAACTGAAATAGAAAATTTGAACATGCACAGAGAACACAACGATTCACGTGAAAAAATCCTTGTACGTGAAAAAAAAAACATAGCACAAAAGCGCAAGCAATCCAGTATGAAAACAAAATTATAAGTGATGGACAACTTACAATCGAATCCTAGAGTATAAAACCTTAATTCTCCTTTCTCCAAACCCTAGCTCTCTCTAGAATAATTATGTGTTAACCCTAATCCTGCAATAATCTGGTTTATATAACACGATTTCGAAATTAGAAACAAAATCATATACTTACATAGAAGTTGCATGCATCATCGATCGATCAACTCCGATCAATGATCTTTGATCGATTGACACCATAAATTCGTTCAATCAAACTTGTTCAAGAGTATTCAGAGAGTCAACTCGATGTTTTAAAATTATCTCTATCGATTGAGACTACATGTTCGATAAATTGAACTATGTCCAAAACTGTCCAAAAACAAAGCTGAGAAATTTAGGATTTTCTTAATCCAATTGAAGCTATCATCGATCGATAAAAATTCCCTATTTCAGCATAGATTGAAGGCACTAATTTCAACATCTTCTACCTCTTCCAGTATACGACTTTAAGCTTTTGCAAGAGACACATGCCAACCTAGAACATGGGTGGAACACCACTACAAAGATGAACTTAGGAAAAATGAGGCCGGTCAGAGATAACACTACATGCTGATTCATGTGCTTAGCAGAGGCAGATGTGCATATGAGCACTTCATCACATGGACTCCATTGCCAAAATGACCTAGAATGAAATCTATCTAATCATCAGTTCATTAAATGGCCATACAAATTTATGGAACAATGGACGGCATAAATTTAAGGAACGCATCCCACCTTCTTAATGAATAAACAGATCTGATTTTTGGCCCACCTGATGCACGCTATGGATAGATATGGGTGTGTTTTTCATCTCCAGGCCTTAGGCTGACACGGTTAGAGCTTTTTTTCTTAATGGCAGAGGTAATTTGGGTACGTTTATTAAACATACAAGAAGTGGCCGAATCTGAGGTAGAAAACATGTGGCCCACCAAAATAATTAATGCAGTAACCTTCGGATTTCCATCCCTTTCTTATCCTTCTCACGATTTTCTTAATATAAAACCTCATCAAACACGTGTGTGTATAAAAAAATTACATCACCTCTCTTTCTAATTCACGTTATTTTAGTATGCATATAGTAAACTCAGGCCAGTTGCTCTACAAGGTTTGTGAAATGAGCTTGTTCTAAACATTGCATGTGGTGTGGGGCTTCTTGTCATATATGCATGATATTCAATCCGTCCATCATGTGGGCCACCTCATGTTTTCCTTGGAACCCAAAAATCAAGAGAGTCAAGTGGGCCACACCACATAAAATCATGTCTAAAACCTCTAAAATCATGTGGTCAAGCCCACCTGAGCTGTGGAATGTCCTGATTTTTGAGCGTCCATTCAACCCGGCCGGCTGCAGTGTTTTGAATGGATTGGATGTCATTAAGTAATAATAATAATAATAAAACAGAGTGTTTTCCACACATACTCTGGAAGGTTTTTAAGGTGGATGTATCCCAGCTGTTCTTTGTGGTGTGACCTGCCTTTCCTTTTCTATCAGTCTGATTTGTGAGAAACTTACGTCTGTGTATGTTGTAGTCATCTAAATTCAAAAGGATTATTAAAGTAAAATAATGAGCGGTCCAAATTCAAAGGAAAATATGTTATCCATGCAATGTTTTCGTTATATATGCTCCATCCACATATGGATAAGCTATTTAGACGGTCTGGATTTCCACAAAACTCATTCGTATGTACGTTTGAGTAGCCACGACCCTTTTTTTAACGGTGTAAAACTAACATAAGAGTCTAGCCCAAGAGATAGGCATATGTGACGCGGATTAGGTGGTGTTGCCAACACCACCCCTAGCCATGGTGTGTTGATGTGTTGGGCACTGTGGGGCCCAACGTGATATATATGTTTTATATCCACGCCGTACGTCCATCCATTTTCCCCTCTCATTTTAGTGCATCAACTTAAAAATGAAGCAGATTTGAAGCTTAAGTGGATCACACCATAGGAAACCGTATAGATAATGGCACCCATAATTGAAACCTTTCTGGGACCACCGTAACGTTTATTTGTCATCCAACCTGTTGATGAGCTTCGGATATGCTTCAAATTAGACTCATGCCCTAAAATGAGCTGAAAAATGGATGGACGACATGGACAAGATACATACATCAGTGTGCCCCCCAGAGTTTAAGCAATACTAGTACAAAACTAACATAGGATACTAACCCAACAAATAGATACATGTGAAGGTTCACAGCCGTTTGATCTTTCATGTGATCATATCTCATTCCCAAGATGAAAAAAAGAGGTGGGTGTATATCAAAAAGGGAGGGTGTAGATATCAATTCCCTTTTCTTGTGTAAAATTCATTTGCCTTGTATTCCACGTAGAAGAATCCCATGCAAACACAACTAAAATCTCTCCTTCTTTGACCCAAAGTCAAAAACTCGATCGAGTGCTTGTGAAATAAAGGTTGAAGAATTATAGCTGTTTGAGGATTACTGATGGTCGTATGACCGAATAAAGAATTTTAAATCGAGTATAACTTCTAACTCTTCCCATCTATGATGGCAAGCCCACGACATGAATGCACGTACCAACTCGACCATCATATACGTGGCCCACATCTTTCAACGGTGTACATGGGTTTTCAGTTCTAGAAAGCAGGGCCCATGTTTTAGTAATCTTAACCGTTGGTTTGTTGTTTCCCAATATGGATTGACTATGAGTAAAAAATTAGATTCGACAGGATTATTTTAATCTTCGTTTCCCTGGGCCATGGATGGATGGATGGTTATGAAAAAGGCACACATTTAACTAAAGCATGTAATCTAGGAGAATTTTGGAATCTTACATCCATAGCCGGATTAAGAAGATCAATGGTCTGGATTAGAGAACCATGGGCCACTTGTAAGAAATGAGAAACCATGTATACTGCACAAAGATGCGGGCCGTGTACCGTATAATTCTTTTAAATCTAATGCCTAAATTTCAAAATCTTTGGCCCGATCTTTAATCCAAGCTGTGTATATCACCTGAAAAACTAAAAAAGGAATTACATGATAGGCGTATCTTTGCAAATATACTTGGGGTTTCAATTTTAATTAGTGTGGACCATGGTGTGATAATCCATACCGTTGGTCTGCTTCGTCCCATCTTGGATGCACTATAAGGTAGAAATATCCTCTGTAGGACAACTTTAGCCATTGATTTGTTACCTTCCAATAGACGGTCAGGAAGCAATATAACAACGGTATACATTCAATCTGGAAAATGTCTGGTCTCTGGGGCCTTCCAATTTTGGAGTTTATTAAGTATGGTCTATCACTCAATCCATGTTGAATTCCACAAGCCAACGGCTTGGATTACCTAGCCATTGGGCCCACTAGTCAGATTTGAAATCCAAGTCTACTTCAAAGAAGCGGGACGTATATCATATAACTTCCTCGTACAGACATGCAAATCATGTATATCTGTACATGGGAAATGATAAGGTGGAGAGAGTAGCACTGAGATATGATAGACTGGGACCGTCCAGCTAGTTTTCCCAACGTTGGATTGTAGATGGTTTAAGAATAAAATTGATTGGATGATCTTAGCCATCAAATCAGTGGTCTTTTGCAACGTGGGGAATCCATGCCATTACCGAGTTGAATGGATGGCTGTAATTCATACATCCCCTCCCACGTGTAACTTGAAAATAGCGTTCTGTCAGCTTTACCTTGTAATTTCCTCTATACACAGGTAAACTCACATAAACATACATACAAGCAGTTGTACCTAAGACAATCATACGCATTTGGTTGTAAAAAAAACAGGTGGGTACGATCCATCACATGAGATGTGTGGTTTGAGATTTCCCATACGGTAAAATGAGTTATCGTGCATGGTTTATTCTTATGGATAATCTAGAAAGATCCAATACATCTTCTCCTCAGTACCGATCACACCATACACATGGATGGTCTGATCATAGAGCGTGCTGCAGTTGGTGGGCCACATTCCATTGCCATGGCCCAAACATCACTGTTACTGAACAACAACAGCGATCCAACTGGTAGAAGTATAACCTCGTAGAGGATCAAACAATAAGAGTAATTTTAGGCCAAAAAAAAAAAAAACCAATGTGGCCCACCAACCAACAATCTATGGAGATGACATAGCCATTGGATCGATTCAACCCATTCAAATAAAATTAAACTGTTTGAATTTTCTAATCTACTAAGTTTCTCCTGTTTATTATTAAGATTTTTATCATCATCAAACGGAACATTAATATTTTTATGAAAGGAGATAAGTAAATGTACAGGATTTAACAATTATTGCACTCTCGTATAATATTAAGGTGAAAACACAAATATCACCTTATTGACTTTTAAGGGCCTCGAAAAGTTTTTATTGGCAGGCATTCAATTCTTATTGTTTCATATGGTGCGGTTTACTTGAACTTTGGATGTGCTTAAGTTTTATGGTCATGCCCTAAATTTGGCTAATATAACAAATGAGCAGTGTGGATAAGTCACATACATCACGATGGACCTCACATTAATTTTGTAAATTTCTCGATTTAAGTGATAAAAAGCAAGTTGTTGCATTGGGAAACATGTGGTAATCATCTAGGTAAATAATTATTACCCATTTTCATGATAATTATAGTTGAGTCCAAAAATAAGAGTGATTTTAGGCCAAAAAAAAAAAAAAAAAAAAAACAATATGGCCCACTAACCAACAATCTATGGAGATGACATAGCCATTGGATCGATTCAACCCATTCAAATGAAATTAAACTATTTGAATTTTGTGATCTAATAAGTTTCTCCCGTTTATTATTAAGATTTTATCATCATCAAACCAAACATTAATATTTTTATAAAAGGAGATAAGTAAATGTATAGGATTTAACAATTATTGTACTCTTGTATAATATTAAGGTGAAAACACAAATATCAACTTATTCTAAACTTTTAAGGGCCTCAAAAAGTTTTTACTGGTAGGCATTTGATACCCACTGTTTCCTATGATGTGGTCCACTTAAGCTTTGGATGTGCCTCATTTTTATGATAATTCCCTAAATTCAACTAGCATAACAAATGAGCGGTGTGGATAAGTCATATATAACAAGGAGCCCCACATTAATTTTATAAATTTCTTAATTTAAGTGATAAAAAGCAAGTTGTTCTATTGGAAACATGTGATAATTACCTAAGTAAATAATTATTACCCATTTACGTGATAATTATAGTTGAGTCCGAAAATCAAACAGGCCTGAGTCATTTTTATTACCGTAACCACGTCACTATCTTTGCTTCTTCTTTTTTTTTTTTTTTTTTTTTTTTTTTTTTTTTTAAATTTTAAAAATAATAATAATAAATCGGTCATCATCTGGCGTGGAAAAAGTACCTTATATTCCGCGGTAAGCTAAAGATAGGAAATCAAATCAACATAGGGAACCTCACTTTTACGGCCAAAAAACACCTACTCGCTGCTAACGCCTGACATACACGCAACCCACCGTGCATCTCTTACAAAATTCTGCACAACTTTCTTACAGTACATCCTCATGTATTGCTATCTTTTATGTGTTGTAGCTGTTGGATCTGCTGTCCTGTTCCAATAATCCAAACCGTTTATAAGATTGTACGCATTGTAGATGGGTGATATTCAAAAACTTCTTAAGATTCTGAGATCCTATCAATGGACCACAAACCAATGGTGAAAGAGACGGTCCGTATTCAAAGTTATAGCGTTAGATCATCTGTGAGTTGAATATATTTGAATCTGAGAAATGATTTGTTTCTCTCATCCAAGGAGGCGCCGTTATATAAACGGTTTGGATCGTTGGAACGTGGCTGTTGATCTAAGAGCCACGGTCTCGACGTAAAAAACTTCAATACGGCGGTGTATGTATGGAAGTTAACCTCAATTCAGAGGACGCGGATTGCGTCCTACTCTGCCTGTTACAATAATCCACCGTGATGTATGGGTCTTATCCACACCGTCCATCCATTTTTTCGTATAATTTTCGTGGATAAGCCCAAAATTGAGGCAGATCCAAGGCTCAAGTGGACCACACCATAAAAAACAACGGTGATAATGATTCTCACTGTTGAAACATTTCTAAGGTCCACCATGATGTTTATTTTCCATCCAATATATTCATAAAATTACATATGGATGAAGAGAAAACACAAATATCAGCTCCATCCAAAACTTCTCTGGCCCCGTTTAATCCTCATTTTATAGTCTACTTGATCCTTAGATTTGCCTCATTTTTAGTTTTATATATTAAAATAATACAAAAAAAATCGATGGACGGTGTAGACAAGACCCATACATCACGGTGGCCCGTGGGAACTGTGAAAGTACACTCGCCACATACACGCGGTACAAGGGCACACGTTTGCCATATAGGAGATGCAAATCCGGCCGTTCCCACCTTTTGCATGCCATGTAGGACAAGCATGGCCCATACAATGACCGGCCATTATTTTTCCCTACATTGAATAAACGCATTAGGTACTTCCTGACGATCGGCTCCGATCTAACAGAAATTTTGCTTGTTCACACGCGTGAGGCGAGTACGATTTCAAAGCATACTCGAGTGGGTGCACTTGCATTTCTCAGCCACACCGTACCGAAACCCCATGCTCTAGTTTCCCCTTTGGGCGAATGGATTTTTAATACAACAGTAACGCATGTGTTGCCTATCTCCCCCTTATTTATTTATTTTTTATACACACGCACACCCCCACACACTCACACTAGTGGAATTTTAACCATTGACCGGGTGTCGAAACTCCTAACAGTCTGCCACCCGAGCAAGAGTAAGGATTCGTTGCCATCTCCCCTTCAAACCTCATCTTTTTTAGCCATTCAAACGCATTTTTTTTTGGGACGAACTTACTCCTCCGCATATCGTAGCCCTCGTGCATCAGTAGCTTATCTTGTAGGTTAGAAATAATATTTTTAAGATGAAGTGTGAGCTCCACTAAATTTAGAAGTGGACTCATTAGCTTAACTGATTTGATGGATATGTGAATCTACGATAAGGTCTTTTTCTACAACTGTATTAGTATCGTGCGTTAATTTTGAATTGTTTTCTCCGGTGTAGTCCATTCGTAATTAGTTTTACTTTCAAATTTAAGCCAACGGCATAAAATCAAAACCTCTTTCACATGGACAAGATTGATTTGCTCTAAGACGATTAAGTAGGCCCTACATAGGGTCTCATATAGGTTCAAAAGGTGGGGCCCTTACATTGGAAGACCATTTGGCCTTTTCTTAATTCTTCCTTCTTCATATAATTTTTCTACAGGAGGGGACCATAACGAAGTTGAACCCGAAGCCTCTTCTACGGTTAGTAGTTGTACGGACGGACACTCACTCCTCGCCGCCGATGAAAAACTCTAACCAACCTCCGACAAAGATCAATATACTCTTCGGGCACAAAACCAAGCTTTTTCTAAAGTTTTTCGACCACTATTTTCAAAGTATAAGTAATGGTTGACAAAGGTAAGTTGGTTTGTGTTTATTTGTTTTGTTTTGGTTGGTACGTATAATTGGCGGGAGTTTGTGAAAGGGAGGTGGGTGCGGTGATTTTCTTTATAATTGTTTTATTTTAGTTTTTTTCAATTGTATGAATAGTGGGAGTTTGTGAAAGGGAGTGTGGTGGTTCCCTTTATAGTTGTTTGTTGGGTTTATTTTAGGTGCAGAAATAATGGAAACATTGTGCATTGTAGAAATTCATTGTGGATCGTGAATATTAACTATGGGTTGCCGATATTGATTGTGGGTCATCGATATTCACCGTGGATCGCCAACACATAGTGACTATCGACAATCCACAGTCAATATCGGTGATCCTTAGTTAATATCAGTGATCCACTGTTAATATTGGCGATCCACACTTAATGTCGGTGATCCACAATCCTTTCGCATTTAATGCATTAGAGATAGTATCTTTGGATGAATTGGTATGATTACACATAAATCTAATACTTTGACTTTCATGCACTATAAAACCATTTTTCAATGCTTAGAATATTTAAGAATCAAGGTCACTGCTAAGTGCTCAATAAAATTTCTAACTACTGTGAGGGATGGCTTTAACAACTACCCTGTCATGATGCAGATGTACTTTAGAAGAACCCAATTTAGGTATTACTTGATTTCGATGAAGGAGGATGGAGGGCAAATGGATCATTTATCCACTACCTGATGTAGAGGCACCTCGGTGACCTCCGCTTTAACTTAGGTGACACCATTCTTGAATTCAAGAAGATTGACTTTACCATGATTATGAGTCACAAGTGGGGAACACCAAATGAATTGAAACAGATCAGTCAAGGATCGTAAAAACCAAAAAGTATTAGAGATCAATTATTCAAGGATCGATCTCATATTATATATATATATAAAGATTTGCTTCATGCATTTAAATATCTCCAAGGAAGTAACTATCACAAAATCATTGTGAAGTTGGTGATATTAATGTGCATAGAGATCAATTTACTTGTTGGATCGCTCAAAAAGAACAGGTGCGCAGATGATTATGATGCATTTGATAATTACACCTAGTGGATTGTGGGGTAGTAAATCTTGAAAGAATAAGCGAATACTGTGATTAAGAAACACTTTTTGGACTCATACGACTTCCACGGATGCCCATATGCCCTACAAGCAAATTTTTTTCTTATGAGTTTCTATAAAATATTATGCTACTATAATATGACTTTAATATTTCTTATTTCCCTCATTTAACATGTGGTAAAATACAAGGCTCTATCAAAAGTTTTTAGGAAGGTGCAAGTAAGTTGAATTATCAACTTGAACTTGATTTGTTTATTTTGTATTTCAATGTTTTGAATATATATATATATATATATATATATATATATATATATATATATATATATATATATTGTTGTTGTTAGAATTAGCGGCAAACTCATCCCCACGGTAGATGGGGAAAAAATTGTCGATGTTGTACAAGTTTGTGAATTTGTAAGGAGAGGACAAATGAGGAGATGGATACATTGGAGAGAGAGGTGAAGAAGATGTGGAGTATGAGGAAGATGACTGAAGAGATAGACACAGGGGATGAGAGTGGTGCAAAGAAGAAGAAGAATGAGGAGACAGAGACCCTCTCAAAGTCGAATAATGGAATGAGACTGTCAGGGAAGGAGAGCGGGGGGACAATGAATATGAGAAGATATGAAGAATAGAATCTTGCTTAAAGATGTTATAAAAAAAAGTTGTGCAGTATGAAGTAAGAGTGGAGGAGGTGGAAAGGAAAATAAGAGCCTGCACAATGAATTTAACTTTCTATGGGTCAAGGTGGACTTGCTAAAGGTATTTAAAATTTCAATTATTATCATGTGCAAGTCGTGTTTATTATGAAGTAACCAATATATGTAACCCTCTTGCAAGGTGCACATCCCACGTTAGCACGGGTCAAGGCGTAATCCAGCCCTCACGATTCGATGATTCGGGGACTAGTCCGCCTCACTAGATCAGGTGGGGGATGCAACAGAGGTCGTAGATGAGGTATGGGCTAATCCCAAGTCTATATTTATGAACCTGTTAAGAAGGCTTTGCCAAGAGGAATATGAATTTCTTAAGGCAGCCTATGTTGATGGTATTCATTTTTTACTTAAATGTCTATGGGAGAATGCATGTGTTAATGACTGGGTAAAATTTTGGCACAAAAGTCCTTTAAGTATTTCATTTTATATTATACATGCATGTTTACTAATAATTTAAGGTTTGCACAGGGAATCGACTTGTATAAAGATTTTTTGACCAATCGTCATCTAAAAAATCCTAAAGTATATCATCGGGACTACATGTTTGTCACGACATTATTCTGAGTGAAGTCCATTTACTGATATGCACATTTAACTTATATCGTAGGCATATAACTTACAATATTTTGATTTTTTTTGTGATATGAACTTTTTAAGCACAACATTGGGCTTCTATGCAAATATAGTGCCGGTGCGCATGAAAATAGAGATAGAAATGACATTTTGAAGGAAATTAATGCTCATGTTTTAACTATTATCAGAGGAGATCGCTTCTAAAGACAAATGTGGATATTCAAAACTGTAAGTTTTTTATTACACTTCTACATGACTTACTTAATATTGTATGTCAAGTTTGGTTTAGATGTATTTATAATACTTCTTATGTATTTTGTGGGTATAATTTCGACTCAATTTTCAAAACCAACACTAGGTTTTGATTGTCGCACACCCCGGTAGATCAAAAAGTTAATGAAAATGAATTTGTTCTGTTATCAGAATGTAAAATTGTCGGGCTTATCAGAATCCTAGAAGAATTACTCGAACTATTCATAAAACTGTGGCCACTTCCCGTGTAAGAGTGTCTAAAGTTTCAAAGGAATCGATGAAGTTCTTGGAGGTATGCAACAATCTCTCCATCCCTTCCTATAAGAGTCAGAGACAACAAATATAATTGAAATATAGAAATCACAAATGCAATGTCACGGTGAGCACTTTCAGAAGCCATAGCAAAATAGATTTCTTTCTGCAAGAAGATTACAAAGTTGAAAGAATGTGGGATTAAGGAGGGTTGATGGTTAGAAAACATATAATGCAGGTGAATAACGACACATTTAATGCAATTGAGCTTTGCAAGTGAATAACGACACATTTAATGCAATTGAACATTGACGATCCATAGTGATTATTCACTATGGATTGCTGATATTCATTGTGGATCGCATATGTTCACAATGTATATCTGTTATCCGATTGATCCTCACTTCCTGGCCTTTTACAAAAAGAAAAAAGAAAAAAGAAACCCACTTTCCATATGGGACCACCACACTCCACCATTCATACAAACACCAAATTCTCACTCATTTCAAAAACCTCGACCATTCATACAAAAAAAAAAAAAAAAAAAAAAAAAAAATGAAAATGAAAAAAACATCAAAGAGAATGGAACCACCAAACTACACCCTCCTCCCATCACTGGAGGTTGGATGGAGTTTTTCGACGTTGCTCGAATAGAGTAGTGTCTGTCCATATAATGACTATCATTTATCAAAGCTCTTTGCGTGGTCTCCTCTCGTAAAAAATGAAGAAGGCCAAGTGGCCTCCTACGGCAAGGGCCCCACCTTTTCAACAAATCCCACAGCGATGCCCACTGGATTGACGTGGAGAGCTTCGGCTCTTCGTTATGGTTCCTTCCTATGAAAAAACGGTTGTGATCCCCTCCTGTGGAAAAAAAAACAAAGGAAAAAGAAGAAGAAAATGCCAAATGGCCTTTCAGCGCAAGGGTCCCACCTTTTGAACCCACATGAGTAGGGCTGTACATTGAGGCGAGTTGAGTCGAGGTGGGCCAAGCTTGGCTTAACTCATCCGTGCACTCCACAAGCTCAAGCTCGAGCTCGGCCTCATGAAGCTTACCATTGGAGCTTGGCTTGTTTTCCAAACCTTTCGAGGTGAGCTCGAGGAGAGCTAGTGGATCGAGTCGCGAGGCGAGCTTACCTTGAGTCGAGTCGAGCTTGCTCTCAACTTGACCAAACCCGCACTCGACTTAACCTAGCAACCTGACTCAATCCGCACTCGACTTAACCCAACCACTCTAACCAACTCCCAAATCAAATATTCAATTAATAATTATATATATAATATTAGATAGACACATAGAGATACATTCTTATTGGTACTGAGAGAGAGAGAGATCGTCGGGCGAGTGGACGAGTGCAAGCCGTATGACTGAGACAAGTTGGGTAGATGCTTGGTCAGGCTCGGGCGAGTGGCTGAGAGAGAGAGAGAGAGAGAGAGAGAGAGAGAGAGAGAGAGAGAGAGAGAGAGAGAGAGAGAGAGAGAGAGAGAGAGAGAGAGAGAGAGGCTCAAGTGTGATGGGTTAGGTAAGGAAGGGAAAGGGTAAGAAAGGGACAGACGGGTAGGATATTTTTTTTATATAAATATAATACATATATATTTATATATATAATATTCGAGTCGAGCCGAGTTCGAGTTGAGTCGAGTTAAGATACACTATGCTCGGACTCGGCTCATTTTCAAAACGAGTTGGGTCATATGAAACTTGGCTTGCCTTGAGTCGTCGTTCAAGCCGAGTCAAGCTGAGCTACATCAAGCCAAGTTGAGCGAGCTTTTCGAGCTAGCTTGACTCATGTACAACCCTACACATGAGATCCTATGTTGGGCTCACTGATTTGTCTTGGAGCAAATTCATCCGGTTCACAAGAAATGAGTTTTAATTTTATGCCATTTGCCTAAGTTTGAGGGCAAAACTCATCACGGATGGACTACCCTAGAGAAAACAATTCGAAATTAACGCACAATCTAATTTAGTTGTGGCTCGTAGACATGTAAATTTTTTTTGAAAAGACACTATTGTAGGTTACACTACTATTTGATTAAAGTGATGGAATAAGATTAGCCATGGGGTGGGCCTATTCCTATATTTAGTAGGGCTCATGCTCATCTTTTGAAAATGTCAATTTGACTTTCAAGACAAGTTACCATATAAAGAAAACGTTTGGTAGAGGGATAATTTCATAAAAATAAAAATAAATAAGAAGTGCCTAAATGTACAAAAAGATGAGATTTGAAAGGGAACGCCAATACGTATATTACTTCAGAGTAAGGCCATTGTAGTAAAGATCTCTTGGGCGAGTGATTTCATACTCTGGCATAGCATGACGCTTGATACGCAGGCAGCCAGAAGTTGTACACCTAGTAGGAATTAACTAACATTAAACTACCAAACTAGAAAATCCACTGTCTGATGGTCCAAAAATCAGATTGCCTTAGAAATCCTACCTCTGAATCGTGGCCGTTTATTGGAACACGACCGTCGGACATTTTTCATTTTCAACCGTCCAGTAAACGTCCACCAAATCCGATAGCCAGATAATCAAATAGGCATTATTGGTTCATGATTCATGTAAACTGCCACCAAGGTATATTTGAATTAGTCGGATGCCACAAATACAAGTGACACATGTAATAATCTGAATTGATCATCAGGTCATCAGCACTGCCCTGGACGGGCCACATCCCAAAGTTCATGCCATTCGAACAATCCTATCCGTTGGATTGGATGGTTTATTTGTTATTAGAAACAGTCTGGACAATGAAAAGAACTTTGCCTGAGTTCTTACAACCATCCATTTTCTTTCCAAAAAGTACTCCAATACAATATGCAGGATTCTCTGATTGGTGTGGATTTTGTGCTATGGCCCGCTGAAGGCAGAACCTGGATGCATGATCATCGGTTCAGATCTTGTACACGTCAGCCAGATGTTTGAAATGGATGCAACGGATCATACGCACCACAGTGTTTGGTGAGGAGAGTACACCACACGTGGAGTATATAATATTGGGAATTAGGTGAATTCAAGGCGTGAAAACGTAAGGGAAATGATCAAGCACGTAGGTTACACTGAACATCTGGTGTGCATGCAATCGTGGTGATGAGTGGGGCCTACGCCATCCAAACCGTTGAAATGATAGGCTTCACCGTGGATGGCCGTACATTTTCTGTTTCCAAACTATGCCATTCAAGTTATGGGATATTTGTGATCCTGATCACTATTTTATTGACCTAAATACTGGTGATTATGTTGTAATACAAATCACTTAAATAGTTTAAGATAAGAGAGATATTTCTACCCATTTATTAGTAAAAATTAATAAAATAGGATTGAAGTTTATAAGAGAAGTTATATTTGTTAAGTACATGAACTTATAACTATCTAGCTAGCTAATGTACATTTACAATATATGGAATTAAAAATTGATTTATTCAACATCATACATATAAGGGTTTAGATAGATAGGGTGACCCTTACAACAACACCTTAGAGATAAGTTTCCACCCTTGGCTTGCACTTTAGATGATGATTTGAACCGTTCATATTTTGGTAAGTTCCATATAAACCCTAGGTTTTTATAATCGTGCTTCTTTGATGGTCTTGATCTTTGACTCTTGGATTTAAACCAGACCCATTTAAAATTTTACTTTTTAATATTTCAAATTCAACTTCATACACAATTATCTATCTAAGCAAATCTTTCATCGGATGGTATTTATAGCAAAGAATTCATAATATGAACAATTTAGGTCATCATCTAAAATTTAGGGTGGGCGGCCGCCACACATCCTATGAAAAACCTACATATTTTATTTTTTTAAAAGAAAATTAGGAGAGGATCCTCCCTGAATTTTATTGCTAAGAAGAGATTTACAGCCATGTACTTAAGGTAGGCTCCACAAAAAATAATGAGCCATGTCTATCATATAATCTAGAAATCTCAAAATTTAGAAGCTATCAACAAAGGCTGCGTCAAGAGATCATTTGATTGTAAGCCTCGATTTCTTATAACATAGCATCATTCATGAGGGTTTATAATAATAAAATGTATGATTGTATATATTAATTGCAATATAAGTTATATATTTAAATATATTGTATTCAAAATTTACTTGATATTGAATTGTATTTGGTGGGATATAAATTTCATTTATGGGTTATTTGATTTTTAATTTTATTGGTAAAAACATGTAAAAAAAAAGTAATTATGACTAACTTCACCTGTTTGAAGTCCGTAAAGAATTACATATTGAAAATCGGCCTACAAAAACCATGTTGTTATTGATTTAAACTTGGGCCCCATCGTGATGTACGTGACTTATCCACACCATCTAACCTTTTTAACGACACATTTTAGGGAATGAGTCCACAAATGAGGCAAATCCCAAGGTCAAGTGGGCCACACCTTAAGAAAGAATAATTGTAAAGACATCAACCGTTGGAAGCTATTTTCTCCATAAAGCCCACATTGATGTTTATTTGTCATCCAACTTGTTCATAAGGTCACAGAGTCATAGATAAAGGGAAAACAAAATTATCAGCTTGATCCAAAACTTCTAGGGCCCTCAAAAAGTTTTTAATGGTAAAAGCTCAATTTCCATTATTTCCTATGGTGTGGTCCACTCGAGCTTTAATATCTACCTCCATTTTTTGACTCATGCCCTAAAATGAGTGGGCTAA